>CM042148.1:117774430-117811930 GCA_023376005.1 Doryteuthis pealeii
AATGAAAAATGGAAGACTAACAAAAATATGAATAGAATAATACATAAAATTGGATTAAAAAAAATGAGAGAAAAAAAAAATTCTGCTTATAAAAAAATGTGCACCAAGGAAAAAATATGGATAAAAAAATGAGTGGAAAAAAAAAAAGAATTAAACAAAAAATAAAAAATAAGAAAAGAAAATCCGGAATAAAAATAGAAATGAAAGTCAAAGATCATTTTTTGAAACGAAAGATCTTCAAAGATGTCTCTATGATTGGTCTTCCTCGAAAACTTCACAATGAACACAGACATGTAATTGGGTAGATGGGGTGGCAGGGAGCCAGGGTGGAGAGATTAGAGCAATGGCAGTTGCCGAGAAAGAAAGAAAAACTGAATTGTCAGGCAGGGGTAATAGTTTGTCTGGGGTTACATGAATGCTTATGAGTCAGTACACTGGATCAACCAGTCATTATGACCCTTGACCCTTCTAGGAGAAAAAAAACCCCAAAAATCTTTTACTCTTCTTAAAAGAAAAATAAGAAGAAAAAATGGCATAACGAAATCTTAAAGTGGAACTAGTCATCTCCAGAGATGGAATTTGGGCAAAATCTGGCATAAAGATAGATCCCTATACTCAATCCCCACCCTAGCCAAACCCCACCCTAAGATTCAGTGCATCTTTTGCATAACCTGTCAAAAATACCTGGAATGTTTGAGTGATTAGGTGTTTTATAACAGATGAAATAGCAACCAGCTAAAAAAGAGAATGAGGAAATAATTTTAGATATGGTTTGTCATAATTCTTAACAGGTCTGAGAATATTCAAATTTGACAAGGAATTATTTAAAAAATAAATAAATAAATAAAAAAAGATGTCTGTATAGAATAGTCCACCAATTAGAATTACTGATACCTATTTGATGGGTAGCCTGTTAATTATGTACAGTAGCATAGATTTTAAAATAACAGTTAATGGAAAAGAACAGGAGGGATGATGGACACTTTGTAACCCTGTGTTGACCTACTCTTCCAATTCACCAATGCAAGCCATGAGAAATGAGTTTGGAAAATCTATTTTTTGGCTGACAATACAACAAGACCGACCACCATGGTGTCTCTCATCCAAATAGCCAAATTCTTGCATGCATGTTGTTGATCTGGGATCTTAAATAAAATGAGCTCAAAATAAAGCAAAGTCTTGTGTTGTTACTAAGAAGAAACAAACAAACAAAACAAGTACAGAAGATCCAGCTTTTTTTTAAGAAACATCTCGCTTATAAATTTTCTTTCTAAATTTGAAAAAATGAAAAGAAAGAATTTAATAACTATATAATGCTTTTGTTACTTAGTTGATGGGTATCCTGTTAATTATGTACAGTAGTGTAGATTTTAAAATAATGTTAATGGAAAGATACAGGGATTTGTGAGTGGCACAATATAACCTTGTTTTGACCTATGCTTCCAGTTCGCACAAGTGTAAATGTGGGAAGTAGCTTGAGAAAATCAGTTTTTGGCTAAACACACTAGGACGTTATTAGTGCTGAGGTGTTGGCTTAACATCCCAACCCATGCCATATAAATCACATGAAAAATGGATAACCACAGCTCAGAATTGCAGGATAAGCCTGACTCAATGCAATACTCACTTAATAAGTGTGTACAACAATAAGTTGGTAGACTCAGTGTTACTCACTGACCTTCTCCCTTGGATCAAAGTATCTGTTGGTTGGTTGGATTTTATGTATGTCAAAGACTGTTGAGTTATTTTATTTAACTTAATTTTTTTTAAACACATTTTTTCTATTTAACCCAAAAATGTGACCCTAACAAGTACTACCACTCTGAGTGGACCTGGTAATAATGACAATGAAGAGGTATTCCACAATCCCCAGAGCTCCAAAATTGGAACTTCACCATTAGATGCAATTTCATGTCATACCCAGGACACCAGAGTCCCAAACCCTTTGCCCTTATGGCAAACCCACAACCATTTTTGTCATATATGTGCTAGAAGGCAGTGGCTGATGGTAGGTGTGGTGCCTCCCCTCAGACACAAAAACAATCTCTTTGGTTTAATGCTAGTAAAAACAGGATATACTCCCTTGCTGTATTTCTGATACTTTAGGCCACCCTGATGACTTTACTTTTTTCATATCTTTATTTAGCTTTTCTTATGAAAAATGAGGGGTAAAAATGTTTTTGAACTTCTTCTCAGACAAAAATAGGATTTAAATTTTATTGAACTTTAGTTTTTGCTGGTCTCCACTCATTTTTCTTTATAAAAGGATGTGCTCTCACTCATTGTCCAAATGAAAGTACAGAATCCTGTATATATATATATATATATATATATATATATATATATAATTATTATATAAAATATTGGAGAAGATAAAATAATGTCTTACCTTTGTAAAATTATGTTGAGAAGTAATTAACATTTTTTTGTCTAATGCTGTCTATCCTATTTCCGTTATAAATTGCAGCATTGTATCCTTTTGAATTTAAGATAAAAACGGTCAACTGAAATATTTTTAAATAAATTTTTACAGTTGTAAAAATAAAAAATATTTATTAGAGAAATGTATGGATTATTTACTCAGACTTAATTGATGAATGATTTAAGAAAAATATATTTTAATTTAAATAGATGAAATAGAATGAAATAAGATATTTAGACTATAAATGGTTAAGTGTTATTTTTCTTTATCAATAATTTTAAATTGACTTGAATTTTAAGTGGGTATGACATTTTTTTAATATTAATTATATATAAAGATAAATATCATCATTATTATAGATATATTACATAGTTTAAAATTGTTACCATAAAGTGTTCACCTTGCACTTAGGGAACAAAGTAAAAATATGCAAAAAGTTAGCTTTTATAGAGTTTAAGAATTCTTATGTTATATTCTAAATTGTATCCTTCCTAGGATCTTTCCAGTTTAGAATCTTTTGGATATATATATATATATATATATATATATATATATATATATATATATTATATTTCTGGTTCCAAGTTTTACAGATTTTTAAAAATTTGCCTATTTTCATTGATTGTTTTTATTTTTTTAGATTGAATGAATTTGTTGATGTTCACAAGTTAAAGGATTTTGGTTGACTTTACAGAAAATGTCCAAAATTAACAATCTTTCCAATCTCTATGAATGATTTATTTCCATAGAAAATTTTTCATTTTTGTTGATTTATTCAATTCAGAATTAATGATTTATTGTTGGTTGGCTGTTTTTTGTTTTAGAGTATATCAACTCTTTTTGGGTTATTTAATTCAGAATCAAGTAATTTTGATAAACAAATGACACAGGTTGCTTACAGTGCCTGCTGTTGCTTAAGTCGTCACCCAATCAGAATTAAATGAAATAAACTTACTTGTGTAATGAATGACATTTTTAGACCAATTTTTCATCTAAAAAGATTGGTGAATCTGTAATTGCTACACAACTTTTTGTGCTCATTTCATGTTATAAAAAATGATGCTGTTCTGGATTTGGATTGAATATTTCAGAACCATAGGTTTACTGATTAAAAAAATCCCCAGGAAGATCTTGAAGTGCTTGAACTCCAGAAAATATCATGACTTTGAAAATGTCTGTTGTGCAATCTTCAGCCAATAAACATTCTACCTAACTGATCAGATTTGAAAATAAAAATAAAAAGATATAAGCTAGATGGAGCTACCATTGCCACTTGCCTCAGTTTAATTCCATCTCACATGACAGTTTAAAATAGTGGGAGGTATATCTGCTTCCCTCTGTACTAATATATATATATATATATATAATATACACACCATCCCCTTTGCATGAGCAGGATACGACACAAGGTCAATTGCTTAAGTGTATTTTAACAGGCTTGAATTAAAAAAATGTCTTCTCCTAGACTGGTTAGCTGGTCATGGTTTGAGAGCCCAGTCTGCCCTACTATTTACCCATATCTGGAGGGAGATTAGTTGGATGCATACCTTTCCCAAGTGTACAAGTGCTATGGAAAATGCCAACAATCTGACAAGTTCATTTCCTACCTCTGTACTACATGAGGGAAATATAATTTGGTGGTACCTAGACTTATGAATTACTTATCCGAATTAAAGCTGTCACTCAGTCAATTTTTTTGCTTTATGTTGTGAAGACATTCATTACATGAGATATGTTTTTGAACACTAGAAACTTACCATCATTTGTTACCCTACTATTTACCCATAGCTGGAGGGAAAGCAGTTGGATGCATACCTTTCCCAAGAATAATAGCGCTATGGGAAATGCAAACGACCTCATTCCAGGATCTGCCTCAGAGATTTCCATCTCTGAGACTGCTTGACTAGCCAAGATTGAAGAGCCCAGTCTGCTATATAGAAGCTTACCATCATTTGTTATAAATATATGATAAAAACAAAAGGAGACTCTGGAATTGTGTGGATGTATAATGAGAAGAAATACAATCTGGAAAAGAGTAATATATACATTTACCAACTCCTTTGCATGAGTAGGATGTGACTCAAGGTCAACATAGCTGGAGGGAGAGCAGTTGAATGCATACCTTTCCCAAGTGTATTAGCTCTAAATGAAATGCAAACAACCTCGTCCAGGATTTGAATTCATTTCCTATAACTCTAATCGTTACACCACACACTGGAAAAGAGTAATATGACACCTAGGTTCAAAAAGTTATTAAAAATCATCTCGAGAGGAAAGAGAGAAAAATAATAGGGATCAGGGATCATTGTGTTGATCTGCTGGGAATCTCAAAGGTGAATGAGATTTGTGGTGGGCAGAAATATTTGGATTGTGTACAGAAATAGCAAATCATTGTGAAAATGAAAATAGGTTTTTAGAGTTTCTAATTTGCTTTAATAAATGCCAAGTGTTTCTTTACAAAGTGTCAATATCTTAAAATAAATTTCTAAATTAATTTGTAAAACAATTTTTATATTCAGCTTATATCTATTAACAGTATATACAATTGGTTACTGTTCATAAAGGCAATGGAAATTATTGACTATAAGTATTGTATGTTCAATTAAAGTATGTTTATGTCTATTCATCTTTTCTTTCTTTCTTTCTTTCTTGTTCATATCTATCTATGCTTCTGTAAAATCAAGAGTTAGATTATGGAGTTAGATTTTGAAGGAAGTGGGTCTTTAGTTAAGACCAGGACTGAAGCCCTGGTGGGGGATCGTTTTCCTTGGGCAAAATGCAAAAGAGTTATCAGCACAAATGAATGAGTTTGTGCGTGAGTTCTAAAAATTGTAGTCATTCGTAACAGAATTTGTTCATTAATTAGATAGATTTACTTCTCAAACTATCCCTATTGGTCATTGCCCCTAACAGGTCTTCTGCACGGTATCCAGAATCCATACAGATCTGATTGATATAGGTTTTTGCTGGCTGGCCCACACTGATGTGTAAATGTGCCGGTGTTCACTGGAGAATATCACTTGTGAGTTCGTTCTTACATCTCCAGCAGTCCAGCATGTCATGTTCATCTTACTGGTATGGTTTGTGTGATAAGAGGTAAGTGGCTGTACACCTGCTTTTTTGTGGGATGCTGCCTCCAAAACAGCCTGCAGCATGGGTAGTTCCCATCAAGCTTTTTCTCTCTAATGTTTTTTTAGAGCCCATGTGGTGTAGCCGTATAGTAGCACTGATATGACTACAGCATGGAAGAATCTAAGCTTTATCTTATAAGAAACATCAGATTTCCATATGATTGATAATCTGTCCATAGCAATCCTTGCCTTTCCTAAGTGTATATTGACATTATTTTCAGTAGACGAGTTATTACTACCAACGTATGTGAACTGGTCTACTAATTTGAGAGGCTTACCATCCAGTGCGGAATTACCTTTATTATTGCTCATCATGCAATGCAGTATCTTTCGTATGTGTAGATTGACATTGCTTTCAGTAGATGAGATATGACTACCTGGTCTACTAATTCTAAAGGTTTACCATCCAGGGTGGAGATGTCTCTAAAAGACTTAATTGGACATTAAATAATCCCAAAAAGATTGACATGTCATTAAATCAACCAGATGCATCACCACCATTAGTAAAAATGGTTCTCTTGTTTTTGGTTGTTTTTTTATGAAATGTCAACCATGTTGTTAATTTGTTTGTCTACTTCTTTTCATTCAACTAAATTCTCTTCTTGTTCTTCTTATTGTCATTATTGCAGGAAAATATTGAAGAAGAAAAAAAATATTGTAAATACTCTTTTTTTATTATTATTATTTAAAAAATCTCCTCCTTCTCATGTACAGAATAAAAATTGACAAAGTGTTAATAACCACTTTGTCAATTTTCCCTCCAAACATGCCAAGACCTTCTATATTGCTTTTTTGCCCTCCTCAAACTTCTGCAAATAAACGTGTAAATATATTTGACAAGTTCATTTTGCTAAGTCACTCTCTGCTGTTTAAAAAGCAGCCATGTTTTTTTTAAGTAAAAATAAATAGAGAGAAGTATAAAATAAAAAAAAGTAAAGATAAAGTACAAATGTGAAATAGGAAAACAAATTAAGAAAAAAAAAGAAGACCTTTAGAAAATTTCAGCTTCTGAATTAAAAATGAGTGAAGAGTAATTGGTTCTCTGAAAAAGATGGAAAAAAAAAAGAAAAAACTTTTCAGGTTTTTTTTTCTAAAGGCAGAGCTATATAACAGTTGGTGGGGCTGAAACATTAAATACAATTTAAATTTTTTTTAGTGATACATGCACATATCAATAGAGAAATTTTTTTTCAATGGACATATACATACTTGTGTGTGTGTGTATGTATACAAAATAAAGATATATGCACGTGAAATATATCCATAAATGATTTCAAAAAAACACTTTCCTTATCTTCAATATAAAACACACTATTGTTCAGGGCAGAAATTTACATAATTCAACATATGCCTCTTTAAATCAGAATGTGTGCAAATCAACCATAGATATTCATAATACTAAGGTATGATATGTCATATTAACCTTTACATACACACACATACATAAATATATATATATATATACATATAGGTTATATATATATTGTGTATATATATTCACATACATATACATGCACTTATATATAAATATATATGTAAACATAAATATACATATACATTTATGTTAACATGTATACACACATACATATAAACATATACACTCATATACATATATAAACATGCACACACATATATATTTATAATCATATACACACAGACATATACATGTACATATAAAAATATACACGCATATATATGTATATATATATATGTAAACATATACACATGCACACAGACATATATATATAAAACATATATACACACACAAACAACATATATATATAAACATATATACACACACATACACACATACATATACATAAACATACATACATACACACATACATGAATATAAACATTAACACACACACACACATATATATAAATACACAAATGAACACACACACACACACACACACACACATAATATATATATATTACAGGCATTTGTATATATAGATGCATATTTTCTTATCCTGATGAATATATACACATACACTGGCATGTATATTACATGCATATATATATACACACACACACACACACACATATATATATATATATATAATATTATATTATATGCACACAGAAATATATAATATATATATAATATATATATAGATAGATAGATATAGATAATATATAAGTATATATACCGTCACTTATATATATACATGCATATGTTCATATCCTGATGAACATAAACACATACACTGCCTTGTACACACAGAAACATACTGAAACACACATTTATTTCTGTATATAATGAAAAACTCATTTATCATTGAAAATTTCGTTTTTCATTATTGAAGATTTTTTTCTGTTCACTTTTTTTTTTTCTTTTGATAATTCTTTTTTTAAGGAATTATTATTTTTTTTCTTTTTTTCCTAGTGTCTCTGCATGTGTGAAGAGATTGTCTTTTTATTTAAGCATTGGATAGTTGTGGAACCGCAACGAATGTCTGTCTCCTTCATCAATCTATTGCAGATACATTTCTTGACATCAATTAGATTAAATTTGAGGCAATTTAATATTCTTTTGTATCTCTGCCGCCGTGGGGTCTTCTATTTTGGCACTCATGAAAAAATAATCTTACAGCCTTTTTTTTATTTATACATCGAATTGGTGGCATTCATCTATTAAAATATTTTTTGCCCGATTCTATTTTTTCTTTTTTTTGATATTCAATGAAAGAGTAGCAACCGCAGGCAGATACAAACATGCAAACACAATTACATATGCATGTCAATGTATACAAGTATCTATACATATGTAAATGAGTAAATTTTTAGAAGCATCTGTCTAAGCCACCACTAAGCTATATACAGTTATGTAGTGACATATAAGCACATATATATTTACACATACTTACACTATGAAATATATATATTAAGATATTTCATAAAACTATATTTAAAGATTCACAAATACATATATACATACCCAATCCCATGTATGCTTATATATACATATATATTTACAGTGTATATATATATATATTTAGCTCAGTCGGTAGAGCATACACCTTGAAATTGCATGGTTCCTGGTTTGGTATCGGTCCTCACCAACTCAGTACATAGGTAAAGCAGATTGGCTAATCTAATCTGTGTGGTGAAGTGGGGAGCTGACGGTAGATGTGGCACTCTACCTCAGCAAAAACAACATCCCTTGTCTAACACTAACAAAAAGATGATAGACTCCCTTACTATCCAGATGATACTGATAATAGGCCACTCTGCAAACTTCATATATATATATATATATATATATATATATATATATATATATACACAATATTTCATGAGGGGCCCCTGGTGTAATAGTCATTGTCATAGAAATCCTTGACAAAGTCTTTTGCATTTCCCATAATGCCAATACCCTTGGGAAAGGTATGCTTCCAACTATTCTCCCAGGGTAAATAGTAGTGTAGACTTTAAACTTGATTAGGCAACCAGTCTAGGAGAAGGAAAACTGAATTCAGACTTGCTAATCTTCATTTAGAAACTGACTTTTATATCACATCCAGTTTGTGCAGAAGGTTTGGTAAATATATATTTATAAATAAAGAGTGTTCAATATTGGTGATGACGTATACATAGACCTAAGTTTGAATAGTGTCAATGGCATTTGGTGACTGTCAGTTTATCATCTTAATGAATGCATAAGTGAGAAACTGAGAGTCACCAGGTAACATTGACACTATCAAATTGTAGATCAGACAATTTAGTTTTAATATTGTTAGAAGTATCAGAATTAACAGAGAAATAATAGGAAGAAACACAATGAGTATTAAGGATAGGGAAAAAAGGTTTACTAAGCAAAGATACAAGATGAACAGAATTAATTAGCAATTGCTAAGTTGAATTAACAAGTTCTGAGAAATCTCATTGTTTTTCTTTCCAAGGTTTTGTCTAACTTTATTTATAGGAAAAATAGATTATTCCATTCTCATAATTTCGATAATGTATGATAAATATTTTCCAATATGACCATATAAAGAAATACTTATTTTCATGATTCAAGTGAATGAGCTAGATACTCAATTAGACCTTTTCATCCATCTTATGAAGATTCAGTGTCTGTCTGTCTGTAACTGTCACTACGTCACTGATTACGTCACAATACCCTCAGGAGTTGCATAAGTTTATCAATGGGTATTTCATTTATAGTCAAAATGATGACTCTATGAAAATCTGAGTGAGATTTGCCTAAAAATAGCCCACGTTTAAAAGTGCATTTCAAAATCCTGCAATGTGTCTTATATATCACTAAGAAATAAATATTTACATAATATATGATGTGGTTAATTTGCATACTGGTTTTAACAAAATTGGGTTTAATAAATAATTCCTTGGTGTTCTTGATCTCTGATATTATTGTTTTATTTTCCAATGTATCAAAGATTTTAAATAGAAACTAATTCAGATATAATTAAAATAAGTGCAATCTTTTTATATGAATTCTTATTTAATTTTGTTTGTCTTTCTAATTGAATATATTTAATATATTAAAACTTAAATACTTACACTCAGTGGGTGAATATTCTTTCTAGTACACTTAAAGTATTTTCAGGTGTTTCTTGTCTGAATTGGGAACCATTGGGGTAGATTGCTCTCATTTCATGACCATGTACAATTGTTAAGCTATGTAAAGTCTTTTATGTAATTTTTGCCCCTATTTAGGGTTGAACCTGCAACCTCCAGATGATTATCACTTGGAATTGTATAAACTCAACACTTATATCCATTACACCATGTGTCCAATTGGACAATCCAGAATAAATATGAGGACAACAGTCCAAAAAATCTAAATAACACAAATTATAATACCTCATCTCAAAAATTAAGACAAAGATAAACATAATCTATCCCTAAGGATTGAATAAAGTGTTCAAATCTCAATTCTGACAAGAAACACCTGAAGAAAACTGGAGGGGACATTAGCGATAAAGATGAGGGCAACAGTCCAAAAACTCTAAATAATATAAATGTTTGACTTTTTTCTGGTATATATATATATATATATATACCAATCCCTCCACACAAGCAGGATGTGACACAAAGTCATCAGAGAGTTTTCCTTCTCCTTGAATAGTTAACTAACCAAGGTTAAACAGCTCAGAATTTTTGTTATATAGTTACCTAGCCAAGGTTAAAGAGCCCAGTATGCTCTACTAATTACCCATAAGTAGAGGGAGAATAGTTGGATGCATACCTTTCCCAAGGATATTAGCATTCTGTGATATGCAAACAGCCTCATCCTAGATTTAAACTCGGGTTAGTGAGTCCATATCAATTGACTCATTACCCCTTCTGCCACCATTATATGTGTGAAATGCAAACAGCCTTGTCCAGGATTAGAACTCGGGTCGACGAGTCCATTTCCTACAACTCTAACCATTACACCATGCACCTCCAAAATTTGTTCTGAAATAAACAGTTGAATACCAATAGGGTTGGGCATAATTAATAGGGCAGTAGTAAGATGAACATATACAAAAACAATCAAAAAGTATCTTTCAATAAGTGTACTGTACTTATGTTAAACACCCCTCGTTAGAGGAAGAAGCAAAGAAAAGAATTTGAATCCACAGGATTCAGGATTCTTACTCTGAGTTCTTATCACACAAGCCCCACACCCCTTAGTATACATACTTATACCTAAATATTCAAACATCTATACCTATATAATTAGATAAGAATTCATAAATATGCACCAAGCAAAAGCCTCTTAGATTTACATGTAGTTAATTATTTTTGCATATATGCATTAATATAAGAATTTATGCTCAAAAGAAAAGGAACATGTAAATCTTCAAATATATATGTGTCACAAATATTATTTATCATGTATGCATGTATGCCTATGCTCACCTACCCAACCTAAACATTAACATCTACAAAAAGAACAACATAGATAGGTTTTATATATATATATATATATATTATATATATATATATATATATATATGCAAGGAACAAACCTAATATATGAAATAGTTTTATAGAAAGAGTCACATATATGAGTTTTTTTAGATATATTTGATTCATAAGGATTCATAAACAATATGAGTGTGTGTGTGTGTGAGAGAGAGAGAGTATTTATCTGATGTGTCACATATATAAAACTACATAGATATATTAGGGTTTATAAGGATTCGTAAATATTATTGTATACATGCATATTAATAAAATTGTGTGCATGTACATATATATCATGTATAGAAACATATATATATATATATATATATATATATAGGATTTATAAGGATCTATAATATTGCTTATATATGTGTGTTTGAGAAAGAGAGAGAGAGAAGGAAAGGTTTGTTTGTTTCTTTGTTTTAATGGCATACCAACCTTCCTGGGTTATTTAATGCCAAAGCCATCCTTGTAGAAAAAACTGTAGTGATACTATTTAACTCATAGTTAAAGGGATCCTACCTTTCCCAAGAATATTAGTCTGAAATTGAACATAATAGCATAATTGGAGTTTGAACTTGTTTACTATGATGTTTCAGTCTGGCATGTTAGCCACAACACCACAGAGTCTTCCCCGAGAAATAGATTGAGTGTATATCATATCTAAGAAACTATAAAGATATATTAGGTTTTATAATAATGCATAAATATTAAATACTCATATATCTATGCAAGCATGAGTAAAAGAGAGTGTGTATATATATATATATTATATATATATATATATGGCTTTATTCATAAATATCATATACACATATATCTAAGTGTGCATAGGAGGAAGAGAGAGTGTGTTTTATATCTATATATATATAAGGATTCATAAGGATTATATGTATATGAGAGAGAGAGAGAGAGAGAGAGAGAGAGAGAGAGAGAGAGTTTGTCAAGTGAACTATATATATTTGCTTTATAAAGAATCACATATTAAATACATATCTGTGAAGGTGTGTATGCATTATATATATGAAATTATATAGATATATTTGTTTTATAAGTATTTATAAATATTATATACATATATGTATGTCTGTGTGTTTTGTGAGAGAATGTGTATTTGTATTATATGTGTATATAAGGAATTATAATTCTAAATAGAAAGTGCGTATGAATTATATATATATATTTACCAAACCCTCCACAAAAACAGGATGTGACACAAGGTCAATTTCTTAAGCGGATTTTTACAGGTTTGAACTCAGTTTTTCGTCTCCTAGACTGGTTACCTGGTCAAGATTAAAGAGCCCAGTCTGTCCTATTATTTACCCAGAGCTGGAGGGCGAGTAGTTAGATGCATACCTTTCCCAAGTGTATTAGTGCTATGTGAAATCCAAAAGCCTTATCCAGGATTTGAACTCGGGTCAACGAGTCCATGTCCTATGACTCTAACCATTGCCCATTATGCATCCATTATATGTATGATATATATGAAACTATATAGATATATTCACATTTATTTGGTTTCATTAGCAATATATACATTGTGTATGAGTTTGTATGTGTGAGTGTGTGTGTGAGAGAGAGAGAGAGAGTATGTGTGTGTGTGTGTGCATCACAAGAAACTACGTAGATTTGTTTGCTTTAATAGCATTTATCGACAATATAATGTGTGTGTGTGTGTGAGAGAGATAGATAGAGAGAAAGAGACAGAGAGAAAGAGAGATAGAGAAAGAGAGAGAGGGGGAGAAGAGTATATGTATGTATTACTTATATAAAAATACATTGCTATATTTGCTTTATAAGGGATTATAAACAATATATACGTGTGTGTGTGTGTGTGTGTGTTGAGAGAGAAAGTGTGTGCGTATCATGTATATGAAATTACATAGATATATTTGTTTTGTAAGTGTTCATAAACAATATATACATGTATGGGTATATGTCAAAGAGAGAGAGACAGAGACAGTGTGTGTGTGGGGGGGTATCACATATACAAAACTACATAGACATATTTGCTTTACGTGCGTTCATAAACAATCTGTGTATGTGTGTGTTTAAGAGGGAGAGAGAGAGACAGACAGTGTGAGAGAGAAAAAAAGTGTGTGTGCGTGTCTCATATATGAAACTATATAGATATATTTGCTTTATATGGAATCATATTACTGTATGTGTGTGTGTGTGTGTGTAAAGGAAACAGAGACGTGGAGAAAGAGAAATGGTGCACGTGTGTGTGTATCACATATATCTAACTTGTTAGGCTTTTCAAACATTTTTGAATATCATTCACATATGTATTTGCATTATTATACAAAGGGATTTATATAATATATAATATATATATATATATATATATATAACCCACCTGATAGATGTATATATATTTGCCTTGATCTATTTAAGGAGAGAGAGAGAGAGAGAGAGAGAGAGAGAGAGAGAGAGAGAGAGAGAGAGAGAGAGAGAGCTATTGAATAAAAAAATAGAAATGTTTTATTAGAGTTTACATTTCTGTTGTCCGTTCACCTTTTTTTCATATTTTTTAAAACTTTGATAAAATGCCAGATGTGCATGTTATTCGTGAATACGCACGCACCCAATTATTTACTTTTGCATATTGTCTGTCAGTAAGGATGTGACAAATTACATATTTATGGCTTTATTTTTTACCATTACTCCCTCTTCTTAATATTTGCCTAGTTCTGTGTTTTTCAAAAAAAAAAAAAAAAGAAAGAAAAAGGAGAAGACAGTTATATTCGTTGAAGAGAAAGTGACCCCCCCCCCAATATTCATTCATTTCCGCAGCAAAATTCACATTCATCTGGTAATCAGTTTGCATAAAAAAAGGATAAGCTTTACCAAAAGTTGATTCCTACAATCACAAAATGAATACAACGGCTTAACCTTACAGCAGTCGAAAGGACAAAGAAGGAAACAAACAAAAAAAAAAAAAAAAAAAGAATCTAAAACTGAACTATGCAACAAGAAAAAGAATAAAAATGAAAAAACCTTTTTTACAAGAACAAACAAATATGTAAAACTGGGCGTTGTTTAATCAAGTAGATAGTAATCAAGGAAATTGCTAGATATTTGGGGTTCCCAATAGTTGGGATGGGTTTGGCGCCATCAGGGGTCCTCTTGAACTTTTAGTAAGATTTGTTATTGTATAATGCCAGTAAAAATGCACTAGGTAAGTTGCTATTGATAAGTCTATAGTTGACCCCTCGATTTTGGAGCTGATGGGCATTTTCAAACAATTCCCTTCTCTCAGATTGTAAAGGCAATTATTCCAATTACCGTTGAATTGGCAGACAAAGGCAACCAGAAATCTGTAACTTAATACAGTCCCTGCATTGTTACAAGCCTAGTGCAGAATGGTAGATTATTCATCTGGCACCATAAATCAGACTGAGACCAAGCAGCCAATCAGGACTCCAGGAATTCTGGTGCATGTATGGAATATTTCTGAGTGTTATAACAACCAACTGTTTTATACACCAATTCAGTTGTGCTTAGTTAGTTGTACAGATAACAATAAAGATGAGGACAATAGTCTGAATTATCCAAAAAATACTAGAAAATAATTAGTTGACTGACAATCCAACTAGCAGTAGATAATAAATTCTATAGCAACAGATATCTCTATCAACATCAGTAAACGTCAGCCTCCATGCTAACAGTGTGACCTAATGATGATAACATTGGTTTACAAAAAAATATTTTTTGTCTGAGGCAAGAATGTGAATAGGTTTTTTTTACTAATTTGGGTGTGCTGAATTCAAATTTATAAACAGTTTTGCCCTATCACCTCTAGTTTTCTGTCTTTTAAATAGTCTCATTTTAGTATATACAGAGTATATACGTGCTTATTTCAACAGTTGCAGCAGCTTATTACAGATAAAACAGGATAGATAAAGAACAGTGACGGAATAAATATACTTGGATGAGACAATGTACACAATTCATAGTACTACAGACAATTAGAAGTAAAAAAGAAGACATGTCACACAATATTAGAAATTAACCCTGAATGCATATGTGCCTTTATGTACAGTATGTGTACAAAATGTACAGTCTGCATAACTAAAAAAACTAGAGGTGATGAATAAAAACGGATTTCAAATCTGAATTCAGCTGCAGCCCAAATTAGGTTAAAACAGCTATTTTTGTGCTTGCCTCAATTTCTTTGTAAACCAGTGTAATTGGTAGGATATTAGCTCTAAGAACCTGAGCAACCAGTATTTGAGGTGTTACCTAGATGGCTGAACAAAAAAGATATTATCAATTGTATGCAAAATTGATTTCAGTGATAAGATAAAGTGAAAATTATTCCAGACTGTAGCTATGTCTGTGCTACTGTACGGTTGCACCACTTTGATTCTAACAACACAGAGAAAAAGATAGATGGGAGCTACACAAGGATCCTGTGTGATGTCTTGAACAAATATCGGAAGCAGCAGCACACAACAAAGCAGCTGTAGATCCACTTGCCTCCTATCACACAAATGATCTGAGTAAGACAATCAAGACTGGACACTGTTGGAGAAACAGGGACAAACACTTAAGTGACATTCTCCTATGAACACATGGACACACTAGTGTAGGCAGACCAGCAAAAATCTGCAGCAATTAGCTTCCGGTGGATTCTGGATGCTGTGTAGAGGACCTACCAAGGGCAAAGACCTGATGATGATGATTAGTGGGATATTAGCTCTAAGAACCCAAGTGATCTGTATTTGGGATGCTACTTAGACGGATGAACAAAAACAACATTTAGTGAATCTTAGTAAGACTGCACCAAGTTGATCATCTGGTTGACTCATATCTTCCCTAAATGGTAATTTAATGCCATTAAACAACATGTTGAATATTCAGCACAATATAAAAGAGGCAAGACAGAAGATTATAATTATTATCTCCCTTTGGAAATATTTGCCAAATTATCATTTAGGTAATTGCTCTGCTTCCTTCTATAAACTTTATTTCATTATTATGACTTGTAGATTTACTCATCGACAATATTTTACTGACCAAGAAAGCTTACTTCATTATTTCCATTTAGTAACTTTTATTTGGTAGATTTAGATAGTAATGATATATTTACATGAATAACAATAAAGTATTACAATCCTCAAAGCAAATTATATACCATATTTTATGGCATATAAAACCCACCTTATTTACATGTAATATTTCTGTAATATGGAGTTATGTGAGATACAAGTAATATTAGTCTATGGTGTCTGGATAATATTAGTCAACCAGTTACCTGAAATCCATACACAAATTGAAACTTTTGTTCCAAACTTTAAAAGTTTCGGATGCAAAAACCATATTCTTAGATCCCATTAATAATCAGAGAAAATCTGGTTTGTTTTGCTTTATGGCACATCAACCTTTTTCAGGTTATTTAATGCCAAATCAAATTTTGATATTTGGTTTGTTTGGTTTGGTTTGTTTTGTTTTACGGCATATCAACCTCAGTGGGTCATTTAATGCCGATAAAGTTTTGAAATAAATCAATTCTTAATGGATAATACAATTTTTTTATAAATACATATTTCTATTTAACCCATAGATGGGATTTTGATAATTGGTTTCTTACAGTACCTGCTGTTGCTTAGCTCTTTGCCTACCAAATTTGCCCCATGGCTGTGGTGGAATAACTGCTGTGAGTGGTTTAAAGTAAGCAAAGAGATTGTACTTTGCTTTTGCAGAAAGCCAAGAATAAAAACGGATGATTAGTTCATTATATTGAGACGATTCACATGACAGTAATAATAGGATTTTAGTTGAACCATTAGTTTTTATACTTTGCTTGGGTGTAGTAGTGGTGGGAAGCTGCTGTGAACAGTTTAAAGAAGGCAAAGATTTAATCATCCAAATTCTTGATGTGACGAAGGTAACGATAAAATGCTAGTGAGAATCCTTTACTAAATAGAAGCATCACTATCATCATGGACCAATTTTATTTTGAGAGCTTTTTATCATTTCCTTGGAAATCCCCAGTTATTCTTATTTGCATAGAACAAGGCATTCTGAAACCATCATTGCGGACAATGTAGCCAGTCCTCCTTCAAAGCTGAACCTGGTAAACTCTTGATATATTAAAAAACAAATAGGTAAGTGGTCAACAATGAAGTGAGAAGAGATCTATTTAATCATCTGCTGTTTATCTTAACTTAACTAAATTAAATATGGGTTTTAAGATGGTCATTGATGTTCATGAATTATTAGTGTTATTCAATAAGTAAAGTAAACAGAATGGCCTATTGTTGGTATCAGCCAGACAGTGAGAGAGTATATCCCCCTTTCACAAGCACTAGACCAGGGAAATTTTCTTTGCATCTGAGGTGGAGCACCACACCTATTGTCAGCTCCCAGTTGCTTTACTACACAGATCAGATTGCACAACTAAGCATAAGTGAATTTGTGCATGAAGCAGTTGGTATTTATAGCACACAGGAATATTCCATACTTGCA
Source organism: Doryteuthis pealeii (assembly GCA_023376005.1). Taxonomy (NCBI): domain Eukaryota; kingdom Metazoa; phylum Mollusca; class Cephalopoda; order Myopsida; family Loliginidae; genus Doryteuthis; species Doryteuthis pealeii. The sequence goes on from CM042148.1 coordinate 117,792,380, forward strand.
TCTGGGTGATCCCATTCCTTGAATCCTAACTGGCTGCTGGTCTCAGTGTGGTTATGGTGCTACATAAATAATCCACCATTCTGTATTATGCTTGCTGTAACGCAGGAACTGTATTCAGTTATAACTTGCTTGTTGCCTTGTCTACCAACTCGATAGTAGCTGGAATCCCGTTGTGATGGTGAGTATTGTATTGCTTCCACACTGTGCTACTCGTGCCTTGAGTTGGTGGAACCTGGTATCAAGCCTCTAACCTTGCAATACCTTGGTAGATGCTCTACCAACTGAGCTAAACTGATCCCCTGGTTTATTGAATGACCTTAGTACTTTGTGTTGATATCTTTTCATTTATTTACGCATATCATGCATATCACTTTCAAAATCTGATATCACAAATATTTTCATCATGAAAGAACCTCTGAATAGACAATATTGCATATGATATATTTGTTCCCCTTCTTGTTTGACCATTTGGTATGGATTCATGGCATCTCAGGATTTTACATCTCTTCTCATTGCTACATAGAGCTGACCATGTGAAAAGAAGCCACTTTTTTGGTAGATCCCAAATGAGGACAGACTTTGTATCTCAACTGGAAACTATCTCCATTGTTTGCCAAAGGGAAAGAGTTTGTCACTTGGAACAAAAAAGGAATATGTAGGATCATTAATGACTTGTTTGCATGTAATCAACTGACCAGTTTGGCTTCAATTACATTGTCCAGGAGATTCATGACTAAGTATCAACTTCCATTGCAGTAACCATTGGATAAATAAAAAAATAAAGAAAATTGCATAGCAGCATATGGTATAAGCATTTTTTTAAGTATCACTAAAAAGAAAAAAGTCTGGGTTACTAAGTTACTAAGGTAACTATTTTTATATGAAAATCTGTAACACTACTCTCCCCTCGTCGGAAGGGGAAGATGACGTCAGTGCTCATTATGTTCTGGCACTCATTTCTGAATGGAGAGCTGACATGTCAACATTCATTACATTTGGGCTCTTTCTTTGAATGGAGTGATGTTGTGTTGATATCAGAAATATTTGTATACTTATCTCTGTACCAGTACTAAATCGGAGAAGGCTGGAATCCTGGTTGCTGGGCAGCTGTTCAGCTGACTGACAATTATATGATGTTTGGAGTCTGGAACCAACTTAGGCACAGAGGGATATCTTGCCTTGTATCATTTAGTAATAACACAAGGCTGCTACTTTTTTCTCACGAGAATTTTATTTCCCCCAAAATCACAACTACCGAGAGCAAGAAATTCATGTCTTTCTCTCTCAACACCTTCTCCCAGACTCCATTCACACTCTGACCTCTCACCCTTCCTCTCTGCCACTTCACCATGTCTCATTCACTCGTTCAATGAAACCATGCCATGTATATTCTGAATCATCATTTAAACTTTTCCATTCTACTCAAAATTCTTGCTCAAAAATTTAATTGCTAATTTACATATCAGGTTACTCTCTTGCTTCCACAAACAAAACTTCTTTCCAATGTAGTTTTATCTGCACTGTATTGAAGCACTTATTTCTTTGGTAAATTTTCCATTTTTCACCCCCCCCCAAAAAAAAACTAAGTTTAAAACTTGCAGCTAATTAAACAGTTATAAAAGTGTAGTAAAAGAAAAAAAGCACAAAGTGGGTGTGAATGTGTCTTGTGTGCTAAATTAGTGAACGGCTCAAAAGAAAAGAAAATATGGCTGCCTTAACACCTTAATTTAAGAATCTTGGAGCCAGGTGAGAATGTATGCAAATTTTTTTGAGATCAAACTATGCATAAAAGCTCCAGACACAGCAGGGAAAAAGGTGAGAAGCTTTGGAACATGGTATTGAGGTTAGACTGCTTTGTTATCCTTGAAAGCGATAAACTTTGTTGTCTTTTGAAATTGCAAAAGCAATTATTCAGATCAGTTTACATTCATCAAAAAGTTGTTTTGTGAAGGTAAGGTATTCTCCTATTGGTTGCTCATTGACCAATTCAAAGTTAATGTATAGAAACATCACTAGGAGGGCACATGGTGGTTTATTAAAAGTGATAGTTTACTTTCTTTGTTTAATGGAATATCAACCTTCTTGGGCAAATTAATACCAAAGCCATCCTTTTAGAAGAACAGTAGTGATAATAAATAGCAAAGGGATGTGAGGGGGTTCATACCTTTCCAATGGTATTAGCCAGAGAATAAATGTAATAGAGGGATTGGAGTTTGAATTCATTCACTACAATGTTATTTAATACCAAAGCCATCCTTGTAGAAGAACAGTAGTGGTACTTAATAGCAAAGGGGTGTAAGTGGGTTCATACCTTTTCAAGAGTAATAGCCTGAAAATAAATATAATGGAGCAACTGGAGTTTGAACTCACTCACAGCAATGTTATAGTCCAGCATGTTAGCCACTACGCCATGGGGACTCCCCAATTAAAAGTGAGTGTTTAATTGTTTTTATGCTATCGTACTATGTCACATAATTGCTGATCAAATTATCATGTTTTGTTTGTTTTTGTCGAATCAACATCATGCTCACTTCCACAGGAAGGCTGTGGCTAGTGTCCAGTCATCAGACAAAAAAAAAAAGACAGACTGTAACTGAATACAGGCTCTGTAACAACAACTGAATACAGTCATGTGTTGATATAATGAATAAAAGCATCCACACTAAAACCAGCAGCTAAAACCCTGGGAATGAGCTTGGCCGAGGTACATAGTGGAATAGCCCAACCTGCTATTTAAACCACCTACCAACCCTGGATTCTCAGAGCAGATTCAACTTGCAACACAGTTGGATACTGGTCCCTCAACATGAAACTCTATATAGCACTGTGAATAGGATTCAGCTGTATTGCATATTGATTGTATATGATTAATTGACGTCTTTGAACAGACCCTCTATTTAGAAAATTTTCCGAAAATAATTTGTATACTCAAGAAGGATTAAGAAAATTGCCTGCAAAAGGGTTAAATATAGGTAGAACCCCCCCCCCCCCAATTTTTGTGGCCATTTTTAGGCTTCTGGTGAGAGCACTTTACAGCAAAGATCCTTTATGTTAAGCAGAGGCTGATCCTTAGTGACGAAACCTTTCGTTGTTCCTCGGTGTTCCTTAGTTTTGTGTAAAATCTTTGCATTGAGCAAAGTCCTTGACGGCAGGTCCGTTTGTCAATGTTGAATACATGCAAATGATCGGTGATTAAATAGTTAACTAATCATGGATTCAAGCTGTTGATTGGCTGGCTTTAATCAACATGCCCATGCTTTATAAGTTTAAGTGGTGGACCTCAGCATACCTTATATTACAAAAATATTCCAATACACCTCAGTAAGATACTAATTATAAATATATATTAAATCACTAAATGCCACTCAGGATGAAGAAAGTTAAGAGAAGCAATAAAACACAATATTAGAAAAAAGAAAAAAACCTCTTATATAAATGATTTACTTTGAAATGTAAGCATATTTGTTATTTCAAAGGTTTTTCCTGCCTTTTACCTTTTTTATTGTCTTAATAAAATTTTCCTCCATTCACAATAAATCACTTTTATTACTTATAAGTTTATAATTTTCCAGTGGTTACCTAATAATTTGGCACTCATAATACAATGTTAGAACAAAATAAATTCTATATTTTTTACATGCATTATCAATTGTTAGTATTATTTGTAACAGTAAGGGGGGCAAAATAAATCCAACTTTGAGCCTCATTAAGGCTTGTGCCAGACCCTGACTGATTGATTGATTTTAATGGCAAGTCAACCCATCTAGGATTATTCTATACCTGGAATTTGTAGAAACAATATTCCAATTACCATCAAATTGGCAGAAAAAAGGCAAGCAAGCTGGCACCCAATATAGTTCCTACATTGCCACAAGCATAGTGCAAAATATGGATTATTTATCTAAGCACCATAACCACACTGAGGTCAACAGCCAATCAGGACTCAAGGAATGGTATCACCCAGATGCAAGTTTGGAATATTCCTGAATGCTATGTATACCAACTGCTTTATATAAAAATTCAGTTTTGCTTAGTTGTTGTTGTTGTTCAATCCAACAGTGTAATAACTCACTCACTCAACAGAATTTAGGGAATTCCATTCATTGCAGGACCTGCACAAGGTCAATTTTTAAGTGGAGATTAAACAGGTTTGAAGCCAGAGTTTTCCTTCTCTTAGACTGGTTGCCATACCAAGGTTAAGGAGCCCAGTCTGCCCTACTATTTATGGCTTGGAAGAATTTTCGCTTTAACAAAACATTGTATGGTACTTGTCTAGAAAATGCTACTGTTGTAAGCAAACAAAAGTTACTAAATGAGAAATAACCAAACGAAGGTTGAAAATGAAATGGAATCTTTATAACATTAACAAAATACAATTTAAGTAATCTGTAGATCTATATTCTTCAAATAGAATTCAGTACAGTTATCTGCTTAAAATGAAGGTGATGGCCAGAAGAATAAAAATATTCATTTTCTGCCTGTGGAAAATGATGTCTGTAACAATTGAACTGCCAATGGATTTGATTAGATGAAGTTTTAAGCAAGGATATGACTAAAGTGATAAACGTTTTCATCCTTCAACAAGATGGATATTATGGCTGTAGATAGTGTCAGCTGAAAGGAAGTGTACAAGAATATTAACAACAAATGCAGTTTGGATTTAAATTAGAAGAATAGAAAAAAGGTTACTCTTTGGAATTGGTTATTCTATTATATTATTTTTCTTTATAGAAAGAAAAATATAGATAACATTGAGCAGTGCCTTATAAAGCAATTGTTTGCATAATTGAACTTCCTGATTGGGGTGGGACGATCACTGTGGTGTAATTGATAATATACAGGACTGTAACATCATATACAAATTGTAATGTAGGGATACAATAAATAATTATCACCCTTAGAAATGTGCCTGTCTGTAGAGAATCACATGACAATCCCCAAAACTCATTCTCAATCTCTTTCCACCTCTGGTTTTTGAACGTCCTTTCAGCAGGACTTAGAATACACTGATTGTATCACCTGCTGAAACCCCTCCCCCGGGTATGAAACTAGACTATATCCGGTGGTAAGGGTCTAGTTCTGAAGTTTTGGTCAGTATGGAGTACACCTTCATCACCACAACCACTCTGACCGAGAGTGGTCCAGCAGTGGTTTAGATAATACCACTATTGGTTTCTACAAGAATGACTTTGGCATTAAATAACCCATGAAGTTTGATATGCCATTAAATAAAGAATCCAGACCTGAACTTCTTTGTATTCTTACTAAACTTTGTTTAGTATGACATACAGATCTCAGGTTGCTTAAAGTACCTGCTCTATTTAAGTGGTCACCCATCTACGTTGTGAGCTGATTTGTTCATTTTGTTTTATGACATATCAAATTCGGTGGGTCATTTAATGCTGGCAAAGATTTGAAAGATTTGTGGCAATAATTTGGAGGAAATTTTTTTCAACTTCAATTTTTTTTTTTCTAAACAAATTTTCTATTTAACCCATAGATGGGATTCTAACAGGTACTACCATTCTGGGTCAGAGTGGACCTGGAAGCAATGGTGATGAAAGGGTGCTTCACATTCCCCAGAACTCCAGAAAAAACATCTTTGGCATAAAATGAACCAATGGGTTGACATACTGTAAATTCCATCAAATATGTTGTACTAACTTTCTTCCATTGTTAAAAAAAAAGAAACAAAATGAGAAAAAAAAAGAGAGACATTGATAAGCACAATGCAACTTTAAACAAATGCTTCAAAAATAGATTGCATTCTGTGTGTTCTGTTGCTATGGTAATGTTGTTTGACGCTTACAGATCACAGGGTTTCTTCTCAATTTATATATATATATGTATATCCTTTTTTCTTTAGTTGCATCAGACTTTTTTTTTATTATTATTATTTCTTTATCTTTTGCTTATTTTATTTTTTGTTCTTAGGCCTTGTACTATTTGATTCCACCCCTAACCCACCCAAGATGCTGTTTTTTCCTGAGTCTGAAGATGGAGGAAGCAACAAGTGTTTCCAAGATGAGATAGAAAGATAAAGTGTCCTTGAAAGATTGCAGACACTCTTGTAATGAACGCTGTGTCATCATTATTGTATATTAATATTTTGGATTGAGGGTGGATGGCCAAGATCTGAGCAATAGACAAGCAAAGGAGGGGGAGGAGGGTGTGTGTAACAGGATGGGGATAAAGATAGAAATGTTCAAGAAAAGGATATATATATATATATATATATATATATATATATATATATAATATAAGGATATATAATATATATATATATATATATATATATATATATACTTTATATAAAAAGGATACACACATATATATATATATATATATATATATATATATATATAGAGGGAGAGAGAGAGTGAGAGAGAGAGATCAACAACTGAGTTATGAAATAGAAAAAGAAACAGAAAAAAACATAAAAAGATTATAAAAAAGAGAGAAATAATATGAATGAGTTAAAAATGGAACTGAAATAGAAAGAAGAAATGTATGAAGAACTACCAACATTTTTAAGACACACACAAAAAATGATGAAATGAAAAAAAAAGAGAAATACAAACAAAACAAAAATGTAAAGAAAAGGTAGAAAAATGTAATATAAAAAACAAAGAAAAACTTCAAAGATAGAGTAAAGAAAAAGAAATAAAAAAGGGAATAAAAAAGAAAAAGAAATCAAAGAGATCAAAAAGAAATAAAGAAGAAGCAATTGAAAGAAAATAGTTATATAAGAAATTAATAAATAAAAGATGAAGAACTACCTACATTAATATATTTAAGACAAAAATAATGAAATAAAAAAAAATTAATACAAACAATAAAAAAAAGAAAAGATAGAAAACTCAGAGAGGAAATATGATAATATAAATAAAAAATAAATAAAAAAACATTGAGAAGGAAAAAAAGAAAAAGAGAAATTAAAAGTTAAAGGAGGAGGAGGAAAGAAAAAGAAACAGAAAAAATGGAATAAAAAAGAAAAAAAAGAGACAAAAAAGAAAGAAAGAACAAATGAACGAAAACAGTTGTATAAGAAAGAAAGGAAAAATGAAATAAAGAAGAATAAGACAAAAGATTATGAAATAAAAGAAAAATCAATAGAAACAATAAATAAGAAAGAAAGAAAATGCTAAGGGAGAAATATGCAATGAAATTTTTTTTAAAAGAAAAAGAAGGAAAAAAAAAGAAAGCAACAATTGAAAGAAAGCAATTGTATTAGAAAGAGAAAGAAGAAAGAAAGAAAGAAGAGATGAAGAAGTATCTACATACATATATTTAAGATAAAAAAGAAGAAATATAGAAAATAAAAAAGGATAGAAAACTCAAAGATGAATTAACCAATATAAAAAAAAATTTTAAAAAAAAAAAAAAGAAAAAAAGAAAGAAAAGAAAAAATCTTCAAGATGGAAAACAAATGATAGAATAAAAAGAGGAGAAAATAAAATGAAAAAGAAACAAAAAAGAGGGAATAGAAAAGAAACAAACAAAAAAACAAAAAAGAAATAAGACACAAAAAAAGAAAGAAAGAGCAATTGAAAGAAAACACTTGTATCAGAAAGTAAATTTTTTCTAATCATCAACCTTTTCCCATAATTTTACCTATAACAACGGGAAAATATATATATATATATATATATATGTATAAAATAAAACAGCCACTGGGTATGTCTGGCTGTTTTGAGATGCTTGCAAAAAAAAAAGTAATAATAATAATTACTAAATATCTGAAAATTCCATAGACTGATGCATATTGCACTGACTTCATTATTCATTCTTTCTAATCCTCTTCAGCAATTTTCAAAAAATACTAAAATCTCTTTGCGTGTAATATCTGGCCTATTAATTTTTAAAGAAAACAGACTTACTCATTACTATTATCAGAGATACTCATTGGCTGGATATTAGCTGCAGTGGACACACATTTATTGTCTTTTGTACTAGCTATAAACATATATTTGTATTTTACTTCTAAGATATAGATACAAACATATATATATATATATATATATGTATGTGTGTGTGTACATGAATATATATATATACTTACACACAATATATATATATATATATATATATGCATGTGCATGTTTGTATATATAAATATATATATGTGTGTGTGTGTGTGTGACTTCTAATACATTTCTTTGACCAAATGTTTGTAGCTTGTTTAGAAAACTTTTAAAACTTTCTAAAAACAATTTCTTTCACCAAAAAATTTATCCTGACGATTAATTAAAAAAATAAAAATCATCAACATCATGGTGTGCTAACAGCATGCATTTCCTTAATGGATATAAGTATTTTTATTGGTTAGTCAAAACTGGTGTGTCCACAATTAGGAGTCCATGAAAGAATGTTGCTCATGAGTTTGTTCTTAATTAGACAGCAGTGATCAGAATGTCATGTTGATATTATTTTTTTGAATTTTTATGCCATTTAAAAAAAATCCAAAAAAAATCAAGTGTTTTTAAGCTATAAATCTTCATGATGAACAAGTACGACAAGTCATAAGTGTTGCCCTATAAATGCTTATTTAGTTAAGTGACTTGATTTTAATCACTATAGCTATGTTTGGACACTGAATGCCGTCTAGAGGGCTGCCGATAGGGATAGATGTATCTTGATGCATCTATCCCTATTGGCATCCCCTAATGGATGCATCATGGTGAACAAGTTCAACAAGTCATAAGTGTTGCCCTTTAAATGCTTATTTTGTTAAGTGACTTGATTTTATCACAATTCATTCTCTTAATTTAAAATCAAGCAGCAATCTAGTAAATTCCTGTGACCTGTGCAAGTGAAAGACTTCCTCTTTGGCACTTAGACAATCTTCAGATGTCTAAGACATTTATAAGAGTTTTTGCCAATACTCAATTCTTTCCCTCTACACATTACTGTGATTCAACACCTTTAAGTTAAATTAAAATGTTTGCTCTTTTCTACATGGTTTTCAACAAGAGGAAACCAATAAATCTCATGTGAAATTAGTTTGACGCCAACATAGTACTTAATTTGGTTATTGGCCAAAAGTGCTATGTTCAGTACCGATTGGAAATTTGTAGAGGTGATTTGGCAAAGGAGAAAGAATCAGATGTTTATCTTAAGTTTTAGCTGTTGGGATTTTTATGATGACTAATCAAACATTCTTATTATTATCATTATTATTATAAATGTATTGCACTTTTAGATTTTGCTATTCACTAAGAAGATTCTAAATTTGACATGTGAGATGGTGATGGCATGAAATAAAATCTGGACATGACTGGACAATTCTGTCTCTGATATGTTGTGTCCTGATAGATAGATAGATGGACAGACTGAGATATATTGATGAGAAATTTAATTCATAGATAAATAGAGGGATGGATGGGCAGATAGATATGATGAGACTAAGATAGATAGATAGATGGACAGACTGAGATATATTGATGAGAAATTCAATTTATAGATAAATAGATGGGTGGATGGGCAGATATATATGATGGAACTAAGATAGATAGATAGATAGATAGATAGATTGATAGATAGATCGCCATGAAGAAACTATGATAGATGGATATGAAAAGACCAAGGTAGAACATTTGGTGATTACTGAGACTGTGAAGATTACGGAACTATTACATGAATTGTCTACCTCAATGTTTTAGCACTCTGTTGTAAATCACTCTAAACTATATTTGGATGTACAAGTATACTGAATATTGTATACAACAAGTTTACAAACAGTTTAACAATTTTAGAAAAAGATTTTCTCCTATTCTTGTTTGGGCTTCATGGCTTTTAAACATCACACTTATAGATAAATAAATACGAACAAACCAAAATAGGGCATGAACTGGCTGATTATGTATATATATATATATATATATATATATATAGAGAGATAGAGAGATAGAGAGATAGAGATAGATAGATCAATATCAGACCATGATCAATACATGATAGACTTAACTCAGACAAACCAATATATTTGATTGAGACAGATAGATGTAAACAGACTGACACACACACACACACATATATATATATATATATATATATATATATATAGGCCGATGGTAGCTGTAAGGATTTGAGGTAAGCCAGCTAGAGCACCCCATCCTAAAGTGGCCTCTGTGTAAGCGGCCCATGACGGACGGTGTGGACACATCTTCTACATCTAAGACTGACCACATATGTGACCTGTGTGGCAGGACCTACTTATTGATGGTTGGGCTTCTCAGTTACATACAGTCACATGCAAGAGGAAGCCAAGAAAGGGGTTCATGTGTGACATGAAACATAAAAACAAATTTGGATCAGGGGCCCTCAGCGTGTTCACATCCGAACTACTTGTGGAAATGGCCTTATTCTGCGAAGAAGTGGCAATCACCATATATATGAAATAATTAAAATAGATTCATTCACACAGATAAACATATGAAATGATTAAGATACATAGATAAAAACAGATTGACATAGATAAATATATATACGAAATAAATAGATATATAGATAGAACATTGACATAGACAAATATATGAAATGATTATGATAGATATGAACAGATTGACATATATGAATATAATAGATATATAGATAGATTGACACAGACAAACATATGAAATATTTAAGATAGATAGATTGATAGATATGAACAGATTAACATTGATAAATGTGTTTATATGAAATAGATATATAGATAGATAATTTAAAAACAAGCCTGAAATTATGTAGATAGATTTGAACTGGCTGAGATAGATAGAAGCAGGTCTAAATCAATTCCTGTCAAATGCAATGGATTTAACTCTCTCTCTCTCTCTCTCTCTCTCTCTCTCTCTGCACACACACACACACACACACAAATATGTAAAATAATCAATCTATATATTTTTGCCTGAATCTCTATCAATCATTATTGTTAATAATTTTGCCTCGTATTATTCACCTTCCAAATTCTAGATTGTAACACTCCACTTTGGCCTTTACTAAAGCTAGACAGCCAGTCAGTGAGACCCCTCTGATCAACCTTTTTATCATATATTTGCTAGAAGGCAGTGGCTGAGGGTTTTAATGTCCTGGGTATGATGTTAAACTTTATTTGATGGTGAAGTTATAGTTCTGGAGCTCTGGGGAATATGGAGTACCCATTCATCACCATTACTCCCAGGTTCACTCTGACCCTGTGTGGTAGTACCTGTTAGTGTCCCATCTATGCATTAGATAGATCAAAAATGAATATTAGAAATGTTTTTAAAAAAATTGAGTTCCCATCAATAATGAATAAAACAAAATGTCTTCAGTGCAAAATAACCGAACAAAGGTTGACATGCCATAAAATCCAACCATACAACCAAATTCTAGTGATTTTTTTTATCCCAACTCATTCAGGTCAGCAGCAGTGAATATCAGAAAGAAAAATAAAGAATTAATCTGTGGTTTAAACAAAAGAGTCTCACAAAGTAATTACTAAGTTCTCACGTGTCCCATACTTGTGGTCTTGTTTAGCAACATTGTGCTAATTTCCATAGGAAAGGCATGAATCAGAATGGGTTAATAAAGGACAAATTGAGTTATCTAGTTTTGGTTAAGCAACTTGCCATTTTTGTGGTCTTTTACAATGATTTTAATTACCAATTGTGTGCATAAATCTCTACTCGCAACTAAATAAGGAACAATGCTTACACCACTGCCATGAGGACTTCTTCAGTAGTACATTGAGCTATAGATTTGTCCTAATGAGTTAGGTCTTACCGGGAAATTAACTCAAGAAGTAAGTCTATCGTTGAAATAGAATGGCCGTTTTTGTGGACTTTTACAATGATTTTAATTACCAATTGTGCGCATAAATCTTGAGTTATTTAGTTTTGGTTAAGCAACTTGTCTAGGAAAAGTAAAATTAATTTAAACAAGCTTTTCTTCCCTTAACAATTGACCATGTCAATTCTGCTGATGGCAAAGAAATTGGGTAAATACATGCAGTGGGGCAAATAAGTATTTCATCTCATGCTGATTTTCTGAGTTTGCCACCTTACAAAATTAAGAATGGTATATAATTTTCAAAGTAGGTCCGTATTAAAAGTGAGAGATAGAATATTCTTTTAAATTCTAGAAAATCACATTTTATTTATTTTTAAACATTTATTTGTTTTTTATTGAAAAAAATAATTCACCCCCTACCAACCAGTAATGATTCAGGCCCCACGGACCGGTTATGTGACTGGTTATATCCTCACTGTACATGTGATCTTGTGCCAAACTTAAACTTTCATAGACAATTTTTTGAGTTTCGGTTACTTATGATCCAATGTCACTTAAAGCACCAGTTAAGCAGTATTAATCCATTGGCATTGCAGTCTCAGAATACTATATAGTTCTTATGCTCCTGAACTTACAGCAACTTCTTGACTGTGAAGTCCAATTTTCAAAAAACATTTTCAACCACAGATGTTGCATGTGAAGGCTGTCCCAGAAGATGTTAATGTGCCAGTGCTTTGTTGCCACCACTTTCTTCTGGACCTCTTGGCTTCATGTGTTGCCAGGGTGACTTTAGACATGAACAGTCCAATGTCACTTAAAGCACCAATTAAGCAGTACTAAGGTGGGTAACCATTTACAAACATTTAGTACAATATGCAATATGTGACCTGTGTGTCAAACTAAAATAAGTTTAGTCAAAACTCCTCTTGATCCTTTCTAGTGGTCCATAAAATCTTGGAATTGAAATGATGCTATTTCCAGTCCCAAGACTTGGGTTGTTGATATGAATGGCATGAATTCTTATGAGGTGTGATTGCAGACCTGACCACTTGGTTAGTAGATTGAGCTCTTTGCTGCTGGTTAGAGTTGTTCTTTTAATGAAGTTTAAGCATGTGACCCCTCCACCATGGGAAAGATGCAACAAAAGGTCAATTTGTTTAGCAGAATACAGCTGGTCTGAATTCAGAGTTTTCCTTCTCCTAGATTGGTCACCTTAGCAAATCTTAAGAACCCAGTCTGCTCTACTATTCAACTACAGCTTGACGGGGGGTGGGGTGGGGTGAATAATTGTATTTGTGCCTTTCCCAAAAACATCAGTGCAAACTGACAAAGTCTAGTAATTCAATAGGTTATTCCTATTTGTTGAAACTGATTTTTAGTAATGTTATATCGCATAAATTCAACACTAAGACTCTGATCAGATGTTAGCTGACAGAGAGAGAGAGAGAATGTTGGAATTTGTAGGGGACAGTTAATGTGAAAGGCACTAGTCAAAGAAATTAGCCAACCACAATGCTTCTGGTGGTCACCCAAGAATTTGGCCTCTTTTGCCACTATCCCTAGCTAGTAGTGCTAAGACCGCATCCCAGATAATGACGACTCAGTAGCAGTTCATCATGTAGAAGCTGAGGGTAACAAACACACACCACTAAGATTCTAAAGGGCTCAACAAGTTACGAGGTACAAGACCTACAAGTTTAACAATTAAGTTCCCGCAGGCATTTTCTTTATCTACAAACCCTTAACAACCTTTAACCAACCAAACACCTTTGCACTCTTATTCTTGGTTTGTATTGTATATCTCTGTTTTATATTAGCATATATCTACAGTAAATATTTTGTTGTACAAAAAGTCATTTGTCTCTTTTTCTTCAAAAGCGGCTCCCTCCTCCTCACGGCATTTGAAGTATGGTTTATTCTCCTATAAAACTTTAAACAGTGATTTTCCGGGGATAAAAATCCTCCATAAGAGAGTCCTACCACCTTTTGATTGACAAATAATAATATTGGAACCAATACTTCTTTTTTCCTTACACATGCCAGAAGTGATACTTCTGGTTTCTTAAAACTCAAAAACCACATTAGAACATAATAATACCTAATGATATCTGTTTTGATTGCATGGTATTGTTATATAGCGGGACTTGTCAACGTGCCTCGAAATTCACGGCACTAAAAAGGTATTTGTTACGCGGTGGTCGTCATTGTCGATAAAAAGGTACAACACGTGAGATATATCGTCATAAGGGCTTAGCATTTATTTTTGGGCTCGTGTTGTGGGCTGTTTCGGAGAGAAGGAAAGGCAGAGAGAAAGAGAGAGAGAACACTCTTAAATTACTGTAATCCTACACTAGGGACCAGAAGCCCGTCCGAACTCTATGCTGCCGGAAAGCAAAAAGAGGCCGATCTTGTTGTTCGTCATTCCTTGTCACCATGTGACTTGCGGTTCTGGTAAACACCCGAAACTTCCGGTTGGCTTCCAATTCTCCATCCAGGAGTCATACCTCAGTCAAATTCCCAGCAACCCGTTGTGTGTCTATTACTCCTTTTTTTAAACCTTTACTTTCTCTTATTTCTTCTTCCTCTCTTTCTATAACAGTCCGCTCAAAACTCCAGACCTTCATAATCACGTTACAGTATTTCCCTGCTCACTGCTCACGTGACTTTCGGAAACATTTTTTCATGCTCAGAATAGCGGAGACATGGAATAAACTGCCCGCGTCTGTTGTAGGCTGCCGAAGCACTGAATCTTTCAAAGCCTCCATGCTTCCTGTAGTCCACCAACACTATACTTGATGCCACTCTCCACATACATATGCACACACGTGCACACATACATGCATATTACTACTGTAAACTGTTCATGTTCCTGACACTACATTATTCTGTGTACTTGACATGAGACTTTGATGAGTTGTGGTGCACCTGAGCACTGTACACAATAAATTTCATTATCATTATCAAATAATAAAATCCTGGTATATTTGATTTAAAAGAAATGTAAATATTTATAAAAATTGGTCAGAGTTGTATTTATCTATGAATGATACTCCATGGGAGTATGCATGTGTAAGGAGTATTCAATCTCTTTATGGTGCTAGAATGTGACACAAGACTAGTTTAAATTTGGGACCCAGCAAGAAGTAAGCCTCTCATGTACCAGTGCCAAAGATAGCTCAGTTCTCTTTGCATTCTCCTTTTAGGGTGCTTTATCGGCTTAGAAATAAACCTAACCCTTACCTATTTAGATGATACTGTCGGGGTGGGGAAAGGCCCCATGAAACTGAGCTGATTTATTTTTTTGGCTCATATACCCCCTCCCTCAGCATGAATTCCAGGTGTGTGGGTGTGGCAACGAAATAATTCTTTATTTTCTTTGAAACTTCCTTGTCACCTGATAATGACGTAAGAAACGGACAATCAATAAAGTGAATAAATTGAAGGTAAGTAATTACAAAGCAAACAAAGGTGTGGGGTCTGCAAATGACAAATCAAATCTCTCATAGTCCTCGGCTAATTCTTCAATGCAAAAATCTACCTCTTTCTAGATTTATCTGCCCTTGTCTAAGCTAAGCCTTGACAATTGAAAAGAAACCAAAATTGTAGGGGGTGAACTAAGAATACTACTCCCTTCAATTACACACACACATAAGTACATGCATACATATGTACGTACACACGCATACAAACATACACATTGCAGTGTAATTCAACTCTGTGATTTAATATCCCCCAGTGGGGAGAAGTCGGATCGGATCCATTTAGGGAAAAAGTTCACCTCTTTAGATACGCAATTCATCAGACCGGGCTTTAATATTAGATTCAAGGTGAAATCGCCAATGGGAGATTTAGTGCATATTCTCTTTTTTTTTATTTGTTTTTTTTTGTTTGTTTTATTATCTTATTTTATTATTTTATTTCCCACTTTGGCTCGAGATAAAGAAGCAAATTTCTCTTTCCCATTGTAAATTGCTAACATCTTCACATGGATGCAGTTTATTGTAATCGAAAAAAAAAAAATGTTCTATTTTTTTTTTTTTAACAATGAAAAAGTAGAAGGAAATTTAGAAAAGAAATCATTGCATGAACTATACCATATTGCAGTTTTTCTTTTCTGTCTCTCTCTTGGCTCAGATGATGACCAATGTTATGTGTAAATAGTTTTGCTACACACACACACATAAAAAGAAATAATGATAACTAGCAGGGCCTGTGGATATACCACAGTGTGATAATTTAATTATTACAACATTTGATATGTTTACTTAAGAGCTATTGCTAAAATAGTTCAATATGTAAAAAGTATAATAATCTTGATTTAACTCTCTCTCACTCAGTTTTCTTTCTTCCTTTCTTTTCCTCTTTTCATTATAGTCGATTGAAACAGATTAGCATTAATGCTTCCATGCACTCATCTTTTTTCTTTATATTTCCCCAACTCTCTTTCTTTCTTAGATTTTTTTCTGTGTTGTATGTCCTTTTTCTTCCCTTTCTTTCTTTATAATAAAAACGGAATGTATTATTAGGATTATTTGGACTATTGTCTACATCTTCATTGTTATCTGTACAACATTTCGGCTGATATGCCCTCCAGCCTTCTTCGGGTATTTCTTGTCAGACTTGGGAAACTTTGTCATAATTGGGAGTCACCACGGAACTTTGAACCCAACCCTTTATTCAATACAGAGGGATATCCTGTTCTCATTCAACTAACCATAGCTGGCTACAAGTGTTAAGCTCTGTTAATTATTATTCTATATTACTGTCGCCCTTGACCAGGATTGAACCTGCAGCCCAGAGATAACTGTCACTTAGAACTGTCTTAACTCAATGCCTATATCCACTATGCTATGTGTCCATTAGCTGAGGATGAGACTCATAAGAATTAAAAATTTGGCAGATAAACAACACCAGATAATCAGGATTTACATTTTTGCATTTCCTCTTGGAGGAATTGGATGGTTTCATTTTTAACTAGAGGGTGTTGCAAGATGATAACGGTCTGAAAATGTAAGAAACAAGCATTAATTTATGGATAGATGATACATTTTTGAGCAGATTTTGAAGAGTTGTTTTCTTATTGGACTTAAAATTAAAATCCCAAAGGTGTACTGGATGTTAAACTGCATCTAATGGTGAAGTTCCAATTTTGGAGCTCTGGGGAGTGTGGAGAACCTCTTCATCACTATTACTCCCAAATCCACCCTGATCTAGAGTGGTAGTACCTGTTAGGGTCCCATCTATGGGTTAAATAGAAGAAAATGAGTTAACAATTGAGTTTAAAAAAAGAATTTTCAATAGCCATCAAGAATGAATAAAACAAAATGTCATTGGCATAAAATAACCCAACAAGGGTTGACATACACCCCCTCTCTCACCTTCTCATATACAATTTCTTCCTCTTTTTTTCTCTCATACCAATCAAACTTGTCTAATCTAGTAGGAAGCAGAGTGGCCTATTGTCGGTATCAGCTGAACAGCGAGGAAGTCTTTCCCCTTTTGCTAGTGATAGACCAGGAAGATTGTTTTAGTGTCTAAGGTGGAGCGTCACACTTACCATCAGCTCCTCACTTTACTGCACAGATCCAAGCAGTGCTACTCATGCACTCAGTTAGCTAGGGCAAGTATCAAACAGGGAACCTTGTGACCCCAGATGCTCTACTGACTGAGCTAAATCCTTCTTCTAAATTACTCACTCTCTTTCTCTTTGATTTCTATCCCATCCTTTTGTTTTTATGAACCATTAGGTTTCAGATGTTTCCATCTTTTGGCTTTTCTTTTCTTTCACTTCCTCTTCTATTTCTTTCCCATCCTTCTTTTTTTCTCAACCATTATGCAAACTCTCTCTCTCTCTCTCTCTCTCATATACTTCTATCTTTTGGTTTCTCTTTCTCTGTCTCTATATTTCTTTCTCTCTCTCTCTCTCTCTCTCTATCTATCTATCTATCTATCTATCTATATATCCCATCTTTTCGCTTTCTCTTTCTCTTCTGCATATTCCACCTCTGTCTCTGTCTGTCTGTCTGTCTGTCTGTCTTCTCTCTGCGAATCCTTTTACACCATTCATCCCTCAGCTTCTTTTTATTTTACACTGCATCTTTAAAAACATTCCCTCCCCTGACTTAATTTATTTTCAAACACATCTCTATTCTTTTTCTTTTGTTCGCTGTCACTAATATTTTTTCTTTTCCCCTCGAGAAATCCTAAGGAGCAATTTAAGAAAAACTTTCAAAATTAACTCCATCCCCAAGGGACGCAAAAGTTGGCTGTTAAGGATTACTACAATTGACCAAAGTCCTAAATCTTTTTAGGCCTTAAACCAAACATTGTCCTTTTTTTTTAATATAAAAAAAATACTGCTTTTGTTAAATCCGAATAAAAAAATATAATAAAAAGAAAAAAAATTCTGATTACAATCTTTTCTTTGATAAAATCACAACAATCAGGGATGAATTTACAAAAAAAAAAAAAAAAATACCGTAGAGAATTTTTTTCCCTTGAAATTGCTTTATTATGAAGATTTTTTTGGTATCATTTTTCTTTTCTTCCTTTTTTTTGCAAGTCCTTTGGCTTTGTCATTGCAAATTGCATCACAACTTAAATTGGCCAATCTCTACGACAGAAAAGATTGATGAAAGCAAATTCATGTAGTGGCATTCATTTGATTAGGGAATAAAAAAAAAAAACTTCAAGAAAAAAATAAGACGGTAAATTTCCTTCTTTTTTGTTTTGTTTTGTTTAACACTTTAACTATGCAAATTTGTAGGAAAGCGTTCCTAACAAGAATAACCACAAAAAGTAATTTCAACATATTAGGGCGTATCAAAAGTATATTCATCTTTTAATCAGCTGAGAGTTTATAGGGAACTTCTCTAGAACTCTCTAGATTTTTAAGGCTCATTTAATGCTCTATATATGATATCTCTCAATGATCCAGGCTCTTCTGAGAGTTTCATTTAATGGAGCTTGGAATACACTGATTAGATCCCCTTAAAAAGACACTTTTTGTATATGTCACCAAACTATATTGGATGGTGAGGCTCAAACACCTCAAGAAGACAATTCCCTTCTTTTATTCTTTTTTTAACAGTTTAACTATGCAAATTTGTAGGAAAGAATTCCTAACAAGAATAACCACAGAAAATATATATCTAACATATTCGGGCGTATCAAAAATATATTCATCTTTTAATCAGCTGAGAGTTTATAGGAAACTTCTCAGGAACTCTCTAGATTTTTAAGGCTCATTTAATGCACTATATATGATCCAGGCTCTTCTGATAACTCCATTCAGTAGTGCTTCGAATACACTGACTGGATACCCTGCAGAAGGGTAAGATCCTCTCAAAAAGGGGTTCCCTGTATATAACACTAAAATATAATGGATGGCGAGGCTCAAACACCCCAAAAAGACAAGAAGGAGAATTTCCTCTTTTTTTCTTTTTTACACTTTAACTATGCACATTTTTAGGAAAGCATTCCTAACATGAATAACCACAGAACTCTCTAGATTTTCAAGACACATTTAATGTGCTACATATGATATGAGGTGTTCATGGTGTAATGGTTATTGTCAGTAGAAATGGACATGGTATCATGAGTTTAAATACTGAATGAAGCTGTTTGCATTTTGCTTTGTGCTGATACACTTGTGAAAGGTATGGTGCAAACTATGGGTAAATACAGGGTGACTCCTCCCCCCAAAAAAGAGCAACAACATGCGGTCAAAAAGTGAGTATGGGGGCCCTTTTTGGGGTTTAACCTCTAGTATGGCAGATTGGTTCTGGAGAAGAAAAA
>CM042148.1:117816930-117826930 GCA_023376005.1 Doryteuthis pealeii
TCATATATATATAAAAGGAAGTTTGGTATGTACGTGTCGACTTATAACTCACAAACAAGAGGTCATTCAGATTTGAAATCTTGTATACTACTTGATATGCTTATAACTAATTTTTAATAATTAAGCAATATAATTCAATGGTTAATAAAAAATTAAAAAATACAGCATACACCCTACTCACGACATGAATTTAGTTTTGAACTTCCCAGCATGATATCTCTATTTATATGGAGGTTTGCCATTTTTGTTTACTGGTGATCAATGTTCAATCACCAGTAAACGTCAAAACACAATGTCTGTGGATGACTATATATATATGTATATATATATATATATATATATATATATATATTATATATATATTGAAAATTTGGATGCTTATGAATCATATTCATGAACACAAGTCCCATAAAATTATCATTTACATTTGCAAAATGGACCGAAAATTATGTTATTCTCAAAGTGCATTTTAAGTGCATTGCTCTAATAAAGGTGTGGGACGTTTTTCCAAGGTCACCTGTTACACACATTCAAATATACAATTTTAGTAATATGTAACTAGATTTCATATGAATGGAGCTGCATTAGATAATTGCCACTTGCATATGCAGAGAAATATAAAAAGATGGATCATGAAATTTATCATCAGGAGTGGTGATAATGGCTGCAATAGATGACATGATGATGATGATGATGATTATAACAATGTTAAATATGATGGCAATGATAGCATTGATGATGATAATAACAATATTGAGGAGGATAATGATGAAGGTAATGACAATGGTGTTGGTGTTGATGATGATGATGGTGAAAACAACAATATTGATGATGATGAGGATGGCAAACAATGGTGTTGATGATGGTGAAACAAAAATATTAAGGATGATGATGATGATGAATGATGATGATGAGAATGACAATAACAATATTGATGATGATGATTGCAATGACAATGGTGTTGATGATGAAGATGATGATGACAAGAATATTGGATGATGATGTCAGTGATGATGATGATGAAAACAACAACTTTGAAGAAGAGTAGTAATGATGATGACAATGTTTATGATGATGGCAATGACAATGGTATTGGTGATGAAGATGATGATGACAACAACAATATGGAAGAGAATGATGATGATGATGATGAGGATGGTATCAGCAGTTGAAATTCTTCAATTCATGTTTGATTCTGGCTAAGTGTTGTTTATATTACTTATGAATTCTCAACTACCAAAAGTGATAGGTGCGCACGAGGGAGAGGTGATTTTCAGAGCTACCATATCAAAAGTCGATACAAAATGGGAAAGAATCAATTCGGGGGGAATGTAACGGTAAATATTCTGCTTTTATCCTGTGGCCAGCACGGGGGGGGGGGGGTAGGTGAATTGGTCTGAGTGAAGGAGTGAATTAGAATGGATGTCAGGGGTGGGGGTCGGTTGTAGAGAGGAAGGAGAAGCAATATAATATAACTTGTTGAAATGCATCTATGGACGTTTGATTATTTACACATCATGTCAGCTGAGAGGAATATTTATTACTCTCATACTTAGCTCAGTTTTACACTTGATATTGCTTTTTTTATATACATGTATTATTAAAGCATATATATATATATATATGTGTGTTGTGTTGTGTATGTGTATATATATTTTTAGCCTTGATATTGCTTTTATATAATATATTATTAAATGCATACATATGTATGTATATATATACATATATATATGTGTGTGTATATGTGTGTGAGTGTGTGTGTGCATGTATAAGTGTGTATATAATATTTTTTAGCCTTGATATTGCTTTTTTATATCATGTATTATTAAATGCATATATATATATGTATATTTGTGTGTGTGTGTTATGTATATATAATTTGTGTGTGTGTAATATATTATATATGTATATATATATTTACATACACACATGTTGTTGTGTGTGTTATTATACATGTGTGTGTGTCTGTATGAATGTACATATATATGTATATGTATGTATGTGTGTGTGTATATATATTTGGGCAATATTTCATTAAGCATGATTCCTTAAAAAAACATTGGTTTTCTTTTCTTGTTATCTTGCAAGTTTTTCTGAGTTTGTTCAATTTTATTAAAAAAAAAATGACTGAAATTTTCTCCCAAACACTTTCCCACCACAATTGGTCATTTTCAAGATATATTCATACATATATAACACACACACACACAAATATATTTCCCTTTTTTCTCGTTTGTCTACTCAACTACTTGCTGTACCAATGTTTAAAGAACATAGTCTGGTCATATTTACCCCTAATTGAGGGTAGAATAGATTCATGCCTTTCTCAATGGCATTAGTGCAATGGAAATGTATTGAGAATTCTGGGTATGGGGTTATCATCCTTGTCTGCGAAACCTCTGTTTCAAACCAACCAATCACGAGCCAGCATACTTTGTGGCAAAGCCGAATAGGCGAACTCGCCCTCTTCTGATCAGCTTTCACTGGGGACAGACCTAAACAGGGTCTCTCATCTCTTCCTCAACAACCAGAAATCGGAGTCCGGGCAACAAAACAGAACGTCTATCATATCCGAACTATTCAGAAAGGCCATAGCAAGGGCTCGATAATACCCTATCTCAGGACTCAGATAAGTGACAAATTATAAACTTTATATACGACAAATAAATTTGCAATCCTTATGTTATATGTAAATACACGGCTTTTAATTCCTATTCCTAGTTGTTTGGTTATTCTTAAACTCATACCTGTCTGCACACCGTGTTAACTCCATATTAGCAAACCTTGGAGTAATGCGTTTCGTGTCTAGTTTCTTTATAAATGCCAACAGCCACATCCAGGATTTGAACTCAGATCACCACTTCAATTAATATGACAATAACTGTTATGCCATACATTTCACCAAAAACAAAATTCCTGCACATTGTTAGCAGTTTTCTTTTTTAAATTAAATATGACATAACAATTTTGTTAGCAGTTTTCCTTTTTAAATTATATGGACATAACAATTTCCATTGTTAATGTTCAGATTTGATTTTTAGCTTTTCCAAAAGTTAAAAATTAAATAAGATTTCTTTTTAAAAAATGAAAAAAAAGCAGCTGATTGTTGATCTTTACAGATTGTTTTAAAAAGAGAGATGTGGGGTCCCAACTGGAGTACTTTGAAGAGGACTAAGGCACCACTTTTTTTGGTAGGCTATTTTTATTAAACAGATAGGTCCTTTCAGACAAATCTTTCATGGAGTAATGATTAACTTGCTATTCTTCTGTATATTATTATTATTAATTATTGACAAGGTCACTTTTTAAGAGGAGTACAGCTGGTTTGAATTCAGAGTGTAATGTCTACTCAACTAGTTTCTGTACCAAGTTTAAAATAACCCAGTACAACTTATGATTTACCTATAGCTGAGGGAAGAAGAGATAGGTGTTTTAAAAGTGGGATGAATTTGTGAAATGTTGAATTGCATAAATTAGTGCACTGTTGAATTGAACAACAACAACTTAAGCATAACTGAATTTGTTCCATAAGTAGCTGTTATTTATAGCATGCAGGAATATTTCCATTTACTTGCATCTGAGTGATCCCATTTCCTGAGTCCTGTTGGTTTTGATACGGTTATTGTGCTTGATGAATATCAACCATTCTGCAGTATGCTTGTTGCAATGCCGTTTCTGTATTGAGCTACAGCTTGTTGCTGCCTGTCTGCTAATTCGACAGTAGTTGGAATCCTACTTGATGTGAGTATTGCTTTCAAAGGGGAATACTTTGAAGAGGACTACAGTGTCATTGCCCCCTAGGTAGGTTAAGTTTTTTTTTTTAATACTTTTAGGACAGACCTCACATATCAAAAATTCTTCCATGTTCTATAACAGCTCCAGCATCCTCTTTTTTTTCTTCACATTTCCCCCTTCTCTCACACACTGTCTCTTTTTTTCCCCTTCAAACTTTTCTCACCCACCATGGAGATGTTTCAAATCAGGGAAATATTGAAAACTGATGTGGAATAAAAAATCACAGTTGGAGTTCACAAGGAAAATTGGTCAATCTTTCAGAGAAATGGATACTTTGAAAATCCTTCTTTGTGACATGACAGAGATGATTCTAATTGAGAGACTGATTCCATTGGGAAAATCAGGCATGTCAGACGATTCATCTTGAAGTGAAAGTGAGGAAAGAGTGTTGTGGGAGGAGGAAAGGTCACGAGAATCTCTTACTTTCAATATGGTTGACTTGTTGAGTCCATACTTTTATCTATTTATATTATATATATATATATATATATCTTTTATATATATATATACATAAAAAATAATGGTTTAGTCCATGCATCATACACACCAATGCAAAGTCAACTAACATGCACAACATTATATTATATATATATATATATATATATTATATGCACACAATATGCATGTATTTGACTTTGCATCGGTGTATTCTAATATATATAATTTTGAATATGTTACATATGAAGACTATTAATTTAACTATAATATTGACATAATATAAACTATGCTTATAAGCAATATATATTTTAAGAGTATGTTTAATCTGATTGATATCTTTTTAATATATTCCTTTCTTAATTCAATTATATCAGTGTATCCATATATATGTATTTAGGCTAGCATTTTTTCATTTAAACAAATTTTGTCAAATAATTTTCATCATTTTTTTTATTATTGTTGGAAGATATTCCTAATGACATTCATTGATAATATTTGGTTCCTCTATTGTCTTTCTTGAAGGGGAAGAATTATTAACAAACTAAATCAATTGTAATTATTTGGATTATCCAGACTTGTCCTCATCTTTATTGTTATCTGTACAGTATTTTGTCTGATTGCCCTCCAGCCATTTTCAGGTATTTTTTTAGTCAGACTTGCGGAGTCTTCTTGAACTCAGGAACCTCTCTTTTTTGGACTCAGGAACCTTCTTCAAATTCAGGAACCTTCTTTCCATGTGGTATCCTGTTTCTTCATCCGTTAACCATAGATGGGATTAATTATTAAGCTATGTTATTATCTTTGTATATTACTGTTGCCATTGACAGGTTTGAACCTCAACTTAGGGATAAGCTGTCACTTAGAACTGTCTTAACCCAACTCCTATATACACTATGCCATCGACAATTCAATGTAATTTTGGAACTTATAACAAATCAATGTTTTCATTTTTCATGATAAATTATAAATATATTCTAAGCTCAGTTTGTAGAGCATTTGCCTGGAATCACAGGATTCCAGGTTCAATACCAGTCCTCACCAACTCAGCACATGAGTAGTACAGCTTGGGTAATCTGATGTGCAGTAAAGTCGGAAGCTTTTGATAGAGTGTGGCACTACACCTGAAGATGCAAAAGAATAATCCCTGGTCTAGTGCTGGTGAAAAAGGGGATAGACTTCCTTGTTGTCCAGTTATACTGACAGGTAGGCCACCCACCAATTTTATCTTACTATTAGGGAATTGTAACTACTCAAAAATACAATAGATATATGTCCCTATAGATAGTAATAATTAGAATAACCATGCCATAATTTTTGTAATAAAAAAAATTGTAATAAAAAAATTAAAACATTAAATTATAGTTGTTGATAAATTATATTGTTTTTTTTAATGTCTTTCTTGAAAGGAAGAATTATTAACACTAAAATTTAATGTTTAATTTTTTTATTACAATTTTTTTTTACAAATTATGCATGGTATTCTATTATTACTATCTATAGGGGGACTATATCTATGTATTTTGAGTATTTACATTTCCTATAGTAAGATAAATTGGTGGGTGGCCTACTGTCAGTATAACTGGACAACAAGGAAGTCTATCCCCTTTTCACCAGCACTAGACCAGGAAGATTATTCTTGCATCTCAGGTGTAGTGCCACACCTACCATCAGCTTCCGACTTTACTGCACATCAGATTACCCAAGCTGTACTACTCATGTGCTGAGTTGGTGAGGACTGGTATTGAAACCTGGAATCTTGTGATTCCCAGGCAAATGCTCTACAAACTGAGCTAGAATATGATTTAATTTTATCATGAAAAATTGAAAACATTGATTTAGTTTAAAGTTCCCAAAATTCATTGAATTGTCGATGGCATAGTGTATATAGGAGTTGGGTTAAGACAGTTCTAAGTGACAGTTATCCTAGGTTGAAGGTTCAAACCTGGTCAATGGCAACAGTAATTTAGAATAATAAAAACATAGCTTAAAATTTACCATCTATGGTTAACGGAATGAGAACAGGATACCACATGGAAAGAAGGTTCCTGAGTTTGAGAAGGTTCCTGAGTCCAAAAAGAAGGTTCCTGAGTTCAAGAAGACTCCCAAGTCTGACTAGAAATACCTGAAAATGGCTGGAGGGCACATCAGACAAAATACTGTACAGATAACAATAAAGATGAGGACAAGTCTGAATAATCCAAATAATACAAATTGATTTAGTTGTTAATAATTCTTCCCCTTCAAGAAAGACAATAGAGGAAACCAATATTATCAATTTGAATGTCCATTAGGAATATCTCCAACAATAATAAAAAAAATGATGAATTATTTGACAAAATTTGTTTAAATGAAAAAATGCTGCCTAAATACATATATATGGATACACTGATATGAATTGATTAAGAAAGGAATATATTAAAAAAGATATCAATCAGATTATACTCTTAAATATATATTTGCTTATAAGCATATGTTTATATGTATGTCAATATTAGTTTAGAATTAATAGTCTCATATGTACATCATTCAAATATATATATATATACACCGATGCAAAGTCAAATACATGCATATGTGTGTGCATATTATATATATATATATATATCTATATATATGTGTGTGCATGTAGTTGACTTTGCATTGGTGTGTATGTATGCATGGACTAAACCATTATTTTTTTATGTATATATATATATATATATATATATATATATATAAATATAAATAGATAAAAGTATGGTACTCAACAAGTCAACCATATTAAAAAGTAAGAGATTCTCGTGACCTTTTCCCTCCTCCCCAACCATCCCTTTCCTCACTTTCACTTCAAGATGAATCGTTCCTGACATGGCCTGATATTCCAATGGAATCAGTCTCTCAATTAGAATCATCTCTGTCATGGTCAGCAAAGAAAGGATTTTCAAAGTATCCATTTCTCTTGAAAGATTGACCAATTTCCTTGTGAACTCCAACTGTGATTTTTATTCCACACAGTTTTCAATATTTCCCTGATTTTGAAACATCTCCATGGGTGGGGTGAAAAAGTTTGAAATGGGGAAAAAAGAGACAGTGTGTGAGAGAAGGGGGGGATAATGTGAAGAAAAGAAAAAAGGATGCTGGAGCTGTTATAGAACATGGAAGAATTTTTGATATGTGAGGTCTGTCCTAAAAGTATTAAAAAAAAAACTTAACCTACCTAGGGCAATGACACTGTAGTCCTCTTCAAAGTATTCCCCTTGAAAGCAATACTCACCATCAAAGTAGGATTCCAACTACTGTCGAATTAGCAGACAAGGCAGCAAGCAAGCTGTAGCTCAAATACAGAACCGGCATTGCAACAAGCATACTGCAGAATGGTTGATATTCATCAAGCACAATAACCGTATCAAAACCAACAGGACTCAAGGAATGGGATCACTCAGATGCAAGTATGGAATATTCCTGCATGCTATAAATAACAGCTACTTATGGACAAATTCAGTTATGCTTAGTTGTTGTTGTTCAATTCAACAGTGCACTAATTTATGCAATTCAACATTTCACAAATTCATCCCACTTTTAAAACACCTATCTCTTCTTCCCTCAGCTATAGGTAAATCATAAGTTGTACTGGGTTATTTAAACTTGGTACAGAAACTAGTTGA
The DNA here is from genome assembly GCA_023376005.1 of Doryteuthis pealeii. Lineage (NCBI taxonomy): Eukaryota > Metazoa > Mollusca > Cephalopoda > Myopsida > Loliginidae > Doryteuthis > Doryteuthis pealeii. The sequence goes on from CM042148.1 coordinate 117,824,808, forward strand.
GTAGACATTACACTCTGAATTCAAACCAGCTGTACTCCTCTTAAAAAGTGACCTTGTCAATAATAATAATAATAATACACAGAAGAATAGCAAGTATACATTACTCCATGAAGATTTGTCTGGAAGGCCCCTATCTGTTTAATAAAAAATAGCCTACCAAAAAACAGTGGTGCCTTAGTCCTCTTCAAAGTACTCCAGTTGGGACCCCACATCTCTCTTTTTAAAACAATCTGTAAAGATCACAATCAGTGCTTTTTTTCATTTTTTAAAAGAAATCTTATTTAATTTTAACTTTTGGAAAGCTAAAAAATCACAATATCTGAACATTAACAATGGAAATTGTTATGTCATATTTAATTTAAAAAAAGGAAATGCTAACAAAATTGTTATGTCATATTAATTTTAAAAAGAAACTGCTAACAATGTGAGGAATTTTGTTATTGGTGAAATGTATGGCATAACAGTTATTGTCATATTAATTGGAAGTGTGTGATCTGAGTTCAAATCCTGGATGTGCTGTTGGCATTTATAAAGAAAACTAGACACGAAACGACATTACTCCAAGGTTTGCTAATATGGGGTTAACACGGGTGTGGCAGACAGGTTATGAGTTAAGAAATAACCAAACAACTAGGAATAGGAATAAAAGCCGTGTATTACATATAACAATAAGGATTGCAAACTTTAGTTTGTCTGTATAAAGGTTTATAATTTGTCACTTATCTGAGTCCTGAGATAGGGTATTATCAGGAGCCCTTGCTATGGCCTTTGATAGTTCGGATATGATAGACGTTCTGTTTGTTGCGACTCCGATTCTGGTTGTGTTGAGGAAGAGATGGAGAGACCCTGTTTTAGGTCTGTCCAGTGAAAGCTGGATCAGAAGAGGCGAGTTCGCCTATTCGGCTTTGCCACCAAAGTATGCTGGCTCGTGATTGGTTGGTTTGAACAGAGGTTCGCAGACAAGGATGATAACCCCATACCAGAATTCTCAATAATTTTCCATTGCACTAATGCCATTGAGAAAGGCATGATCTATTCTACCTCAATTAGGGGATAAATTATGACAGACTATGTTCTTTAACATTGGTACAGCAAGTAGTTGAGTAGACAAACGAGAAAAAAAAAGGGAAATTATATTTGTGTGTTGTGTGTGTTCATATATGTATGAATATATGCTTGAAAATGACATTGTGGTGGAAAGTGTTTGGGGAGAAAAATTTCAGTCTATTTTTTTTTTTTAATATAAAATTGAACCAAACTCAAGAAACTTGCAAGATAACAAGAAAAGAAACCAATGTTTTTTTAAGGAATCATGCTTAATGAATATTGCCCAAATATATATACACACACACATACATACATATACATATAATATGTTACATTCACAGACCAAACACACATGTACTATATATAAACACACACATACATGTGTGTATGTAATATATAATATACATATATATATATATTTACACAACACAATATATATATACATACACACACACCAAATATACATATATATATATGCATTTAATAATACATGTATATTAAAAAGCAAATATCAAGGCTAAAAATATATATATACACACTTATACATGCACACACACACTCACAACACATATACACACACATATATATATGTATATATATACATACATATGTATGCATTTAATAATATATGTATATAAAAAAGCAATATCAAGGCTAAAAATATATATACACATACACACACACACACACATATATATATATATATATGCCTTTAATAATACATGTATATAAAAAAAAGCAATATCAAGTGTAAAAACTGAGCTAAGTATGAGAGTATAAATATTCCTCTCAGCTGACATGATGTGTTAAATAATCAAACGTCCATAGATGCATTTCAACAAGTTATATTATATTGCTTCTCCTTCCTCTCTACAACGACCCCCACCCTGACATCCATTCTAATTCACTCCCTTCACTCAGACCAATTCACCTACCCCCCCCCCCCCCGTGCTGGCCACAGGATAAAAGCAGAATATTTACCGTTACATTCCCCGAATTGATTCTTTCCCATTTTGTATCGACTTTTGATATGGTAGCTCTGAAAATCACCTCTCCTCGTGCGCACCTATCACTTT
>CM042148.1:117831930-117838888 GCA_023376005.1 Doryteuthis pealeii
ATAACTAAATATAAAAATATATATATATATATATATACATAGGGTGTGTGTGTATATGTATAAATACATATATATATTGTTGTGGTGCATATATATATTCTTATATAGTGTGTTATATAGAGTGTATGTACATATATGTAATATATATTTAGTCTGTACATATATATATATATTATGTGTGTATATACATATAGTATATATATCTCTGTATATATGTATATATATGTAGACCAGTATATGTAAGATATATTCAATTATAATTCTTTTATCAGTTACCAAAAAAAAAAAATTTAGAAATAGGTAAAAAAAAAAAAGTAAATACAAAGTGCATTATAAAGTTATAAAGAATACCTCCCCCCCTTCCAAATTTCTCCTCCCCCCCGCAAACATCGACAAGTCTTATGAGGGAATTGATCCTTGAAGAAAATTCCCCCTTTGTAGATTTTTCAATTCAATTCTGTGACAATCTATTTTGTGTCAGCGTCTCAAAATTTATTAGATACTTTCGATTGATGTGAAATCTTACAGGCCTTTATGAGATAAAAGTGTACAAAACATCCTCTCCATAGAGATGGGTGTTGGGGGTGGGGTGGGGAGGAGAATACAAGTAGGGAAGGAAAATATACAGTTGATAAATTACAAAAAAATAAAAAGAGTCTTTACAGGATAATCTTAACTCTCTTAGGATTATCTCGATTAAGGTTGGGTTTAAATTTTTAATCTTTTCAGAACATCAGGATTTAACTCTTGCCTACAAATTTCCCCTGCACTGTACAAATTTTCTTGGTATTCTTACCTTTATGTTGGGATATTTTCAAAGTTCATTTATCTATTCATCTCAGAACTCTTTCTATTCAATAAAGTCCTATTATTATTGTAATCTGAGTCCTTCTGTTCAATTATAATGAACTAACAATCAGTTTTTGTACTTTGCTTGGGTGTGTGGGAAGAGCCTATGTGAGCGGCCTAAGTAGGCAAAGAGTTAAATAGTATTCTATAAGGATGGCTTTGGCATTAAATAACCCAACAGTTGATATGCCATTAACCAAAAGAAACTAAACCAAACTAAACCATACAAAATTATATATTTCACAAAAGAGCCTATATTATTGAAAGATATCATATGTATGTATTTACCAAACCTTTTGCATGAGCAGGATGTGACACAAGGTCAATTTTTAGCAGAGTTTAACAGGTTAAAATTCAGAGTTTTTTCTTTCCAGAACCAATCTGCCATAACTAGAGGTTAAACCCCAAAAAGGGCCCCCATACTCACTTTTTGACCGCATGTTGTTGCTCTTTTTGGGGGGAGGAGTCACCTGTATTTACCCATAGTTGCACCATACCTTTCACAAGTGTATCAGCACAAAGCAAAATGCAAACAGCTTCATTCAGTATTTAAACTCATGATACCATGTTCCATTTCTACTGACAATAACCATTACACCATGAACACCTCATATCATATGTAGCACATTAAATGTGTCTTGAAAATCTAGAGAGTTCTGTGGTTATTCATGTTAGGAATGCTTTCCTAAAAATGTGCATAGTTAAAGTGTAAAAGAAAAAAAGAGGAAATTCTCCTTCTTGTCTTTTTGGGGTGTTTGAGCCTCGCATCCATTATATTTTAGTGTTATATACAGGGAACCCTTTTTGAGAGGATCTTACCCTTCTGCAGGGTATCCAGTCAGTGTATTCGAAGCACTACTGAATGGAGTTATCAGAAGAGCCTGGATCATATATAGTGCATTAAATGAGCCTTAAAAATCTAGAGAGTTCCTGAGAAGTTTCCTATAAACTCTCAGCTGATTAAAAGATGATTATATTTTTGATACGCCCGAATATGTTAGATATATATTTTCTGTGGTTATTCTTGTTAGGAATTCTTTCTACAAATTTGCATAGTTAAACTGTTAAAAAAAGAATAAAGAAGGGAATTGTCTTCTTGAGGTGTTTGAGCCTCACCATCCAATATAGTTTGGTGACATATACAAAAAGTGTCTTTTTAGGGATCTAATCAGTGTTTCCAAGCTCCATTAAATGAAACTCTCAGAAGAGCCTGGATCATTGAGAGATATCATATATAGAGCATTAAATGAGCCTTAAAAATCTAGAGAGTTTCTAGAGAAGTTCCCTATAAACTCTCAGCTGATTAAAAGATGAATATACTTTTGATACGCCCTAATATGTTGAAATTACTTTTTGTGGTTATTCTTGTTAGGAACGCTTTCCTACAAATTTGCATAGTTAAAGTGTTAAACAAAACAAAACAAAAAAGAAGGAAATTTACCGTCTTATTTTTTTCTTGAAGTTTTTTTTTTTTCCCTAATCAAATGAATGCCACTACATGAATTTGCTTTCATCAATCTTTTCTGTCGTAGAGATTGGCCAATTTAAGTTGTGATGCAATTTGCAATGACAAAGCCAAAGGACTTGCAAAAAAAAGGAAGAAAGAAAAAATGATACCAAAAAAATCTTCATAATAAACAATTTCAAGGGGAAAAAAAATTCTCTACGGTATTTTTTTTTTTTTTTTGTAAATTCATCCCTGATTGTTGTGATTTTATCAAAGAAAAGATTGTAATCAGAATTTTTTTTTTCTTTTTATTATATTTTTTATTCGGATTTAACAAAAGCAGTATTTTTTTATATTAAAAAAAAAAGGACAATGTTTGGTTAAGGCCTAAAAAGATTTAGGACTTTGGTCAATTGTAGTAATCCCTTAACAGCCAACTTTTGCGTCCCTTGGGGATGGAGTTAATTTTGAAAGTTTTTCTTAAATTGCTCCTTAGGATTTCTCGAGGGGAAAAGAAAAAAAATATTAGTGACAGCGAACAAAAGAAAAAGAATAGAGATGTGTTTGAAAATAAATTAAGTCAGGGGAGGGAATGTTTTTAAAGATGCAGTGTAAAATAAAAAGAAGCTGAGGGATGAATGGTGTAAAAGGATTCGCAGAGAGAGACAGACAGACAGACAGACAGACAGACAGAGACAGAGGTGGAATATGCAGAAGAGAAAGAGAAAGCGAAAAGATGGGAGTATATGAAGATAGATAGATAGATAGATAGATATAGATAGATAGAGAGAGAGAGAGAGAGAGAGAGAGAGAGAGAGAAAGAGGAAGAGAGAAATGAAATAGACAGAGAAGAGAAAGCTAAAAGATTGGGGTGTATGAAGAGATAGAGAGAGAGGGGGGGGAAATATACAGAAGAAAAAGAGAAAACCAAAAGATAGAAGTATATGAAGAAAGAGAGAGAGAGAGAGAGAGAGAGAGAGTTTGCATAATGGTTGAGAAAAAAAAGAAGGATGGGAAAGAAATAGAAGAGGAAGTGAAAAGAAAAGAAAAGAAATCCAAAAGATGGAAACATCTGAAACCTAATGGTTCATAAAAACAAAAGGATGGGATAGAAATCAAAGAGAAAGAGAAAGGTAAAGAAAAGAGAAGCTAAGAGTGAGTAATTTAGAAGAAGGATTTAGCTCAGTCAGTAGAGCATCTGGGGTCACAAGGTTCCCTGTTTGATACTTGCCCTAGCTAACTGAGTGCATGAGTAGCACTGCTTGGATCTGTGCAGTAAAGTGAGGAGCTGATGGTAAGTGTGACGCTCCACCTTAGACACTAAAACAATCTTCCTGGTCTATCACTAGCAAAAGGGGAAAGACTTCCTCGCTGTTCAGCTGATACCGACAATAGGCCACTCTGCTTCCTACTAGATTAGACAAGTTTGATTGGTATGAGAGAAAAAAAGAGGAAGAAATTGTATATGAGAAGGTGAGAGAGGGGGTGTATGTCAACCCTTGTTGGGTTATTTTATGCCAATGACATTTTGTTTTATTCATTCTTGATGGCTATTGAAAATTCTTTTTTAAACTCAATTGTTAACTCATTTTCTTCTATTTAACCCATAGATGGGACCCTAACAGGTACTACCACTCTAGATCAGGGTGGATTTGGGAGTAATAGTGATGAAGAGGTTCTCCACACTCCCCAGAGCTCAAAAATTGGAACTTCACCATTAGATGCAGTTTTAACATCCAGTACACCTTTGGGATTTTAATTTTAAGTCCAATAAGAAAACAACTCTTCAAAATCTGCTCAAAAATGTATCATCTATCCATAAATTAATGCTTGTTTCTTACATTTTCAGACCGTTATCATCTTGCAACACCCTCTAGTTAAAAATGAAACCATCCAATTCCTCCAAGAGGAAATGCAAAAATGTAAATCCTGATTATCTGGTGTTGTTTATCTGCCAAATTTTTAATTCTTATGAGTCTCATCACCTCAGCTAAATAATGGATCATTCTAATTGGACACATAGCATAGTGGATATAGGCATTGAGTTAAGACAGTTCTAAGTGACAGTTATCTCTGGGCTGCAGGTTCAATCCTGGTCAAGGGCGACAGTAATATAGAATAATAATTAACAGAGCTTAACACTTGTAGCCAGCTATGGTTAGTTGAATGAGAACAGGATATCCCTCTGTATTGAATAAAGGGTTGGGTTCAAAGTTCCGTGGTGACTCCCAATTATGACAAAGTTTCCCAAGTCTGACAAGAAATACCCGAAGAAGGCTGGAGGGCATATCAGCCGAAATGTTGTACAGATAACAATGAAGATGTAGACAATAGTCCAAATAATCTAATAATACATTCCGTTTATTATAAAGAAAGAAAGGGAAGAAAAGGACATACAACACAGAAAAAAAATCTAAGAAAGAAAGAGAGTTGGGGAAATATAAGAAAAAAGATGAGTGCATGGAAGCATTAATGCTAATCTGTTCAATCGACTATAATGAAAAGAGGAAAGAAAGGAAGAAAGAAACTGAGTGAGAGAGAGAGATTAAATCAAAGATTATTTATACTTTTTACATATTGAACTATTTTAGCAATAGCTCTTAAGTAAACATATCAAATGTTGTAATAATTAAATTATCACACTGTGTATATTCCACAGGCCCTGCTAGTTATCATTATTTTCTTTTTATGTGTGTGTGTGTGTAGCAAAACTATTTACACATAAATTGGTCATCATCTGAGCCAAGAGAGAGACAGAAAAGAAAAACTGCAATATGGTATAGAGTTCATGCAATGATTTCTTTTCTAAATTTCCTTCTACTTTTTCATTGTTAAAAAAAAAAAAATAGAACATTTTTTTTTTCGATTACAATAAACTGCATCCATGTGAAGATGTTAGCATTTTACAATGGGAAGAGAAATTTGCTTCTTTATCTGCTAGCCAAAGTGGGAAATAAATAATAAAATAAGATTAATAAAACAAAACAAAAAAAAACAAATAAAAAAAGAGAATATGCACTAAATCTCCCCTTGGCGATTTCACCTTGAATCTCAATATTAAAGCCCGGTCTGATGAATTGCGTATCTAAAGAGGTGAACTTTTTCCCTAAATGGATCCGATCCGACTTCTCCCCTGGGGATATTAAATCACAGAGTTGATAAATGCAATTGTATGTTTGTATGCGTGTGTACGTACATATGTATGCATGTACTTATGTGGTGTGTAATTGAAGGGAGTAGTATTTCTTAGTTCACCCCTACAATTTTGGTTTCTTTTCAATTGTCAAGGCTTAGCTTAGACAAGGGCAGATAAATCTAGAAAGAGGTAGATTTTTGCAATTGAAGAATTAGCCGAGGACTATGAGAGATTTGATTTGTCAATTATGCAGACCCACCTTTGTTTGCTTTGTAATTACTTACCTTCAATTTATTCACTTTATTGATTGTCCGTTTTACGTCATTATCAGGTGACAAGGAAGTTTCAAAGAAAATAAAGAATTATTTCGTTGCCACACCCACACACCTGGAATTCATGCTGAGGGAGGGGGTATATGAGCCAAAAAAATAAATCAGCTCCAGTTTCATGGGCCTTTCCCACCCCGACAGTATCATCTAAATTAGGTAAGGGTTAGGTTTATTTCTAAGCGATAAAGCACCTAAAAGGAGAATGCAAAGAGAACTGAGCTATCTTTGGCACTGGTACATGAGAGGCTTACTTCTTTGTGGTCCCAAATTTAAAACTAGGTCTTGTGTAATTCTAGCACCAAAAGAGATTGAATACTCCTTACACATGCATACTCCCATGGAGTATCATTCATAGATAAATACAACTCTGACAATTTTTATAAATATTTAACATTTCTTTAAATCAAATATAACCAGGATTTTATTATTTGATATATAATGAAATTTATTGTGTACAGTGCTCAGGTGCACCACAACTCATCAAAGTCTCATGTCAAGTACACAGAATAATGTAGTTGTCAGGACAATGAACAGTTTACAGTAGTAATATGCATGTATGTGTGCACGTGTGTGCATATGTATGTGAGAGTGGCATGTCAAGTATAGTGTTGGTGGACTACGGGAAGCATGGAGGCTTTTTGAAAGTTTCAGTGCTTCGGCAGCCTACAACAGACGCGGGCAGTTTATTCCATGTCTCCGCTATTCTGAGCCATGAAAAAAATGTTTCCGAAAGTCCGTGAGCAGTGAGCAGGGAAATACTGTAACGTGATTATGAAGGTCTTGGAGTTTTGAGCGGACTGTTATAGAAAGAGAGGAAGAAGAAATTAAGAGAAAGTAAAGGTTTAAAAAAAGGCAGTAATAGACACACAACGGGTTGCTGGGAATTTGACTGAGTATGACTCTGGATGGAGAATTTGAAGCAAACCGGAAGTTTCGGGTGTTTACCAGAACCGCAAAGTCACATCGGTGACAAGGGAATGAGAACAACAAGATCGGCCTCTTTTTGCTTTCCGGCAGCATAGAGTTTTCGGACGGGCTTCTTGGTCCCTAGCTGTAGGATTACAGTAATTTAAGAGTGTTTCTTCTCTTCCTTCCTGCTTTCCTTCTCTCCGAACAGCCCACAACACGAGCCAAAATAAATGCTAACCTTATGCGATATATCTCACGTGTTGTACCTATCTCTTCTTTTTTTTTTGT
>CM042148.1:117838988-117841488 GCA_023376005.1 Doryteuthis pealeii
TTCGTCTGCATAAAGGTTTATAATTTGTCACTTATCTGAGTCCTGAGACTAGTGGAATATCGGGCCCTTGCTACGGGCACTTCTGAGTAGTTCGTAGTAAGAGTTGCTTCCCCCTTTCTAGTTGTTGTCGACTCCGATTCTGGATTGCTTGAGGAAGAGATGGAGAGACCCGATTTTCAGGTCTGTCCCAGTGAAAGCTGAAATCATAGAAGAGGAGCGAGATCAGCCTATATCGGCTTTTCGCCGCCACAAGTATGACTGGGCTTGTGCATTGTTGGTTTGAAACCGAGGCCGTCGCAAATAAAGGACGATAACCCCACCATACCCCAGAATCTACAATAGATTTTCCATATGCACTAATGCCATTGATGAAAGGCATGGAATCTAATTACTACCCCTCAATTAGGGTAAAAATTTATGACCAGACTATGTTCTTTTAACTGGCTTACAGCAAGTAGGCTTGTAGAACAAACGAGAAACAAGGAAATATATTTGTGTGTGATGTCAGTGATGTGTGTTTCATAATATAATGTATTGAATATATGCTTGAAAATGACCATTGTGGTGGAATAGTGTTCTGGGAGCAAAATTTCAGTCTAATTTTTTTTTTTAATTATAAATTGGAACCAAACATCAGAAACAAACTTGCAACGCAATAACAAGAAATAAGAAAAAACCAATTGGTTTTTTTTAAGAATCATGCTTAATGAAATATTGCCACAAAATATATATACACACCACATACATTACACTACATTATTTGTAAACATTCACAGACACACAACAACATATATAATAGTTACACAACTTAAATGTGTGTATGTAAATACTATATATCATATATATTTACACACCACACAATATATACACTTACACCATGGCACACACAAATATACATATAATATATCATTTAATAAAACATGTATAATAAAAAAGCAATATCAAGGCTAAAAAAATATATATACACACGTTATACATACACCACACCACTCACACAACATATACACACACAATACTATATATGTTAGATATATACATACGATGTTTGTATGCATTTAATTTAATATATGTATATAAAAAAGCAAGATATCAAGGCAAAATATATATACAACATACACACATATATATATTATAATATCTTTAACTAAACATGTATAATAAAAAAAAAAAGCAATATCAAGTGTAAAAACTGAAGCTTAAGTAATGAGAGTAATAAATATCTCCTCATTCAGCTGACATGATGTAGTTAAATAATCAAACGGTCCCATAGATGCATTTCAACAGTATATTATATTTGCATTCTCCTTTCCTCTCTTACAAACCGACCCCCCCCTCGACATCCATTCTAATTCACTTCCCTTCACTCAGACCAATTCACCTACCCCCCCACCCCCCTGCTGGCCACAGGATAAGAAACATATGTTTACCGTTTACATTCCCCCCGAATTGATTATCTTTCCCATTTTGTATCGACTTTTGACTTGGTAGCTCTGAAATCACCTCTCCCTCGTGCGCGCCCTATCACTTTTGGTAGTGGAGAATTCATAAGTATATAAACAAACAACTTAGCCAGAATCAAACATTGAATTGAGAATATTCAACTGCTGATACCAGTACCTCACATCATCATCATCATTCCTCTTCCATATTGTTGTTGTCATCATCATCTTCCATCACCAAATTACCATTGTCATGCCATCAATCGATAGAACATTGTCATCATCACTACTACTCTTCTTCAAAGTTGTTGTTTTACATCATCATTCATCAACTGAATCATCATCCAATATCTGTCATCATCAATTCTTCATCATCAAACACCATTGTCAGTGCAATTCATCCACAATCAATATTGTTATTGTTCATTTCTCATCACATCATCTCATCATTCATCATCCTTTAATATTTTTGTTTTCACCGATTCATCATCATTATGCAACACCATTGCCTCATCCTCATCCTTAACTGGGTTTTCACCATCATCCAACACCATTTTCAATTGCCATCCTCATTCTCATCAATATTGTTGTTTTTCACCATCATCATCATCAACACCAACACCATTGTTCATTTACCTTCATCATTTATCCTCCTCAATATTGTTATTTCTCATCCAATTGCTATCATTGCCATCAATTTAACGTTGTTTATAATCATCTTTCATCATCATGTCATCTATGCAAGCCCATTATCACCACTCCGATGATCAAATTTCATGATCCATCCTTTTTATATTTTTCTGCATATGCAAGTGGCAATTATCTAATGCAGCTCCATTATATGAAATCTAGTTACATAATCACTAAATGGTCTATCTGAAGCTGTGTAACAGGTGGACCTTGGAAAAAAGTCCACAACCTTTATCTAGAGCAATTGCCTTAAAATGCACTTTTGAGAAAACATTAATTTTCGGTCCATTTGCAAATGTAAATGATAATTTTATGGACTTGTGTTCATGAATATGATTCATCAAGCATCCAAATCTTTCAAATAATATAAT
>CM042148.1:117846488-117861488 GCA_023376005.1 Doryteuthis pealeii
CCTCTCCATAGAGATGGGTGTTGAGGGTGGGGGGGAGGAGAATACAAAGTAGGGAAAGGAAAATATACAGTTGATAAATTACAAAAAATAAAAAGAGTCTTTTACAGGATAATCTTAAACTCTCTAATGGATTATCTCGATTAAGGTTGGGTTTAAAATTTTTAATCTTTTCAGAACATCAGGATTTAACTCTTTGCCTACCAAATTTCCCCTGCAACTGTACCAAATTTTCTTGGTATTTCTTACCTTTATGTTGGGATATTTCAAAGTTCATTATCTATTCATCTCAGAACTCATTCTATTCAAATAAAGTCCTATTATTATTGTAATTTGAGTCATTCTGTTCAATTATAATGAACTAACAATCAGTTTTTTGTACTTTGCTTGGGTGTGGTAGGAGAGCCTATGTGAGTAGCCTAAAGTAGGCAAAGAGTTAAATAGTACTTCTATAAGGATGGCCTTGGCATTAAATAAACCCAAAACAGATATGCCATTAACCAAAAGAACTAAACCAAAACTAAACCATACAAATAATATTGTTTCACAAAGAGCCTATATTATTGAAAGATATCATATGTATGTATTTACCAAACCTTTTTGCATGAGCAGGATGTGACACAAGGTCAATTTTTAAGCAGAGTTTAACAGGTTGAAATTCAGATTTTTTCTCCTGAACCAATCTGCCATACTAGAGGTTAAAACCCCGAAAAGGGCCCCCCACACTCACTTTTGATCGCATGTTGGGTTCTTTTTGGGAGGAGGAGTCACCCTGTATTTACACATAGGTGGAGGGGGGATAGTTTGCACCATACCTTTCACAAGTGTATCAGCACAAAGCAAAATGCAAACAGCTTCATTCAGTATTTAAACTCATGATACCATGTCCATTCTACTGACACATATAACCATTACACCATGAACACCTCATATCATATGTAGCACATTAAATGAGTCTTGAAAATCTAGAGAGTTCTGTGGTTATTCATGTTAGGAATGCTTTCCTAAAAATGTGCATAGTTAAAGTGTAAAAAAGAAAAAAGAGGAATTCTCCTTTTGTCTTTTGGGGTGTTTGAGCCTCGCCATCCATTATATTTTAGTGTTATATACAGGGAACCCCTTTTTGAGAGGATCTTACCCTTCTGCAGGGTATCCCAGTCAGTGTATCGAAGCACTACTGAATGGAGTTATCAGAAGAGCCTGGATCATATATAGTGCATTAAATGAGCTTTAAAAATCTTGAGAGTTCCTGAGAAGTTTCCTATAAACTCTCAGCTGATTAAAAGATGAATATATTTTGATACGCCCGAATAGGTTAGATATATATTTCTGTGGTTATTTCTTGTTAGGAATTCTTCCTACAAATTTGCATAGTTAAGTGTTAAAAAAGAATAAAAGAAGGGAATTGTCTTCTTGAGGTGTTGAGCCTCACCATCCATATTTTGGTGACATATACAAAAAAGTGTCTTTTTAAGGGGATCTAATCAGTGTATTTCCAAGCTCCATTAAATGAAACTCTCAGAAGAGCCTGGATCATTGAGAGATATCATATATAGAGCATTAAATGAGCCTTAAAAATCTTGAGAGTTCTAGAGAAGTTCCCTATAAACTCTCAGCTGATTAAAAGATGAATATACTTTTGATACGCCCTAATATGTTGAAATTACTTTTTGGTTATTCTTGTTAGGAACGCTTTCCTCAAATTTGCATAGTTTAAATGTTAACAAAACAAAACAAAAAAGAAGGAAATTTACCGTCTTATTTTTTTCTTGAAGTTTTTTTTTTTATTCCCTAATCAAATGAATGCCACTACAGAATTTGCTTTCATCAATCTTTTCTGTCGTAGAGATTGGCCAATTTAAGTTGTGATGCAATTTGCAATGACAAAGCCAAAGGACTCGCAAAAAAAAGGAAGAAAAGAAAAATGATACCAAAAAAAATCTTCATAATAAAGCAATTTCAAGGGGAAAAAAATTCTCTACGGTATTTTTTTTTTTTTTTTTTTGTAAATTCATCCCTGATTGTTGTGATTTTATCAAAGAAAAGATTGTAATCAGAATTTTTTTTTTTTTATTATTATATTTTTTATTCGGATTTAACAAAAGCAGTATTTTTTTTATATTAAAAAAAAGGACAATGTTGGTTTAAGGCCTAAAAGATTTAGGACTTTGGTCAATTGTAGTAATCCTTAACAGCCAACTTTTGCGTCCCTTGGGATGGAGTTAATTTTGAAAGTTTTTCTTAAATTGCTCCTTAGGATTCTCGAGGGGAAAGAAAAAATATTAGTGACAGCGAACAAAAGAAAACAGAATGAAGATGTGTTTGAAAATAAATTAAGTCGGGGGGGGGAATGTTTTTAAAGATGCAGTGTAAAATAAAAAGAAGCTGAGGGATGAATGGTGTAAAAGGATTTGCAGAGAGATAGAGAGAGAGAGGACAGACAGACAGAGACAGAGGTGGAATATGCAGAAGAGAAAGAGAAAGTGAAAAGATGGGAGTATATGAAGATAGATAGATAGATAGATAGAGAGAGAGAGGAGAGAGAAATGAAATATAGACGAGAAAGAGAAAACAAAAGATTGGGGTGTATGAAGAGAGAAAGAGAGAGAGAGATTTTGCATAATGGTTGAGATAAAAAAGAAGGATGGAAAGAAATAGAAGAGGAAGTGAAAAGAAAAGAAAGCCAAAAGATGGAAACATCTGAAACCTAATGGTTCATAAAAATAAAAGGATGAGATAGAAATCAAAGAGAAAAATGAGTAATTTAGAAGAAGGGTTTAGCTCAGTCAGTAGAGCATCTGCCTCAGAGTCACAAGGTTCATGTTGATACTTCCCTAGCTAACTGAGTGCATGAGTAGCACTGCTTGGATCTGTGCAGTAAAGTGAGGAGCTTATAGTAGGTGTGACACTCTACCTTAGACACTAAAACAATCTTCCTGGTCTATCACTACCAAAAGGGGAAAGACTCACTCGCTGTTCAGCTGATACCGACAATAGGCCACTCTGCCTCCTACTAGATTAGACAAGTTTGATTAGTATGAGAGAAAAAAGAGGAGAAAATTGTATTTAAGAAGGTGAGAGGGAGGAGTGTGTGTGTGTGTGTGTGTGTGTGTGTGTGTGTGTGTGTGTGACAACCCTTGTTGGGTTATTTTATGCCAATGACATTTTGTTTTATTCATTCTTGATGGCTATGAAAATTCTTTTTTTAAACTCAATTTTTAACTCATTTTCTTCTATTTAACCCATAGATGGGACCCTAACAGGTACTACCACTCTAGATCAGGGTGGATTTGGGAGTAATAGTGATGAAGAGGTTCTCCACACTCCCCAGAGCTCCAAAATTGTAATTTCACCATTAGATGCAGTTTAACATCTAGTACACATTTGGGATTTTAATTTTAAGTCCAATAACAAAACAACAAAAACAACTCGTCAAAATTTGCTCAAAAATGTATCATCTATCCCTAAATTAACGCTTGTTTCTTAAATTTTCCAACCCTTATCATCTTGCAACACCCTCTGGTTAAAAATGAGACCATCCAATTCTTTCAAGAGGAAATGCAAAAATGTAAATCCTGATTATCTGGTGTTGTTTATCTGCCAAATTCTTAATTCTTATGAGTGTCATCATCTCAGCTAATTGGACACATAGCATAGTGGATATAGGCATTGAGTTAAGACATTTCTAAGTGACAGTTATCTCTGGGCTGCGGGTTCAATCCTGGTCAAGGGCGACAGTAATATAGAATAATAATTAACAGAGCTTAACACTTGTAGCCAGCTATGGTTAGTGGAATGAGAACAGGATACCTCCGTGTATTGAATAAAGGGTTGGGTTCAAAGTTCTGTGGTGACTCCCAATTATGACACTAGGTGCCCGAGTTCAAAAAGTTTCCCAAGTCTGACAAGAAATACCCGAAGAAGGCTGGAGGGCATATCAGCCGAAATGTTGTACAGATAACAATGAAGATGGAGACAATAGTCCAAATAATCCTAATAATACATTCCGTTTTTATTATAAAGAAAGAAAGGGAAGAAAAAGGACATACAACACAGAAAAAAATCTAAGAAAGAAAGAAAGAAAGAGAGTTGGGGAAATATAAAGAAAAAAGATGAGTGCATGGAAGCGTTAATGCTAATCTGTTTCAATCGACTAATGAAAAGAGGAAAGAAGGAAGAAAGAAAGTGAGTGAGAGAGAGTTAATCAAGATTATTACTTTTTACATATTGAACTATTTAGCAATAGCTCTTAAGTAAACATATCAAATGTTGTAATAATTAAATTATCACACTGTGGTATATCCACAGGCCCTGCTAGTTATCATTATTTCTTTTATATGTGTGTTGTGTGTGTGTGTGTGTGTGTTGTGTTGTGTGTGTGTGTGTATCAAAACTATTTAGACATAACATTGGTCATCATCTGAGCCAAGAGAGAGACAGAAAAGAAAAACTGCAATATGGTATAGTTCATGCAATGATTTTCTTTTCTAAATTTCCTTCTACTTTTTCATGTTAAAAAAAAAAAATAGAACATTTTTTTTTTTCCGATTACAATAAATGCAATCCATGTGAAGATGTTAGCAATTTACAATGGAAAGAGAAATTTGCTTCTTTATCTCGAGCCAAAGTGGGAAATAAAATAATAAAATAAGATAATAAAACAAACAAAACAAAAACAAATAAAAAAAAGAGAATATGCACTAAATCTCCCATTGGCGATTTCACCTTGAATCTAATATTAAAGCCCGGTCTGATGAATTGCGTATCTAAAGAGTGAACTTTTCCCTAAATGGATCCGATCCGACTTCTCCCCACTGGGGGATATTAAATCACAGAGTTGAATTACACTGCAATGTGTATGTTTGTATGCGTGTGTACGTACATATGTATGCATACTTATGTGTGTGTGTAATTGAAGGAGTAGTATTCTTAGTTCACCCCCTACAATTTTGGTTTTCTTTTCAATTGTCAAGGCTTAGCTTAGACAAGGCAGATAAATCTAGAAAGAGGTAGATTTTGCATTGAAGAATTGCCGAGGACTATGAGAGATTTGATTTGTCATTTGCAGACCCCACACCTTTGTTTGCTTTGTAATTACTTACCTTCAATTTATTCACTTTATTGATTGTCCGTTTCTTATGTCATTATCAGGTGACAAGGAAGTTTCAAAGAAAATAAAGAATTATTTCATTGCCACACCCACATACCAGGAATTCATGCTGAGGGAGGGGGGTATATGAGCCAAAAAAATAAATCAGCTCAGTTTCATGGGGCCTTTCCCCACCCCGACAGTATCATCTAAATAGGTAAGGGTTAGGTTTATTTCTAAGCCGATAAAGCACCCTAAAAGGAGAATGCAAAGAGAACTGAGCTATCTTTGGCACTGGTACATGAGAGGCTTACTTCTTGCTGGGTCCCAAATTTAAACCAATCTGGTGTCATAAAAAGATTGAATACTCCTTGCACATGCATACTCCCATGGAGTATCATTCATAGATAAATACAACTCTGACCAATTTTTATAAATATTTACATTTCTTCTAAATCAAATATACCAGGATTTTATTATTTGATAATGATAATGAAATTTATTGTGTATAGTGCTCAGGTGCACCACAACTCATCAAAGTCTCATGTCAAGTACACAGAATAATGTAGTGTCAGGAACATGAACAGTTTACAGTAGTAATATGCATGCATGTATGTGTGTGCGTGTGTGCATATGTATGTGGAGAGTGGCATCAGGTATAGTGCTGGCGGACTACAGGAAGCATGGAGGCTTTGAAAGATTCAGTGCTTCGGCAGCCTACAACAGACACAGACAGTTTATTCCATGTCTCCGCAATTCTGAGCATGAAAAAATGTTTCCGAAAGTCACATGAGCAGGGAAATACTTTAACATGATTATGAGGGTCCAGAGTTTTGGGCGGACTGCTATAGAAAGAGAGGAAGAAGAAATAAGAGAAAGTAAAGGTTAAAAAAAAGGATTAATGGACACACAATGGGTTGCCAGGAATTTGACCGAGGTATGACCCCCGGATGGAGAATTGGAAGCCAACCGGACGTTTTGGATGTTGACCGGAACCGGAAGTCACATGGTGACAAGGAACAACGAACAACAAGATCGGCCTCTTTTTGCTTTCCAGCGGCATAGAGTTCGGACGGGCCTCTGGTCCCTAGTGTGGGATTACAGTAATTTAACAGTGTTCTCTCTCTCTCTCTTTCTCTCTGCCTTTTCTTCTCTTCGAAACAACCCACGACACAAACCCAAAAATAAATGCTAAGCCCTTGTGATGATATATCTCATGTGTTGTACCTTTTTTATCGACAATGACGACCACCGCGTAACAAATACCTTTTTAATGCTGTGAATTTGGAGGCACGTTGACAAGCCCCGCTATATAACAATACCATGCAATCAAAACGGATATCATTAGGTATTATTTATGTATTGAATAAGTTACATACATAGTGTAATGTGGTTTTGAGTTTTAAGAAACCAGAAGTTCAATTCTGGAATGTGTAAGAAAAAAGAAGTATTGGTTCCAATATTATTATTTTCAATCAAAAGGTGGTAGACTCTTTATGGGGATTTTTATCCCGGAAAAGCACTTTTTAAAGTTTTATAGAGAATAAACCATACTTCAAATGCCGGAGGAGGAGGGAGCCGCTTTGAAGAAAAAGAGACAAATGACTTTTTGTACAACAAAATGTTTACTGTAGATATATGCTAATATAAAACAGAGATATACAATACAAACCAGAATAAGTGTTCAAAGGTGTTTGGTTGGTTAAAGGTTGTAAGGTTTTGTAGATAAAGAAAATGCCTGCGGAAACTTAATTGTAAACTTGTAGGTCTTGTTCCTCGTAACTTGTTGAGCCCTTTAGAATCTTAGTGGTGTGTGTTTGTCACCCTCAGCTTCTACATGATGAACTACTACCGAGTCGTCACCATCTGGGATGCAGTCTTAGCACTGCTAGCCAGGGATGTGGCAAAAGAGGCCAAATTTCTGGTACCCCTTCTTTATAGCTGCTCACATGACAACCAGAAGCGTTTGTGGTTGGCTAATTTCTTCCATAAATTCCCCTACAAATTCAACATTCTCTCTCTCTCTTCTCTCTCTCTTCTCTCTCTCTCTCTCCTCTCTCTCTCTTGCTAACATCTGATCAGAGTCTTAGTGTTGAATTTTGTGATATAGCATTACTAAAAATCAGTTTCAACAAATAGGAATACCTATTGATTTACTAACTTGTCGAGTTTGCTGATGTTTTTGGAAGGCACAAATACAATTATTCACCCACCCCACCCCCACGTCAAGTGTAGTTGAATAGTAGAGCAGACTGGTTCTTAAGCTTTGCTAAGTTGACCAATCTAGGAGAAGGAAAACTCTGAATTCGACCAGCTGTATTCTGCTAAACAAATTGACTTTTTGTGCATCTTTCCATGTGGAGGGGTCACTGCTTAAACTTCATTAAAAGAACAACTCCAACAGCAGCAAAGAGCTCAATTACTAACCAAGTGGTCAGGTCTGCAATCACATCTATAAGAATTCATGCCATTCTATCAACAACCCAAGTCTTGGGACTGGAAATAGCATATTCCCAATTCCAAGATTTTATGGACCACTAGAAAGGATAAGGGAGTTTTGGACTAAACTTATTTTAAGTTGACACACAGGTCACAGATTGCATATTTACTAATGTTTGTAAATGGTTACCCACTTATACTGCTTAACTGGTGCTTTAAGTGCACATTGGACTGTTTCATTGTCTGAAGCCACCCTGGTCAAACACCATGAAGCCAAGAGGGCCAGAAGAAAGTGGTGGCAACAAAGCCACCGGCACATCAACATCTTCTGGGACAGCTTCACATGCAACATCTGTGGGTCGAAAATTTTTTGAAAATTGGACTTCACAGTCACAGAAGTGTGCTGTAACTTCAGGAGCATAAGAACTATATAGTATTCTGAGACGCATTGCCAATGGATTAGTACTGCTTAATGTGCTTTAAGTGATATTAGATCGTACGTAACCGAAACTCAGAATTGTCTATTGAAAGTTTAAGTTTGCACAAGACCACATGTACAGTTGAGGATTAACCAGTCACATAACCGTCTATGGGGCCTGAATCATTGTGGTTGGTAGGGGAGGAATTATTTTTTTCAATAAAAAACAAATAAAGGTCTCAAAATAAATAAATGTTTTCTAGAATTTAAAAGAATATCTATCTCTCACCTTTTAATACGGACTACCTTTTAATTATATACCATTCGTAATTTTGTAAGGTGAAACTCAGAAAATCAGCATGGAGATGAATTACCTTATTTGCCCCACTGCATGTATTACCAATTTGTGCTAATCTGAGTTATTTAGTTTTGGTTACAAACTTGTCTAGGAAAAGTAAAATTAATTTAACTGCTTTCTTCCCTTAACAATTGACCATGTCAAAATTTCTGCTGATGGCAAAGGAAATGGGTTAAATACATTGCAGCTGGTGGCAAATAATATTTCATCTCATGCTGATTTTCTGGTTTGCCACCTTACAAAAATACGAATGGAATATAATTTTTCAAGTAGCCGATTAAAATGAAGAGATAGAATATTCTTTTTAAAATTCTAGAAAATCCATTTTATTTATTTTGAACTTTATTGTTTTTATTGAAAAAATTTCACCCCCTACCAACAGCAATGTTCAGCCCCATAGACCGTATGTGACTGGTTATATCCTCACTGTTACTGTGTTCTTTGCCAACTTAACTTTCATAGACAATTTTTCTGGTTTCGGTTACTACGATGCTAATATCACTTAATAGCACCATTAGCAGTAGCTAATCCATTGGCATTGCAGTTCAGAAATACTATATAGTTCTTATTGCTCCGAAGTTACAGCAACTTCTGTGACTGTGAAGTCCAATTTTCAAAAACATTTTCGACCACAGATGTTGCATGTTGAAGCTGTCCCAGAAGCATGTTGATGTGCCGGTGCTTTGTTGCCACCACTTTCTTCTGGCCCTTGGGCTTCATGGTGTTGCACCAGGTGCTTCAGAATGAAACAGTCCAATGTTCACTTAAAGCACCAGTTAAGCGTACTTAAGGTGGCGTAACCATTTAAAACATTTAGTCAATATGCAATCTGTGACTGTGTGTCAGAACTAATAAGTTTAGTCAAACTCCGCTTTGCCTTTCATAGTGGGTCATAAATCTTGGAATTGAAATGATGCTTATTTCAGTCCAAGCTGGGTTGTGATGAATGCATCAATTCTTATAAGATGTGATTGCAGACCTGACCACTTGGTTAGTAGTTTGAGCTCTTGGCTGCTGGTTGGAGTTGTTCTTTTAATTGAGTTTAAGCACGTTGACCCCTCCACCATGGAAAGTGAACAAAAGGTCAATTTGTTAGGCAGAATACAGCTGGTCTGAATTTTCAGAGTTTCCTTCTCCTAGATTGGTCAACTTAGCAAAGCTTAAGAACCAGCGCTCTACTATTCACTACAGCTTGCGGGGGTGGAGTGGGTGGAATAATTGTATTTGTGCCTTTCCCAAACATCAGTGCAAACTGACAAAGTCTAGTAATTCAATTGGTTATTCCTATTTGTTGAAACTGATTTTAGTAATGCTATTATCACATAAATCAACACTACAGACTCTGATTCGATTGTTAGCAAGAGAAGAGAGAGAGAGAAGAGAGAGAGATGAGAGAGAGAGAGAGAGAGGAGAAATGTTGATTTTGAGGACGTTATGGGAAAAGAATTAGCCAACCACAACGCTTCTTGTTGTCATGTGAGCAAGCTATAAAGAAGTACCAGAATTTGGCCTCTTTTGCCACTTCGCTGGGCTTTTTTTTTAGCAGTGCTAAAGACTGCATCCCAGATGTGACACTCCGGTAGTAGTTCATCATTGTAGAAGCTGAGGGGTGACAAAACACACACCACTAGATCTAAAGGGCTCAACAACGTTCGAGGACAAGACCTACCAGTTTAACAATTAAGTTTCCGCAGCATTTTTCTTTATCTACAAACCCTTACAAACTTTAACCAACACCCCTATGACACTTATTCTTGGTTTGTATTGTTATCTCTGTTTAATAGCCATATATTACATAAAATTTTGTCTGTACAAAAAGTCATTTGTCTCTTTTTCTTCAAAACGGCTTCCCTCCTCCTCACGGCATTTGAAAAGTATGTTTATTTCTCCTATAAACTTAAACAGTGCTTTTCCGGGATTAAAATTCCCCATAAGAGAGTCCTACCACCTTTGATGACAAAATAATAATATTGGGAACCATACTTCTTTTTTCCTTACACATTCCGAATTGATACTCTGGTTTCTTAAAACTCAAAAACACTTACAACATAACTATTTTTGTAACTGTAACTTATTCATACTGTAGAGTTTGGTAATAAATGAATACTAATGATATCCGTTTTGATGCCTGGTTGTTTATAGCGGGGCTTTTCAACGTGCTCAAATTCACAGCATTTAAAAAGTATTTGTTAGCGGTGGTCGTTCAATTTGTCGATAAAAAAGGTACAACACATGAGAATATCATTCACAAGGGCTTAGCATTATTTTTGGGTTTGTGTCGTGGGTTGTTTCGACAGAGAAGAAAAGGCCAGAGAGAAAAGAGAGAGAGAGCAGACACTGTTAAATTACTGTAATCCCACACTAGGGACCAGAGGCCCGTCGAACCTCCTATGCCGCTTGGAAGCAAAAGAGCGATCTTGTTGTTCGTGTTCCTGTCACATTGACTTTCCGGTTCCGGTAACATCCAAAAACGTCGGTTGGCTTCCAAGTTCTCCATCGGGGGTCATACCTCGTCAAATTCCCCTTGGCAACCCATTGTGTGTTCCATTTAATCCCTTTTTTTTAACCTTTACTTCGCTTATTTCTTCTTCCTCTCTTTTCTATAGCAGGTCCGCCCAAAACTCTGGACCCTCATAATCATGTTAAAGATTCCTGCTCATGTGACTGGTTCGGAAAGCATTTTTTCATGCTCAGAATTTGCGAGGACATGGAATAAACTGTCTGTGTCTGTTGTGGCTGCCGAACACTGAATCTTTTCAAAGCCTCCATGCTTTCCTGTCGTCCGCCAGCACTTATACCTGATGCCACCTCCACATAATGCACACACGCACACACTACATGCATGCATATTACTACGTAAACGGTTCATGTTCCTGCACACTACATTATTCTGTTACTTGCATGGAGACTTTGATGAAGTTTTGTGGTGCACTGAGACTATACACAATAAATTTCATTGATCATTATCAAATAAAAAATCCTGGTAATTTGATTTAGAAGAAATGTAAATATTTTATAAAAATGGTCAGAGTTGTATTATCTATGAATGATACCCATGGGAGTATGCAGGGCAAGGAGTATTCAATCTCTTTTTTATTGACACCAGATTGGTTTATTTGAGACCAGCAAGAGTAAGCCTCTATGTACCAGTGCCAAAGATGCTCATTTTCTCTTGATTCTCCTTTTAGGTGCTTTATCGCTTAGAGAATAAAACCTAACCCTTACCTATTAGATGATTACTTCGGGGTGGGGAAGGCCCCATGAAACTGAGCTGATTTATTTTTTGGCTCATATACCCCCCCTCCCTCAGCATGAATCCTGGTATTGGGTGTGGCCAATGAAATAATTCTTTATTTTCTTTAAACTTCCTTGTCACCTGATTAATGCATAAGAAACGGGACAATAATAAAGTGAATAAATTGAAGGAAGTAATTACAAAGCAAACAAGGTGTGGGTCTGCAAATGACAAATCAAATCTCTTCATAGTCCTGGCTAATTCTTCAAGGCCAAAATCTACCTCTGCTTAGATTATCTGCCCTGCAAAGCTAAGCCTTGACATTGAAAAGAAAACCAAAATTGTAGGGGTGAACTAAGAATACTATCCCTTCAATTACACACAACTTAGTATGCTACATTGTTACGTACACACGCCATACAAACATACACATTGCAGTTTGTAAGTCACCTGTGATTTAATATCCCCAGTGGGGAGAAGTCGGATCGATCCATTTTGGGAAAAAGTCACCTCTTTAGAACGCAATTCATCAACGGGCTTAATTTAGATTCAAGTTGAATCGCCAATGGGAGATTTTATGCCTTATTCTCTTTTTATTTGTTTTGTTTTTGTTTGTTTTATTTATCTTTTTTATTATTTTATTCCACTTTGGCTCGAGATAAGAGCAAATTTCTCTTTGCCCATTGTTAAATTGTAAATCTTCACATGGATTGCAGTTTATTGTAATCGGAAAAAAAAAAAAAATGTTCTATTTTTTTTTTTTAACAATGAAAAGTAGAGGAAATTTAGAAAAGAATTCATGCATGAACTATACCATTATTGCAGTTTTTCTTTTCTGTCTCTCTCTTGGTCAGTGATGACCAATGTTATGTCTAAATAGTTTTGATACACACACACACACACACACACACACACACACAACACAACACACACACACATATAAAAAAGAAATAATGATAACTAGCAAGGGCCTGTGGATATACCACAGTGTGATATTTAAATTATTACAACATTTGTATGTTACTTAAGAGCTATTGCTAAATAGTTCAATATGTAAAAAGTATTATAATCTTGATTTAACTCTCTCTCACTCACTTTTCTTTCTTCCCTTCTTTTCCTCTTTTCATTATAGTCGATTGAAACAGATTAGCATTAACGCTTCCATGCACTCATCTTTTTTCTTTATATTTTCCCCAACTCTCTTTCTTTCTTCTTCTTAGATTTTTTTCTGTGTTGTATGTCCTTTTTCCCTTTTCTTTCTTATAATAAAAACGGAATGTATTATGGATTTTTGGACTATTGTCTCCATCTTCATTGTATCTGTACAACATTTCGGCTGATATGCCCTCCAGCCTTCTTGGGTATTTCTTGTCAGACTTGGGAAACTTTTGAACTCGGGCACCTAGTGTCATAATTGGAGTCACCACAGAATTTTGAACCCAACCCTTTATTCAATACACGTAGGAGGATCCTGTTCTCATTCCGTACCATAGCTGGCTACAATGTTAGCTCTGTTAATTTATATTCTATTTACTGTCGCCCTTGACCAGGATTGAACCGAGCCCAGAGATAACGTCACTTTAGAAATGTCTTAATCTCATTGCCTATATCCACTATGCTATGTGTCCAATTAGCTGAGATGATGACACTCATAAGAATTAAGAATTTTGGCAGAAACAACACCAGATAATCAGGATTTACATTTTTGCATTTCTCTTGAGAAGAGTGGAGGTCTCATTTTTAACCAGAGGGTGTTGCAAGATGATAAGGGTTGGAATTTAAGAAACAGCGTTAATTTAGGGATAGATGATACATTTTTGAGCAAATTTGACGAGTTGTTTTTGTTGTTTTTGTTATTGGACTTAAAATTAAAATCCCAAATGTGTACTAGATGTTAACTGCATCTAATGGTGAAATTACAATTTTGGAGCTCTGGGAGTGGGAGACCTCTTCATCACTATTACTCCCAAATCCACCTGATCTAGAGTGGTAGTACCTGTTAGGGTCCCATCTATGGGTTAATATAGAAGAAAATGAGTTAAAAATTGAGTTTAAAAAAGAATTTTCAATAGCCATCAAGAATGAATAAAACAAAATGTCATTGGCATAAAATAACCCAACAAGGGTTGTCACACACACACACACACACACACACACACACACACAACACACCACTCCCTCCCTCTCACCTTCTTAAATACAATTTCTTCCTCTTTTTTTTCTCTCATACTAATCAAACTTGTCTAATCTAGTAGGAGGCAGAGTGGCCTATTGTCGGTATCAGCTGAACAGCGAGTGAGTCTTTCCCCTTTTGGTAGTGATAGACCAGGAAGATTGTTTTAGTGTCTAAGGTAGAGTGTCACACCTACTATAAGCTCCTCACTTTACTGCACAGATCCAAGCAGTGCTACTCATGCACTCAGTTAGCTAGGGCAAGTATCAAACATGGAACCTTGTGACTCTGAGGCAGATGCTCTACTGACTGAGCTAAACCCTTCTTCTAAATTACTCATTCTTTCTCTTTGATTTCTATCTCATCCTTTTATTTTTATGAACCATTAGGTTTCAGATGTTTCCATCTTTTGGCTTTCTTTTCTTTTCACTTCCTCTTCTATTTCTTTCCCATCCTTCTTTTTTATCTCAACCATTATGCAAACTCTCTCTCTCTTTCTCTCTTCATACACCCCAATCTTTTGGTTTTCTCTTTCTCGTCTCTATATTTCATTTCTCTCTTCCTCTCTCTCTCTATCTATCTATCTATCTATCTTCATATACTCCCATCTTTTCACTTTCTCTTTCTCTTCTGCATATTCCACCTCTGTCTCTGTCTGTCTGTCTCTCTCTCTCTATCTCTCTGCAAATCCTTTTACACCATTCATCCCTCAGCTTCTTTTTATTTTACACTGCATCTTTAAAAACATTCCCCCCCCCCGACTTAATTTATTTTCAAACACATCTTCATTCTGTTTCTTTTGTTCGCTGTCACTAATATTTTTTCTTTTCCCCTCGAGAAATCCTAAGGAGCAATTTAAGAAAAACTTTCAAAATTAACTCCATCCCCAAGGGACGCAAAAGTTGGCTGTTAAGGATTACTACAATTGACCAAAGTCCTAAATCTTTTAGGCCTTAAACCAAACATTGTCCTTTTTTTTTAATATAAAAAAAATACTGCTTTTGTTAAATCCGAATAAAAAAATTATATAAAAAAGAAAAAAAAATTCTGATTACAATCTTTTCTTTGATAAAATCACAACAATCAGGGATGAATTTACAAAAAAAAAAAAAAAAAATACCGTAGAGAATTTTTTCCCCTTGAAATTGCTTTATTATGAAGATTTTTTTTGGTATTCATTTTTTCTTTCTCCTTTTTTTTTGCGAGTCCTTTGGCTTTGTCATTGCAAATTGCATCACAACTTAAATTGGCCAATCTCTACGACAGAAAAGATTGATGAAAGCAAATTCAT
>CM042148.1:117866488-117952151 GCA_023376005.1 Doryteuthis pealeii
TCATTTTTTTTTTCTGTTTTTTACACTTAATCTAAACGTGTTCTTTGAGGAGAACATAAATCATATCGAATAGCACACGTAAAGTTCCATTTGGATAAGTTAACACTAAAGTGGTCTCTTTGAAGTTATTTCATTTTTTTTATTCTTCAAAGTTTCCATTTACCAAAATAATGAATGGAATAAAACTGAATATAATGAAAATAAATAAGAAAAAGTTTTTTTTTTAAATAAAAAAAAAATAAATGGAAATAAATGATTCCCCCCCCCATTCCCACAAACATTTTATCTTTTTCACAAAGGATTTTATCAACCTTTAAAAATCTCAACACTTATTCATATGAAAGATTCAGTATGGAATGAGAAAATAAAAAAAGGAAATAGTCACATATTTATTTGTTATTATTTTTTCGTTTCTATTTCTTGAAAGTTTTAAGCATATTTAAGATAAATCCATCTCTGTTTTTGAAGAGCTATGTCTCATATACAAAATTATTTTTTCAATTTTTTTCTGTTTTTTTCAAAAAAACAAACTGCGGTGCAATATCATCCATAAATAAGTAGAACACTATAAATTATTTTTTATAAAATGATAAAATTTCCTTAGCAATTTTTTAATAAAAAATGTTAAAGATAGAATTAAAAAAATATATATATGTCATATATGAATACATCTATCTATACATATATAAAGAGCAGATGGTGTGTATGTTTTGATGAAACTATGAAAATAGAACAATTAACACCAAAGTTATATATATATATATATATATATATATATATATACACACATTAGATATCACCCATTCTTGCTTTTTGTGCAAAAATTAGGAACATTTGATCTATATTTGAAAATATTTAAAGATTAAAATAAACATAATAATAGCATTGAAATTCTACTTAAAATTTTCCAGTTATCTCAAAAGTAAACAAAATAATACAGCAGAGTTTCCCTCCCCCACCTCTGGGTAGCCGCTTCTAGTTTATAAATAAATTCAGACACTAGTGACATATATTTTTGTAACACTCACATGTGAAGAATAATTAAAGTTCCAATTACCATCGAATTGGGAAGACAAGGCAACAAACAGTTGTAACTCTGAATGACATTGTGGAGTCTTATATATACTTTGTCATTTTGCAGTGGACTTTGTAGCATTCAGGTTTGTATTTGAGTTACAACCGTTTGTTGCCTTGTCTTCCCAGTTTGGCGGGTAATTGGAACTTTAATTATTCTTCAACTTGTAGATAAAAATTACAACAAAAAGACAACTTAATAAAAGCATAAGTATTTCATTCCAACTGAAATTAAAGAGAAAATAAGACAAACAAAAAATATTGTTACCATCCGTAACACCATAGTTTTACCTAGAACAATAACAGAATCGCTTTGAACACTAGAGTGTACTGGCGAAGCTATGACTGATATCTATCTATCTATCAATCAATCCATCTATCATATATATATAAAAGGAAGTTTGGTATGTACGTGTCGACTTATAACTCACAAATGAGAGGTCATTCAGATTTGAAATCTCGTATACTACTTGATATGCTTATAACTAATTTTTAATAATTAAGCGATATAATTAACAAAAAATTAAAAAATACAGCATACACACTGAATTTAGTTTTGAACTTCCCAGCATGATATCTCTATTTATACTATATGGAGGTTTGCCATTTTTGTTTACTGGTGATCAATGTTCAATCACCAGTAAACGTCAAAACACAACGTCTGTGGATGACTATATATATATATATATATATATATATATATTGAAAATTTGGATGCTTATGAATCATATTCATGAACACAAGTCCCATAAAATTATCATTTACATTTGCAAAATGGACCGAAAATTATGTTATTCTCAAAGTGCATTTTAAGTGCATTGCTCTAATAAAGGTGTGGGACGTTTTTCCAAGGTCACCTGTTACACACATTCAAATAGACAATTTTAGTAATATGTAACTAGATTTCATATGAATGGAGCTGCATTAGATAATTGCCACTTGCATATGCAGAGAAATATAAAAAGATGGATCATGAAATTTATCATCAGGAGTGGTGATAATGGCTGCAATAGATGACATGATGATGATGATGATTATAACAATGTTAAATATGATGGCAATGATAGCATTGATGATGATAATAACAATATTGAGGAGGATAATGATGAAGGTAATGACAATGGTGTTGGTGTTGATGATGATGATGGTGAAAACAACAATATTGATGATAATGAGGATGGCAATGACAATGGTGTTGATGATGGTGAAAACAACAATATTAAGGATGATGATGATGGCAATGGTGTTGATAATGATGATGATGGTGAAAACAAAAATATTAAGGATGATGATGATGATGATGATGATGAGAATGACAATAACAATATTGATGATGATGATTGCAATGACAATGGTGTTGATGATGAAGATGATGATGACAAGAATATTGGATGATGATGTCAGTGATGATGATGATGAAAACAACAACTTTGAAGAAGAGTAGTAATGATGATGACAATGTTTATGATGATGGCAATGACAATGGTATTGGTGATGAAGATGATGATGACAACAACAATATGGAAGAGAATGATGATGATGATGATGAGGATGGTATCAGCAGTTGAAATTCTTCAATTCATGTTTGATTCTGGCTAAGTGTTGTTTATATTACTTATGAATTCTCAACTACCAAAAGTGATAGGTGCGCACGAGGGAGAGGTGATTTTCAGAGCTACCATATCAAAAGTC
Source organism: Doryteuthis pealeii (assembly GCA_023376005.1). NCBI lineage: Eukaryota > Metazoa > Mollusca > Cephalopoda > Myopsida > Loliginidae > Doryteuthis > Doryteuthis pealeii. Next base: position 117,869,255 of record CM042148.1, read on the forward strand.
GATACAAAATGGGAAAGAATCAATTCGGGGGGAATGTAACGGTAAATATTCTGCTTTTATCCTGTGGCCAGCAGGGGGGGGGGGGTAGGTGAATTGGTCTGAGTGAAGGGAGTGAATTAGAATGGATGTCAGGGGGGGGTCGGTTGTAGAGAGGAAGGAGAAGCAATATAATATAACTTGTTGAAATGCATCTATGGACGTTTGATTATTTAACACATCATGTCAGCTGAGAGGAATATTTATTACTCTCATACTTAGCTCAGTTTTTACACTTGATATTGCTTTTTTTTATATACATGTATTATTAAAGGCATATATATATATATATGTGTGTATGTGTATATATATTTTTAGCCTTGATATTGCTTTTTTATATACATATATTATTAAATGCATACATATGTATGTATATATATACATATATATATGTGTGTGTATATGTGTGTGAGTGTGTGTGTGCATGTATAAGTGTGTATATATATTTTTTTAGCCTTGATATTGCTTTTTTATATACATGTATTATTAAATGCATATATATATATGTATATTTGTGTGTGCATGTGTATGTATATATATATTTGTGTGTGTGTAAATATATATATATATATATTTACATACACACATTTTGTATGTGTATATATATACATGTGTGTGTGTGTCTGTGAATGTACATATATATGTATATGTATGTATGTGTGTGTATATATATTTGGGCAATATTTCATTAAGCATGATTCCTTAAAAAAACATTGGTTTTCTTTTCTTGTTATCTTGCAAGTTTTTCTGAGTTTGGTTCAATTTTATATTAAAAAAAAAAATAGACTGAAATTTTCTCCCCAAACACTTTCCACCACAATTGGTCATTTTCAAGCATATATTCATACATATATGAACACACACACACACACACACAAATATATTTCCCTTTTTTCTCGTTTGTCTACTCAACTACTTGCTGTACCAATGTTAAAGAACATAGTCTGGTCATAATTTACCCCTAATTGAGGGTAGAATAGATTCATGCCTTTCTCAATGGCATTAGTGCAATGGAAAATGTATTGAGAATTCTGGGGTATGGGGGTTATCGTCCTTATTTGCGAGCCTCTGTTTCAAACCAACCAATCACAAGCCAGCATACTTTGGCGGCAAAGCCGAATAGGCGAACTCGCCCTCTTCTGATTCAGCTTTCACTGGGGACAGACCTAAAACAGGGTCTCTCCATCTCTTCCTCAACAACCAGAATCGGAGTCGGACAACAAACAGAACGTCTATCATATCCGAACTATCAGAAGGCCGTAGCAAGGGCTCCGATAATACCCTATCTCAGGACTCAGATAAGTGACAAATTATAAACCTTTATGCAGACGAACTAAAGTTTGCTATCCTTATTGTTATATGTAATACACGTCTTTTATTCCTATTCCTAGTTGTTTGGTTATTTCTTTAACTCATAACCTGTCTGCCACACTCGTGGTTAACTCCATATTAGCAAACCTTGGAGTAATGTCGTTTCATGTCTAGTTTCTTTATAAATGCCAACAGCCACATCCAGGATTTGAACTCAGATCACCACTTCCAATTAATATGACAATAACTGTTATGCCATACATTTCACCAAATAACAAAATTCCTCACATTGTTTGCAGTTTTCCTTTTTAAATTAAATATGACATAACAATTTCCATTGTTAATGTTCAGATATGACCCCTTTTGATTTTTAGCTTTTCCAAAAGTTAAAATGAAATAAGATTCTTTTTAAAAAATGAAAAAAAGCAGCTGATTGTGATCTTTACAGATTGTTTTAAAAAGAGAGATGTGGGGTCCCAACTGGAGTACTTTGAAGAGGACTAAGGCACCACTGTTTTTGGTAGGCTAATTTTTATTAAACAGATAGGGGCCTTCTAGACAAATCTTCATGGAGTAATGTATACTTGCTATTCTTCTGTGTATTATTATTATTATTATTATTATTATTGACAAGGTCACTTTTTAAGAGGAGTACAGCTGGTTTGAATTCAGAGTGTAATGTCTACTCAACTAGTTTCTGTACCAAGTTTCAATAACCCAGTACAACTTATGATTTACCTATAGCTGAGGGAAGAAGAGATAGGTGTTTTAAAAGTGGGATGAATTTGTGAAATGTTGAATTGCATAAATTAGTGCACTGTTGAATTGAACAACAACAACTAAGCATAACTGAATTTGTCCATAAGTAGCTGTTATTTATAGCATGCAGGAATATTCCATACTTGCATCTGAGTGATCCCATTCCTTGAGTCCTGTTGGTTTTGATATGGTTATTGTGCTTGATGAATATCAACCATTTTGCAGTATGCTTGTTGCAATGCCGGTTCTGTATTTGAGCTACAGCTTGCTTGCTGCCTTGTCTGCCAATTCGACAGTAGTTGGAATCCTACTTTGATGGTGAGTATTGCTTTCAAGGGGAATACTTTGAAGAGGACTACAGTGTCATTGCCCTAGGTAGGTTAAGTTTTTTTTTTAATACTTTTAGGACAGACCTCACATATCAAAAATTCTTCCATGTTCTATAACAGCTCCAGCATCTTTTTCTTTTCTTCAGATTATCCCCCCTTCTCTCACACACTGTCTCTCTTTCTTTCCCCATTTCAAACTTTTTCACCCACCCATCAGGGAAATATTGAAAACTGTGTGGAATAAAAATCACAGTTGGAGTTCACAAGGAAATTGGTCAATCTTTCAAGAGAAATGGATACTTTGAAAATCCTTTCTTTGCTGACCATGACAGAGATGATTCTAATTGAGAGACTGATTCCATTGGAATATCAGGCCATGTCAGGAACGATTCATCTTGAAGTGAAAGTGAGGAAAGGGATGGTTGGGGAGGAGGGAAAAGGTCACGAGAATCTCTTACTTTTTAATATGGTTGACTTGTTGAGTTCCATACTTTTATCTATTTATATTTATATATATATATATATATATATATATATATATATATACATAAAAAATAATGGTTAGTCCATGCATACATACACACCAATGCAAAGTCAACTACATGCACACACATATATATATATATATATATATATATATATATGCACACACATATGCATGTATTTGACTTTGCATCGGTGTATATATATATATATTTGAATTGATGTACATATGAGACTGTTAATTCTAACTAATATTGACATACATATAAACATATGCTTATAAGCAAATATATATTTTAAGAGTATAATCTGATTGATATCTTTTTTAATATATTCCTTTCTTAATCAATTCATATCAGTGTATCCATATATATGTATTTAGGCAGCATTTTTTCATTTAAACAAATTTTGTCAAATAATTCATCATTTTTTTAATTATTGTTGGAGATACTCAAATTGATAATATTGGTTTCCTCTATTGTCTTTCTTGAAGGGAAGAATTATTAACAACTAAATCAATTTGGATTATTTTGACTTGTCCTCATCTTTATTGTTATCTGTACAGTATTTTGTCTGATGTGCCCTCCAGCCATTTTCAGGTATTTCTAGTCAGACTTGGGAGTTTTCTTGAACTCAGGAACCTTCTTTTTGGACTCAGGAACCTTCTCAAACTCAGGAACCTTCTTTCCATGTGGTATCCTGTTCTCATTCCGTTAACCATAGATATAATTGTTAAGCTGTGTTAATTATTATTCTATATTACTGTTGCCATTGACCAGGTTTGAACCTTCAACCTAGGGATAACTGTCACTTAGAACTGTCTTAACCCAACTCCTATATACACTACGCCATCGACAATTCAATGTGAATTTTGGGAACTTATAAACTAAATCAATGTTTTCAATTTTTCATGATAAATTATAAATCATATTCTAAGCTCAGTTTGTAGAGCATTTGCCTGGGAATCACAAGATTCCAGGTTCAATACCAGTCCTCATCAACTCAGCACATGAGTAGTACAGCTTGGGTAATCTGATGTGCAGTAAAGTCGGAAGCTGATGGTAGGTGTGGCACTACACCTGAGATGCAAGAATAATCTTCCTGGTCTAGTGCTGGTGAAAAGGGGATAGACTTCCTCGTTGTCCAGTTATACTGACAGTAGGCCACCCCACCAATTTTATCTTACTATAGGGAATGTAAATACTCAAAAATACATAGATATATGTCCCCTATAGATAGTAATAATAGAATACCATGCATAATTTGTAATAAAAAAAATTGTAATAAAAAAATTAAAACATTAAATTTAGTTGTTAATAATTCTTCCCTTTCAAGAAAGACAATTAAAAAAAACAATATAATTTATCAATTTGAATGACCATGAGAAAAATGTATCTCCTATAATACTAAAAACTGAAAATTTGTTTTTATATATGTAGAGGGAAATTTGATGACATACTTCTTTGATTATACAATGCAGTATATAAACAAAATATAGAGGGTGAAACTTGTCATAAATCTATCACTCAGTTTATTCATTTAAATATGTACTTTATTGCATGTGTCAATACTACTGTATGGCTGCACCACTTGGACTTTAATAAATACTTGAAGAAAAAGCTGGATGGGTTGGGTAATAAAGCTACATATATAGAGAGGAGAAACTTGTCATTAATCTGTTACTCAGTTTATTCATTTAATATGTACTTTATTGCATGTGTCAATACTACTGTATGGCTGCACCACTTGAACTTTGATAAATACTTGAAGAAAAAGCTGGATGGGTTGGGTAATAAAGCTACATATATAGAGAGGGAGAAACTTGTCATTAATCTGTTACTCAGTTTATTCATTTAAATATGTACTTTATTGCATGTGTCAATACTACTGTATGGCTGCACCACTTGAACTTTGATAATACTTGAAGAAAAAGCTGGATGGGTTGGGTAATAAAGCTACATATATAGAGAGGGAGAAACTTGTCATTAATCTGTTACTCAGTTTTTCATTTAAATATGTACTTTATTGCATGTGTCAATACTACTGTATGGCTGCACCACTTGAACTTTGATAAATACTTGAAGAAAAAGCTGGATGGGTTGGGTAATAAAGCTACATATATAGAGAGGGAGAAACTTGTCATTAATCTGTTACTCAGTTTATTCATTTAAATATGTACTTTATTGCATGTGTCAATACTACTGTATGGCTGCACCACTTGGACTTTAATAAATGCTTGGAGAAAAAGCTAGATGGGTTGGGTAATAAAACTACATATATAGAGAGTGAGAAACTTGTCATTAATCTGTTACTCAGTTTATTCATTTAAATATGTACTTTACTGCACGTGTCAATACTACAGTATGGCTGCACCACTTGAACTTTGATAAATACTTGAAGAAAAAGCTGGATGGGTTGGGTAATAAAGCTACATATATAGAGAGGGAGAAACTTGTCATTAATCTGTTACTCAGTTTATTCATTTAAATATGTACTTTATTGCATGTGTCAATACTACTGTATGGCTGCACCACTTGAACTTTGATAAATACTTGAAGAAAAGCTGGATGGGTTGGGTAATAAAGCTACATATATAGAGAGGAGAAACTTGTCATTAATCTGTTACTCAGTTTATTCATTTAAATATGTACTTTATTGCATGTGTCAATACTACTGTATGGCTGCACCACTTGAACTTTGATAAATACTTGAAAAAAAGCTGGATGGGTTGGGTAAAAAGCTACATATATAGAGAGGGAACTTGTCATTAATCTGTTACTCAGTTTATTCATTTAAATATGTATTTTATTGCATGTGTCAATACTACTGTATGGCTGCACCACTTGAACTTTGATAAATACTTGAAGAAAAGCTGGATGGGTTGGGTAATAAAGCTACATATATAGAGAGGGAGAAACTTGTCATTAATCTGTTACTCAGTTTATTCATTTAAATATGTACTTTATTGCATGTGTCAATACTACTGTATGGCTGCACCACTTGAACTTTGATAAATACTTGAAGAAAAGCTGGATGGGTTGGGTAATAATGCTACATATATAGAGAGGAGAAACTTGTCATTAATCTGTTACTCAGTTTATTCATTTAAATATGTACTTTATTGCATGTGTCAATACTACTGTATGGCTGCACCACTTGAACTTTGATAAATACTTGAAGAAAAGCTGGATGGGTTGGGTAATAAGCTACATATATAGAAGGGAGAAACTTGTCATTAATGTTACTCAGTTTATTCATTTAAATATGTACTTATTGCATGTGTCAATACTACTGTATGGCTGCACCACTTGAACTTTGATAAATACTTGAAGAAAAAGCTGGATGGGTTGGGTAATAAAGCTACATATATAGAGAGGGAGAAACTTGTCATTAATCTATCACTCAGTTTATTCCTTTAAAGATATGATTTATTGCATGAGTGGATGTGTAGATATATATCTACTACTTAAACATAAATTTCAGTAATATTTTCTTTTATTTATTTATATTCATGTAAACACAAACATTTGTAGAAGGAAAAATGACATAAACATGTTTAAACATATATTGAAAATTTAACAACAAAATCAAACTCATAATAATTGTCCAAATATATTTGTATATTTATTTAGAAAATTACACACACCAATCTATATACTTTAGTCTATATACATATGTACTTAAATTTGGGGAGAGGGGAGAGGACGGTAGGGAGAGAGAGAGAGGGGGGAGAGAAGAATTTACTACAGAATAGATTTATTCTTTTGGCAGAACCTTTAGTGTTGACTTTAGAGGCCAATGTTGCAAAGAAAGAATCACAAGGGGATCAAAATGATTGATGGTTTATTTAAACTCAAATAAAAAATGGCCTCCCTTGGTTTGAATCAATAACATCAACAAGAGAAAAAGAAAACAAAAAATGAAGTGAGGATACAGGTAATATGTAAAAGTCAGCAGTGTTTTATGCTCTGTTGGCTGGGGCTGAAGAATATGCCGACTGACCTCTACAGAGGGGTAACACCCCACCCCCACCCCAGTGTGACGATCTGTGATGCTTAAGGAGGGAATCTTGGTGGCTGAGAAGTTCATAACATGCAACACACCATTTTGGTCCTTACTTGGTCTAGGCAGGCAGTCAAAAGGCCCTCTTCAATCAATTGGATGGTCATGTCAATTTTTATACCTATATGATTGGCCCCCAACCCAACCCAGTTTATCATATATATATATATATATATATGCCAATCCCTCTGCACAAGTAGGATGTAACACAAGGTCAATTTCTTAAGCAGATTTTAACAGGTTTGAATTCAGAGTTTTTCTTCACCTAGACTGATTACCTAACCAAGGTTAAAGAGTCCAGTCTGCCCTACTATTTACACATAACTGCAGGGAGAATAGTTGGATTCATACCTTTCTCGAGGGAATTAGCACTATTTGAAATACAAACAGCCTCATCCAGGATTTGAACTCATCACACCATGTCCATTTCCTATGAAGGTAACCATTTCACAACATGTGCTAGAAGGGGGTGCTTGATGGTCTTAGTGTTATGGGTATGAAGTTAAACTGCATCTAGTGGTGAGGTTCCAGTTCTGGAGTTTCAGGGAGTGTGGAGTACCTCTTCATTGTCATTAGTCCCAAATCCACTGACCCAGAGTGATAGTATAGAGTCCCATCTATGGTTAAATAGAGATGAAAAATGTGTTTAAAAAATTGATATAAGTTCAATAGAAAAATTGTTTGTGTGCACTTTTTCATTAGCAATACTATATATATATATTATATAAAGGGGGTAAACTATAGACACGTGTTTCGAGGTATCACCTCTCATCAGTATAGTTATACGGTTTTAGCAGCTGCCTCTGGCTGGGTTCGAAACCCGAACGAACTTACGCTCGCCAAGCTTCTTACCCACACATCCACAGTCAGTCGCCAAGTATAGCAGGCTATTTAATTGCTATATTTCTAAGGGGAAATGACCTTCACCTAGAGTTCTCAAACTATGTAAACAAAGTGAGATTTGGCCGAGCCGAATACGGTGAATCTATATATATATATATGTGTGTGTGTGTGTGTGTGTGTATGTATAAAGCATACTTGTGGTTGTGTATGTATATATATACATATTTGTAAATAAAACAAAAGTCTTTGGATTAAATTCAACCAACCAACCAACCATCAGTAGCGTTTTAGAAAAGCTTTTAAATTGAGCATCACTGTCTTTCAAATTTATAATTGTGAACAGGAAAATTGTTCCAAGTGGACAGTTTATGATTTGAATATTAAACATGTTTGAGCTGTCATCTCACTTAATAAGAATTCAAATACCATTTATAGAGAAGTATTCAAACTAAATTGATTTTTAATGATGTAGACAATTATATAAAGAATTGTTTGAAAAATTACTCAACTGACCAAGTAAATTTCTGCACTTTTAATTTTACAAAGGGCTGACCTGGGTATGACACAAAACTGAGATTCCTGTTCTGGAGATCTGCAAAGTGTAAAGTCATACCTTCTGTAGAAGTTATCCCCCTTGATATTGTACTCGGAATAAAAATACTCATTGTCGCAGTGGGATTTCAATTACCATTGAATCGACAGACAAGGAAGCAAGTTGTAACTCAATACACTCCTTGCATTGCTGGGAGCATAATACAGAATGATACTTATTTATGGATCAAAGTGAAAACAATTAGCCAATCAGAATCCAGGGAATGAGCCTGGCCAAAGTACATAGTGGAACAACCCAAACCTGTATATAAACCACCTACTAATACTCTGATAGGGAAATCATTCAACTTACAATACAGCTGAATATTGATTGGCCAATACAAAATTCTACACCTTCATTGTTATTACACCCAGGTCCATCTGATCTGGAGTGATAGTATCTGTAAGACTCCCATCTCTGGACCAAATAGATCAGTTTAGAAATTATTTGTATTTGATAGGAATACTTGATGCCATATAACTGTAAATTATTTGTATTAATAATAATTACTTGAAGATATAATTGTTTACTAATGATTATTTTTAGTTACTTGAAACCAAATAACAGTGGGCAAACAAATAATTCTTATTTGTTAATAGTAAATAGTTATGGCACAATTAATGGCAGAGATTTTACAGGTACAATATTGTCCAGGTTTTATTTAAAGACTTTCTATCAATTTGAAGGGGTTAATAATTTATAAGATGTAACAGAATCAGTAAATCTGGAAGGTCCAGAAATTATCAGATGTATGAGAAACCTATCGACATCGGAAATATTGAAGACTTCATCTAAAGAATTTCTTATCAGATCATATTTTAAACTAAATTATTCTAATGTAAAAAATAATGATGAGGACTTGCAAGATTATTTTTCAGTCATATTCTTATCATTTATAAATCATTTAAATATGGAATTGGAAGAATATTTTATATAATTCAAATTCAACCACAAATTCCATTTTATAGCTAATGTTTTAGCTACTTTAAACTCATAAAAAATGTCACCAGTATTTTTTAATTGCCCGACTAAAAAATTATGAAATTTTTAAGGTTCAGAAAATTAACTTGTATAATGTTTTCACTTGTATTTATCCACATCAGCTCCTCATTTTACTGCACAGATCCCTGTGCTACTCATGTGCTGATTTGGCAACGGCCGGTATCAAACCCAGAACCTTGTGATTTCTAGGTGGACTCTCTACTCACTGAGCTAAACCGGCCCTATTTAGGCACAAAGTGCAAGAATGAGTCACCTAGTATGAATCAATCTCACTACTCAGTAGTAATTGCTAATCAATTACATTAAAGTTGAATTAGTGAAATAGATAACTAATTAGGACTGAGCCTATTCTAGTAGTGACCACCCCAAGCAGAATTTTAACAGGTTTGAATTCAGAGTTTTTCCTCCTTCTAGACTGGTTGGCTAACCATGGTTAAAGAGCCCAGCTGGAGGGAGAGTAGTCGGTTTCATACCTTTCTCAAGAGTATTAGCGATATGTGAACTGTAGATTCGTCCAGGATTTGAACTCAGATTGATGAGTATTTCCTATGACTAACCATTATACTACACACCTCCAACTAATGAAAATAGTAAAAAAATAGAAGTACAATTGTCAAAGAAAAAAAAATCCGAACTGAATTATATTTATTGGCAACAAATTGTTGGTGAGAAAAATTAAAGGGATGATGCATGTTTGAAGAAATCAGGAATGGCATTTCTGTTAGGTTTTTTTTCTTCTTTAAAACTAACACGACATAGAAGATTGATTCTTTTCATTAGTGGATGTGTTTTGTCGTTTGTTCAAGTCAACGAAAGGTGAAACTCTGATCAATCCAAACAAATAAACAACAAAAAGAATAATGGACAAGAATTGACACTTTTAGTTTTTATGAAAAGTACAAGAAAAAGAAAAAAAAAAGAAACATTTTATAGAATTGTTTTAGTTGTCACATTATTCCTAACAAAATTCCAAACACATTTCATAGTTGATATTTACTCTCCAACACCTGAACATTTATATTTACACTTTTGAAGTCAATCATCTTAACGATATGTTAACATCATTGGGGATAGTGTTGATGGCATATCAACTTTTGTGTGTTATTTTCATGCCAAATCTTTTCATATACAAGGTTTGTCAAAAAAGTATTGAGATTTTTTAGTACTTTTTGACACACCTTATATTCTGAAAAAAAAATAATTCCCTTCATTCTTCATTTCTATATTGGCAAATACAGCTTTAAACTTGGTACTTTTTTGACACACCTTGTATTCTGAAAAAAATTAAGGAATGGAATGTTATTCTTTTTCAGAATACAAGGTGTGTCAAAATGTACAAAAAATCTCAATTTTTTGACTCACCTTGTATTTATATGATTTGTTTAACTTCAAATGTATTAATAAATTGGTAGAGGAATATGGAATGCTTCACGAATTTGTGGCCATGCTAATCTTCTCTGTATTATTCCAATTTTAGTATCTGTAAATCAACACAGTCTCCACATTGCTGGGAGCATTATGCAAAATGATGGACATTTATCTAGCACCATATCCACACTGAGACCAGCGGCCAATTAGGACTCAAGGGATGAGATCACCCAGATGCAAATATGGAATATTCCGGAATGCTATGGTTACCAATTGCTTTATGTACGAAGGTGAGTAAAAAAGTAATGGCATTTTGTTTAGGACAGGTATAATTAACAACACAGAAACAAATAATATTTGCCCTCAAATCCTCTTTCATGTGGCCAAAGAGGTGATAGGGATTATTTCAGAGATAAGGAAGTGAAATCTGTAGTGAAGAAGTGGCTCAAAGAACAGTCAACAGAACTTTACAGGGCAGGGATACATGCTCTCATTCAAAGGTGGAACATTGCTTTTGAGAGAAATGGATCCACAGAGAACCAGCTTCATTTTGATGTATGATACATGTTCCTGTATGATACATGTTCCTGTGTATGTAATTATACCTGTCCTAAATAAAATAGCATTACTTTTTGACACACCTATGTGGAGAAGTGGGGATGTGATCCACAGAGGACCAGCTTCATTTTGATGTATGATACATGTTCCTGTGTTGGTAATTATACTTGTCCTAAACAAAATGGCATTACTTTTTGACATACCTATGTGGAGAAGTAGGGATGTGATCCACTGAAGACCAGCTTCATTTTGATGTATGATACATGTTCCTGTGTTGGTAATTATAGTGTCCTAAACAAAATGGCATTACTTTTTGACTCACCATTTTACAGATTCTGTTATACTTAGTTGTTGTCATTCAATTCATCAGTGCATTAACCCATTCAATTCAACACCACCCACTTTCAAATTCTACTAATTCATAGTTAAGGTGTATAGTGGCAAAAGTTTGGCTATATATTTCAATGTTAGATCAATGCAAAGGCTTTTGAGGTTTTGTGATTTTGCATCCGCTAACGCTTTTTGTTCCACGGCTCATTTGTTCACTAGCAAAATTAAAGTCTCCTTGAAATTTCCACAATTAAAATCATCAGAATCCGTTTTCATCTTTTGTGATAATTTCTCTTCTAAACAATTCAGTGTTATTTTCCATCAAGGGACATAACTCGTCTCTTTGGCTAATTTTTGAGATGTAAAAATAATTAAAGAAAAGACAGGAAATTCCTTTTTTTCTTCTCAGATGACAAATCAAGTAATTCCATTTATAATCACTTCTTCTTCTTCTGTTGAACAATTAGAATCTTTTATTGCAATCATTGTCGTTCTAATCATGTTGACTAATTAGTGAAAAAAAAAAAAAAAAGAATTGCCATTTTTTTTCTCTTTCCTTTCTTATCTGGTCAACATCAAACCTAATCACTCTTTGTGGCTTTGTTTGTTTTTTTTCTTTTTTTTGTTTTTTTTTTTTTTTTTTTTACTCTAAAATGAAAAAATAAAAAAATAAATAAAAATGGTAAAAGAATTCCTGCATTCATCATTTTTTTTTTAAATAATTGGTTAACCCTCTGTTTAGTGCAAGGATTATGCTCAATTCAGTCAATACTTGGAATTTTTCCCATTTCATAGAAACATTACTTTTTGGGTTTTTTTACAGCAGAATTTGCTGCTTTTTTGGGAAAGGAAAAAAAAAGCAAAAGAAAAAAAAAAATAGTAAAACAAACCAAAAAAAGCAAGATATAAACCAATTTTTGAGTTGCTTAAAATGCAGCAGTAACATCTGTTAAACTTGAAGGTTGGCTCAGAATAAATAGGGGGAAACTTTATAAATATATCTATCAAAAGATTTAGCCAATTATTTCATAGCAGCATAGTTCCCATCATAAATGAGGAGGATTATTATTTATGTATGAATCAGGATTTTTTTTTTCTGCTTATTCGTGGGTAGAGAGAAGAAAGAAAAATGAAAAAAGAGACTTGGGTTGGAAAGAAAGAGAAATTGAAAAAAAAGAGAAAATGACTCAGCGAAAAGGGAAATATATGCAAAGTTAATGGGAGGGGTGAAAAAGAGAAAGAGATTGAGAGAGAAGGAAAATGAAGAGAGAGAGAGAGGGGGAGAGAGAAAGTTACTCAGAAAGTGACTGAAATATAGAAAGTTAGAGAGAGAAGAAGAAAGGAGAGAGAGAGAGAGAGAGAGAGAGAGAGAGAGAGAGAGAGAGAGGAAAAAGAAAATAAAGAGAGAGAAAGAGGGGGAAGAAAAATAAAATGAAAAAAAGAGAAAGTGACTCAGAGAAGACTAAAGAGAAAGAAAAAAAATGAGAGAGAGAGAGAGAGAGAGAGAGAGAGAGAGAGAGAGAGAGAGAGAGAGAGAGAGAGAGAGAGAGAGAGATCCATTGGTAAATGATAGCATTATGTAAAAAAAGACAAATGAAAAAAGATTTGTGTTGGAAAGACAGAAAAATTAAAAATAGAGAATGTGATTCAAAGAAGATTTAAATTTAGAAAGAGAGGGAAGAAAAAAAAATGAAGAGAGAGAGAGAGAGAGAGAGAGAGAGAGAGAGAGAGAGAGAGAGAGAGAGAAATGCTGATCTATAGATGAATAATAGCATAATTTATGATAGGAACAATGTGGGGCCAATCACCAGGGGGCAGGGAAACCACCCAACCCCCAAAATCTGTTTTCCCCTCACCCCACCATTGAATGTGATGTGAACTAATTTTTGTGTGCTAATTCTTACAGCATAAACCATTTTTACTTACCCTCCACCGATTGTACTCACTACCTCCATCCCCAAACTTAATGGATGCCCCCCCCCGTCCTTTCAATACCCTGGCATCAGACCTGGAACTGTTTTAGTAATAAAATAATACTTATTGAGTTTTGAACTGAATTAGGGTTATAGAAATTGGCTTATAGAAAGATACAGTGAAAGATGAAAGAATAACATGAAAGATCAAAAGAGTATATATATATATATATATATATATATATCAATACTCGTGTTCCTTAATTGTACAACTTGCAACACCCTTTGGTTAAAAATATGACCATAAAAATCATCCAAGATGAAATGCACAAATGTAAATCCTGATTATCAGGTGTTTCTTATCCAATGAATTCTTATTTCTTTTGAGTGTCATCACCTCAGATAAATAATGTACCATTACGTTTTTATTATAAAGAAAGAAAGAGAAGAAGGACATGCTACACAGAAGAAAGAAAAGAAAGAAAGTGAATAGGGGAAAGATAGAGAGAGGGGCTGAGCGGGTGGAAGCGATAGTGCTAGTCTGTTTCAATGAAAAGATGAAAAGAAGGAAAGAAATAAAAATATATATCTAGTGAATTTAATGTCTACAAAATGTCCCAAAAGTGGAGTGTTGCATGTTACAGACTGCTCAGCCACTAAGAGTCTGTCCTTAAGTATCATGGGTTGCAACCCTCAGCCAACAGGTGAATTTTACTCCTGAGCAGAGGTTCAGTCGGTGTATTCTTCTCCCCAGTTGAGAGAGGAATTGTGAAGTTGATTTAAAGTTCATAATAGGAAGAAGTGTCAATCTGAATGCAACAGTTTATGACAGATAATTCCAGTTAAGGAATAAAAGGATGGCAACTTATTGAGAAACTTAACTTGTCTGGCAACTGGAAGCTAGTTGCAGCCTTCCTGTAAAGGTGAATATATATGTTGATTCTACAATATATATATTATATATATATATATATCACATCATTCATCATTGGCAATTCAGTCTCGAAAGACTATGATAAAGTTTTTGTGTGCCCCTGAAGTTGCAGCACCTCCTGTGACTGTGAAGTCCGATGTTTGAGAAACATTCTCGACCACAGATTTTGCATTTTGAAGGTTGTAGATGATGATGTTCTGATGCTTTGTTGCCGTTGCTTTCTTATGGACCTCTTAGCTTCATGATGTTGTATCAGGGTGACATGTACAGTCCTCTATGGAGATTCTGCCACCACCGAGGGTGGTCTTGAGCCAAATTTTCCCAGCTGGAAGGGACAATGCCAAAGCACCTGAGATCATTTTTGCAGACATCGCTGGGGTGACCAATCTGTCTTTTACCAGATGTAAGCTCTCCATAGAGGATGTCTTTCGGCATTCGTCCATCATCCATCCGACGTACATGACCCAACCATTGGAGACAACGTTGTTTCAGTAGAGAGTAGAGGCTGGGGAGTTGAGCTCTCTCTAGGACTGCTGTGTTAGTGATCCTGTCCCTCCAGGTGATGCCCAGTACACGTCTAAGGCAGCGAAGGTAGAAGTTATTTAGCTGCCGCTGTTGGTGGGAGTATAAGGTCCATGTTTCATATATATATATATATATATATATATATATATATATATAGTCAAGTTTGTCTTAAACTCCAAAGAGAAAGGTGGTTTATATACATGCCTGGGTTTTATTACTTTGTACTTTGGCCAAGTTTTTCCCCTGGACTATGATTGCCTGCTGATTTAATTTTTGACACTTTTATCTATAAATACCTAACACATGGCTATGTTCTGGGAATTAGTACAGAGTCTGTATTTGGTTACAGCCAGTCAACCCCTTATCTGGCAACTGGGCAGTAGTTGCAGCCTTCCTTTGAAGGTGAGTATAATGTTGATTTTACAAAACGATGGCAACTGTTGAAGTGAGTCAGTACACTGTTGAATTGAACAACAACAATTTGCTAAATTTAAGTGAATTTGTACATGAAGCAGTTGGTATATATAGCACTCAGAAATATTCTGTATTTGCATCTGGGTGATACCATTCCTTGAGTCTTGATTGGCTGCTGACTTTAGTGTGGTTATGGTGCTTAGATAAATAAAATACCATTCTGTACTATGCTTGCAGCAATGCAGGAACCATATTGAGTTATGGCTTGCTTGCTATCTTTGTCTGCCAATTCGATGGTAATTGGGTTTCTACAGCAACTTATTGTTGTATAATTGCTCTGAGAAACAGAAAATAGCTCATTTTGAACTCCAAAGAGAAAAGGGGAAAATGATAGATATCTTACAAGCATCTGGTTATGTCATACATCCATGAACACATATGAAGCAAGAATGCCTACATGCACAGCCTATATATATATATATATATATATATATATATAATATATATATATATATATATGCTATAAGAGAGACATATATAATATATATATATATATATATATATATAGGCTATATGTACATATGTATTATGAGAGTACACTTCAAAAAGCAAAGCAGGAGATAAAAATCAAAGGGGTAGATAAAAAAAAAATCAAGCAAAGTATTTCAAAATAAACATGAAGAAGTAGAAAGATTTCTTTTAAAAGAAATAATATAAAGAGAAAAAAGTGACAAAGTTAGACAAAGAGATAAGAGAAGGTAAAATAAAAATAAAAACTTATTTCCTTAGAAAATTTCAACAAGAGCAAAAAATAAAAAAAAATTTTCAAACAAGTAACAGGAATTGTTTTAAGGGGAAAATGTCAAAAAGGAGAAAAAAAAATTGAAAGCAATTATGAACAAATTTTTTAAGAAAAAAGAAAAAAAAGTTTAGAGAAGGAAAATTGTGAAGTGAAAAATATGAGAAAACGGGGGAAAAAAAAAATTGAAAAAAAGAAAAAAATATAAGAGGTTGGAATTGTGACATACTTAAAGTGGAAAAAAACTTAGGGGTCATGCATAAAAAAAAGGAATTCTTTTTGAGGATCAGGAATTCTGGGCAGAAAGAAAGAAAAAAAAAATCAAAGACAAATGATGAAGGAAAATGGTGGTAATAAAAATTCCCACAAAGTAGGCAGGGGAGGGGGGCGATATAAAAAAAATTACCAAGTAAAAGAAAAAAGAATCTAAAAATAAAAGAAAAAAAGAGAAAAAAAAAAGACATAAAAAATATAAAATAGAATTAAGTTTAAAAATGGTTGACATGAATGTCATATAAAAAATTCTGAATGCCGGGGGGGGGGGGTGATGATGATGATTGTTGTGGTGATGGTGGTGAAAGTTTGTGGCACTTTGAAAGTTGTCATAAAATAGATACAATTATAGTTTTAGTAATATAAAAGATTTGGATAATGTTAGTCTTAGATTGAAAAAAAAGAAGAAGATATTTATGTTTGAAAAATTATTTACTTTAAAAAGAAAAGAGATCATTATCAAAAAATCAGGTTGTTATAGAATAGATGAATACGATTCTGATCTAAAATCTAAAAATAAAAGAAATAGAAAGAAAGAAAAGTATAAGATTCTAAAAATAGAATTAAGTTTAAAAATGGCTGAGATAAAAGTTGCATAAAAAGGTTCAGGTGGGGGGAGGGGGTGATTTTAGTTGGGTTGGTTGGTTGGTTGGATTTTATGGCATGTCAACCCTTGATGCTGAAGACATTTGGTTTTATTCATTTGATGGGTATTCAAATGTTTTTTTAAAACTAGATTAGCTATGATTAAATATAGAAGGGCAAACTGGGTTCTTTAACCTTGGTACACCAACTGGTCTTCTACAAACTTGGTCTACAAACTGGGTTCTTTAACCTTGGTACACCAACTGGTCTAGGAGAAGGAAAATATTGGAACCTTGGTACACCAACTGGTCTAGGAGAAGGAAAATCAAACTTTGGTACACCAACTGGTCTAGGAGAAGGAAAATATAGAAGGGCAAACTTTGGTCTTAATAAGGTCTAGCTGAATAACTTGTTAAACTCCATTTAAGAAAATTCCCGTGCGTCACATCTTGTGTTGGTAAGTGCATAATTAATAAAAATAAGAACATTATTAAAAAAATCAAGTTATTAACAGTAGTTCATCATTCTTACTGACTTAGCGATTGACTTCTGATTCGCTGAAGGCAAGATGTGAGAAGGGGACGGACTTAGAATTAGTTAGATTTTGGTCATTAGCTAGAGGGACTAGACACAAGGGTCATCTGTTCCCTAGATGCCATTTTCTCGCCGCATGGTTAAAACCCTTTTGGGCTTTGGGTTTTTAATAAAGACGTCTTGATAAACTAAACAAAGTCTTGCTTCATTATTAAAGACAAAGAAATGAGCATGGACAACCGCAGCCCAGCAGAACAGAAGGCGTATCAACCAGAGGAGGAGGAAATCAACCCAGAATAAGATGGCCAGTGATGAAATAGAACTACCTAAGAACTCCTCTCACTCCCTCCCTCTCTCTCTCTCACTCACTCCCTCTCTCTCTCTCTCTCCTCCCTCTCTCTCTCCTACCTCCCTCTCTCCCTCTCCCTCCTCCCTCCCTCTCTCCCATCCCCTCTCTCTCCCACCATTTATATACCCAATACAAAAGAGGTATATAACAATAATATGCTGATCTCACAACCCATTAATAGTCAACAAGATTCTCATGAATAATCCAAAAATTTGTCCATGAATTTAGTCTTGTTTATTAAGATCATTTTCATCTATGAAAAACGGACAATGCAGCAGATTTTCTGTTCATTTTTCCTTATTTAGATAAGTATTCAAATGTTATTGGTTTGATATGGTTTATTTGTTTAACAGCATATCAACTAATTATGGGTTATTTAATGCCAAAATTTGATTCATTCATAAATGTTTTATTTCTATCATAACTTTTAATGGAGATTTGGTGGCTGTCTGTAACTCAAACTAAAGAGTTAAAAGTTAAAGACCCCAGTTTGCCCTAATATTTACCCATAGCTGTAGGGAGAATTTTTAGGATACATAACTTTTTTTAAGGTATTTTTTCTATATAAGTAGTTGATTGTGTTGTTACATGACTTATCAACCCTTTTGGGTCAATTAATGCCAAATCAAGTCATTTTTATTAACAAAAGACACAGGTTGCTTACAGTAGCTAGTGTTGCTCAAATGGTCACCCAATTAAATATTGAATAGGCACATTGCTGCTTAACTTTGGTTATCATGTGGAACCGGTGCTTTCAATATATAAGTAGATAATGGTAGTAACAATGTATTATTTGTAATTATAATCATTGGTAGGAGGAGGGATGTATTGTCAGTATCTGCCAGACAGTGAAGGAGTCTATCTCCTTTTCACTTGTATTAGACAAGGGGGATTGCTCTTACATCTGAGGTTGAGCACCACACCTACCATCAGCTCCCCACTTTATCACAAAGATCCAAACTATGCCACTCATGTGTTGAGTCAGTGAGGGCCAGTATCAAACCAGGAACCTTGTGGTTCCTAGGGGAATGTTTTACTGACTAAGCTAAACCAGAATTGTTAATCTATATATTAATACTCATGTTCCTTAAACCGTTATCATCTTGCAACAACCTCTGTTTAAAAATGATACCGTCCAAATCATCCAAGACGAAATGTAAAAATGTAAATCCTGATTATCTAGTATTGCTTAATTGCAAAATTCTTATTTCTTATGTGTGTTGTCCCTCAACTAAATAATGGACCATTCCAATTTTATTATAAAGAAAGAAAGGGAAGAAAAATAATATGCTACACAGAAAAATAAAATAAGAAAGAAGAAAGAAAGAGAGTAGGGGAAGATAGAGAGAGTAGGGGAAGATAGAGAGAGGAGGTGAGCGTGTGGAAGTGAAAATCCTAATCTGTTTTAATCGAACATAATGAAAAGATGAAAAGAAAAAGAAAAAAGATTGAGACAGAGTTAAATCAAGATTATTATACTTTTTACATATTGAACTATTTGCAATAGCTCTTAAGTATAAACATATTGTTATAACTAAATTATCATACTGTGGTATATTAGTTATAATAGTTATTGCACAGGTAATTTTGAGAATAGTTATAGTAATAATATTAAAACAGTAACCATATGATTAGTATTATGAATATTACTGCTAGTGACACTATGATAGAAGAATAATGATCACGAAAGTGAAAGTAAAAAAGATATAATGGACAAAAAATATCAGGAAGAAAAGAGCAATGAAAATAATAAGTAAAGAGGAATAGAAAAAAAGAAAGTAAAAAAGTACAACAAAATACGAAAATGAAGAAAGATGGCTAAAAAAAAAAAAAATGCATTAAATATGTATAAAAAAAAGAAAGAAAAATGTATGAGATAATTGAAAAAAAAAAAGGGAAAAAGGAAAAGAAAGAATTGAAGAAGAATTACATGAATAAACACGAAGTAAATAAAGTTAAAAAAAAAAGAAGAAAAAGTTAGAATGAATATATCATTGTAACAAAGTACAAAAAAAAAATAAAAAAAGAAACAAAAAATAAAATAAAAAAATAAAAATATAAAGAATTAAGCAAAAAAAAGGGGGGTGTAGGTTTGGTAAAGAAATGGTACAGAAGAAAATAACAGACGTTATTCTCTGAAGATGAGAAAAGATTCCAAGACAGTACAGGTTCTTAAGCTTTGTATTTTTACTTCATGCAAATAAGGAAGTCAAGATCACAAGAAAAATGAATGATGATACTGATGATGATTAATCAGAAAAACAAAAACAAAAAATAATACCAAAAAGAAAGGGAAAAGAAAAGAAAAGAAAACTAAAACTAAAAAAAAAACAAAGAAATGCAGGGCCACCGAAAAGAAGGAAAATGTTGTCACAGTAGGATATTCGCATTTTCTATGAAACCACTTCATCTCAAACAAGATCGTCATGACTATTCAAAGCCCAAATACCAAAATCAGAATTATATAAGGAACTCGAAGCCTGAAGGAAGAAGAACCTGCTCAAGCTCAAAAAAAGATGAGATAAAAGATGTCAGCCCCCCCCCCCCCAAAAAAAAGAGAGACGTACAATTCGAGTTACTAACAAACATAAGCGTAGCAAAGTAAGATAGAACAGAAGATGTGGGTAGGTAACAAGGTATGACAGTCGACCATCCTGCGGGACACGTATAAGTCTCCACTCAGTGTCAGGTGAGTGAGCGGGAAATTGGGAAAGGTTTGTCAGCCAGTCGATGGCCGGTGGTGGAACGGATTTTACTCCAATAGACAAGACATAGAAGCAATGTCTACTGACAGATTGTGACAGCAACGTATTTGTTGAAAGAGTCAAGGGGAAACTATCTGTGTATGGACACCTTAAGGTGGAGACCACAGAAACAAAGACAAATGCTAAAAAATAAATAGATAAAACTGGAAAAAAAGAAAGAAAGAAAGAAAGAAAGAAAGAAAGCAATGGAACCTGAAAGCATTGTTTTTTGCTTTTTGTTTTCTTTTTACCATTTTCTTTTTTTGTGTGCGTGTATGGTTGTTGTTTTTGTTGTTGAATGAACAGGAGACGACAGCATGGATGATGACAAATTTGTGGAAACGGACATCTGGTTAGAGCCATTGATGAAAGTCTGAAGAGAAAGTGGGAAGAAGAGAAATGTCTTCGTAGTCTTTGTAAGTATCTCTTTGGTTGGTTATTCTGGTTGAGTGTCAACATTCTGTTAGATTATTGGCCAACCGGCTTTTATTCTCTTTATTATTTCATAAAGATGAGAAAAACAGGATATATTAAAAGGAAAGAAGGGACTCAAGGAAAGAGTAAAAAGAAAAAAAAAATAATAAGTAAGAATGATAAGAAGAGTCCAAGAGTAAGAAAAGAAATTATAAAAAAAAGAGGAGAAAAGAATACAAAAAAAGGCAAAAAAGGCTGCGGAAAAAAATGGTGGAAAGAATGATGAGAAAGAAAGAAATTCAGAGAAAAAGAAAAAGAAAAGAAAAAAAGAAAAGAAAATTGGAGAATGAGAAAAACAGAATAAAAAAAAGAAAAGAAAATTTCACCAAAGAGAAAGATTAAAGTAATAAGAGAAAGGAAATAAAATTTGAGAGAAAAAAAATAGAAAAGAATAAAAACGAAAGAAAGAGAGGACAAAATAGGTAAGGAAAAGAAAATTTGACCAAAAAAGGAAAGAAAATAAAAGAAGATATTAAATTTAAGATAAAAAATGAAAAAAACAAAAAAACAATACAAAAAGAGAAAAAAAGTTTAGAGAAAAAAATAGAAAAAAATGAAAAAAAAACCCAACTATATAAAAAAGAAACAAAATTTGAGAGAAAGAAAGAAGAAAATAATTAAAAAGGAAAGACAATTAGAAAAATGAAAGAACAGAAAAGAAAATTTGACAAAAAAAAGGGGGAAATAAGAGAATGTAATAAAATTTGGAGAAAAAAAAAAAAGAAAATATGAGAGAGAAATGGAGAGAGAAAAAATAGAAAAAAAAATGGAACAAAAAACAATACAAAAAAAAAAGGGAACAAAAATTCTGTGACAGAAAAAAGAATATGAAAAAGGAAACAAAGAAAAGAAGAAAATAATAAAGAAAGGAAACAAAATTTGAGTCAAAGAAATGAAAATAATAAAAAAAGGAAATATAAATTGAGAGAACAAAAGGAGAAAAAAAAATAATAAAAAGAAACAAAATTTAAGATAACAC
Source organism: Doryteuthis pealeii (assembly GCA_023376005.1). Lineage (NCBI taxonomy): Eukaryota > Metazoa > Mollusca > Cephalopoda > Myopsida > Loliginidae > Doryteuthis > Doryteuthis pealeii. Next base: position 117,891,451 of record CM042148.1, read on the forward strand.
AAAGAAAAAATAAGAAAAAAGGAAACAAAATTTGAGTCAAAGAAATGAGAATATCAAGAAATACAACTGAAAGAAATGAGAAAGTAAATAAAAAAAAGGAAACAAAATTTGACATAACAAAAGTAGAAAAGAATAAAAAAGAAACAAAACTTGAGAGAAAGAAAGGAAAGAACACACAGTGTGAAAAAAGGAAGAAATAAAAATCAGATCCTCAAGAAAAAGAAAGAAAACATCAACAGGATATGAAATATAAAAGCTTTTGATTTTTATAAAGAATTTTCTTTTTTTGCTTCTAGCAATAAAATGTTTTTGGAGCAGTGTATAAAGTCATAGTGCACCTCACAACAGGTTGAAGAAAAAAAGAAGATGTCTATGATAATAACTATCCTAAAAGAGTTCTGTTTTCCACTTAGATCACCAGGTTGTCCTGTTGAACATTGTTAAATGCAGAGGGCAACCAGAAATGTGTATTATCAACTGGTTTAACTGAACTACTATGTCCATCTTATCTATAAGATTACAGGTCAATCTTAATACTAAACTCTTTGATCAGGAAATATGTAATTAGAAGATCAATTTTGACATGATACTCAAGGGAGGTAAATGTGTTTATGACAAAAGTCTGCATTTATATCTATACAAAAAGTATTACACCAATTTAATATCTTTGCTTTTTTGAGAGCAAAAAATAAAAAACTAGTATCAAGTCTAGTATATCTTTAACTCTTTGTTTCCTGTACAACATGACACAGTATTTCATTACAGTTATCTATTAACTTTTTTTTAAAGTAAAATAATAATAAAAATAATTGCTGCACAAAATAATGCCATTAGAACAAATTATATCAAAGCAAAAATTGACATAAGATACAACAAAATAGTAAATGGAGACTGTGCAGTGACAGAGATGAGACTGTAAACCATGTATTAAGTGAATGTAGCCAACTAGCACAATTATGCAAAAAATTAAATTTTGACCAATTGTAGTTGGTGCACTTGGAACGGTTCCAATAAACTTGGAAAAAAGACTGGAGGATCTGGAAATCAGGGGAAGAATTGAAACCATCCAGACTACTGAACTGCTGCAATTGGCTAGAATACTCAGAAGAGTTCTGGAGACCTGAGGAGACTGGTTGTTACTCAGCCTCTAGTTAAATACCATCAGCTAACGCTGATGTGAAAAACTCAAAAGGAGTGAAAATAATAATAATAATAATGACAAACTAAGAAAGCAAAAAGATAAACAAATACTTGGACCTTGCTAGAGAACTAAGAAAACTGTGGAATATGAAGGTGAAGATTGTGCCAATTGTAATTGGTACCCTAGGAACAGTCCCCAGGGGTCTGGAAAAGAGTTTGGATGAATTGGAATACTCAGAAGAATCCTGGAGACCTGAGGAGACTTGCTGTCACTCAGCCTCCAGTGAACCACCAGTTACAGCAGGTGTGAAAACCTCATATGATAATAATAATGATAATGACAAATTAAGGATATTGCAAACAAGATAACCTGGGTTGGCTTTGAAGAGGACACCTAAAGAGAGAAACCAAATTGTTATTAATGCTAGGGTGAGTAAAAAGATATGTAACATGAAACACAATTGATTTTGCTGAGTTCATAAAGGTGATGAACCACACTGGATTTTAACATACCAAGGTCACCTGATACTGTCTGAGTGTTACTCATCGGATTTGTCTCAATGGCTTGGGTGGTGAACTGTGATGCTTAAGGATGGAATCCTGGTGGCTGAGCAGTCCATGAAATGCAACACTCCATTTTGGCCATCACTTAGGCTAGATGGGAGTTTGGAGAGGCCCCCCTGATCAATCGGCTGGTCATGTCAAGCCCTAGCACCTATAGGATTGTCCCAAACATATTATCATATATGTGCTAAAAGGCAGTGGCTGGGGTGTTAGTGTCCTGGGTACTATGTTAAACTGCATTTAGTGGTGAAGTTCCAATACTGGAACTTTGGGGAGTATGGAGTACCATTTCATTACCATTACTCCCAGGTCCACTCAGGCATGAAAATGAGTTAACATAAATGTGCTTCAAGAAGATAAGTTCAAACAAAAAATGTTCAATACCCATCAAGAATGACTAAAACAAAACTCTTTAGCATAAAATAACCCTACAAGGTTTAAAGTGCTGTAAATCAATAGACCAAATCAAATAGATCAGTTTGAGATAATGTTTCAAATTATTGTCAATTTTTACATTGGCTCTTAAAACATTGATATTGTTTAATATAATAATGAACAGTTTACCTGTCTAAAATTACTGTAATTACTATATTAATACATATAGTTTATATATATATTTACCAACCCCTCCGCACAAGCAGGATGCGACACAAGGTCAATTTCTTAAGCAGAGTTGATCAGGTTTGAATTCAGAGTTTTCCTTCTTCTTGCCTAACCATGGTTAAAGAGCCCAGTCTGCCTACTATACCCATAGCTGGAAGGAGAGTAGGATTAATACCTTTCCCAAGGGTATTAGCGCTAAGGAAATGCAATTCCCACGTCCAGGATTTGAACTCGGGGCGACGAGTCCATTTCCCAAGACTTTAACCATTACACCACGCGCTTCCTATATATATAGTTTATATATAAGTAAGTAAAGTAAGTAAATTATCGGGGTGGCCTAAAGTTGGTATCAACCAGACAGCAAGGGAGTCCATCCCCTTTTCACTAGCACTAGACGAAAGAGATTATTTTAGTATCTGAGGCAGGGCACCACATCTGCCATCAGCTCATCATTTTACTGCAGAGCTACCTATGCTACTCATGTGCTGAGTTGGCGAGCCAGTATTGAACCCAGAACCTTGTGGTTCCTAGCTGAATGCTCTACCAACTGAGACAGGCCTAAAAATGTACCATATATGCCGGTGTGATGGGTAAATTGTTGTCATTTTAGATTATTAATTTTGTGCATGCACTGTTTTTTATCATCAATAAAACTCATAGAATTTTTAACTAAATTTTATTTATCATCATTTATTATTTTATTTATTATTATTCATTATTACTTTTTGCAATATTATTTCACTTAGAAACAGAAACCCTCCAAATGTTAAAAGTACAGCCATTAAATTGAAAAGAAAGGGTTATTCTTCTATATTTATTAGCTGATTTGAATTTATATGATTCTTTCATTCATTCTTTCATTTTCTTTTCATTCAGGACCCTATCTAGCCAAAATGTTTTAGTTAACTATCCAACTACTTTCTTCCAGATAAAAATGTGTGTTGCTTTTATGCGGGTTTCATCCTCTTTGTCTTGTCAAAATTGCCAAAAAGCTCATTAATCAAGTGTAGAGAAGAAACAAAAATCAAGTATATGAAAATCAAGAGATAGAAAAGCAAGAGACTAATCATAGGAACTGCGTTTGTCATCAATAAAACACAGAGAATTTTTAACTAAATCCTTAACTTATTTTCAAGATATCAATAATTTTAACTATTTGTTTTGACTTAGAAACAGAGACCACCTCAAGTGTTAAAAGCTAATCCATTAAATTGACCACCATGCAAAGAAAGGGTTATTCTTCTATATTTATTTGCTGATTTGAATTTTTATGATTCTTTTTTTTTTCCTTCTTTCTGTCTACATTAATTTCCGTGTTCTTTATTAACTTCTCGGACTTAAGCTCTTCTTCCGAATATGATTCACCTTTGTCTTCCATTACCCATATTTGTTAGCTTCCATGATTCATGAAGATCATCCCAGCACTAAGTTTCCGATGATTTTTCTTCTTTTTTTTTTTTACTATTGTATTTTACGTGTGTCTAACTCTCCTACAACCATCATCATAAAACCACAAAAAGCCTACCTCACAGTCTTAATGCATAATGTATTTTTTTTTCTTTCTTTGTAAAAGAAAAAGTGTGTGTATCATTTTATGGCATAAAACACCAAAATTCATTTACTCTTTTTTTCCCCTTCTTCTTCAAAACCCCCACCATCACCACCGTCCGCTTCTTTTAGAACATAGTTCCATTTTTCTTTGAAATAGGATTTACTTGCTTTTCCTTTGTAGCAAGTCACATGATAAAGAATTAAATATATCATTAACAGACAAAAGACAAAAAAAATAAATTGTAATTTTTGGGTGATATTTTTTTCTGTATGTCCTACAAGTTTTTTCTTCCTTTTTTTGAAATATTTTACTTATCATTTCCATGGCTTTATTCAATCTCATATGAGGTGTGTTCAAAAAGTATTAAGACTAAGACTGTATTTACCAAGAAGAGAAATGAATGAAACATTAATTTTCTTCAAAATACGAGACGTGTTCAAAAAGTATTAAGACTGAAACTGTATTTACTAAGACAGAAATGAACAATGAATGAAACATTAATTTTCTTCAAAATAGACTTGTTTATCATTCAACACACTTATTCTACATAGCTTGGAGCAATTGTGAAATTCTTATATTGAAATGTGAATCTGTCCTGTCTTATTTTAATTCCTTTGAATACTAGTGTGAGTCAAAAGAGGCATGTAGTGTTGTTGGATTATCTTGCTTGTAAGACGTACGCAAAATTGCCACCTGTATTTATGAGCTTTCCCTACATATGTAGCAACCAATTCCTGTTAAAGTATTGCATGATATTTATGTTGTGGTAGGAAATATCTATCAATTAATTCTAAGAATGTTCTACCAAGGATTTCAAGGAAGACTACAAGAATTAACCAACTGAACCCAAATTCAATACCGAATTGAATTTACCAACAGAAGAACTAAACGCCTAAAATGAGGACAAGAATTTTAACAGGCGTAATGGTTACTATTGTAGAAAATGGACACAATGAGATGAGCTCAAATCCTGGATGAGGCTGTTTGCATTTCATACATCGCTATTATCCTTGGGAAAGGTATGAATCCAACTATTCTGACTTCAGCTATGGGTGGTTAGTAGGGTGGACTGTGCTCTTTAATCTTGATTAGAAAACCAGTCAAGGAGAAGGAAAACTCTGAATTCAAACTTAAAAAATTGACCCTGTGTCTCATCCTACTCATGTGCAGAGGTTGGTAAATATATTTATTGTGACCAAAGCAGTTCAAGCTGTGGGCAGTTAACATTGTGGTCAGTAGTATTGTGGTAGTTGGTGCACTGACATGTTGTGCATTGTTTTGCTCTATGTGTTAATCTGAAATCCACACTGATGAACGTGCAACAATGTTTAATTTGGGAACTTATGCTTTGTGAGTTCAAACTGGGCCATAATTCTGTGGAAGCAACCAAAAAACTTTATTATGTAAAAGGTGAAGTTGCAGTTTACCACAGTACAGTAATCAGATGGTTCAAGATTTTTCACTTGGGCTGCAAAAAACTGTGAATTCCAAGGCTGTGTGCTTTAAGCCATAGTGGTAAACTTGGAGAGTATCAGGCAAGTACAAAGGTTTAGCTCAGTCAGTTGAGCATTGCCTAGGAACCACAAGGTTGCAGGGTCTATACTGGCCCTTGCCAACTGAGCTGATGAGTAGCACAGTGTGGATCTGTGTGTTAAAACTAATGGTAGGTGTGGCACTCCACCTCAGAAGCAAAAACAATCTCTCTGGTCTCTCTCTCTCTCTCTATATATATATATATATATTATAGAGAGAGAGAGAGAGAAAGCGACTAGCTGTGAATGACTGGTATATATGCTCCCAATTTTCATGGTAGAGCACTGTAGGGGAGACATTAGTTGAAATTTCACCATTTAGCGTAATCATTTACTGGCCTGTTGTTTACAGACTTGAGTTCTCTGGTGATTGTAAAAACATATATCTTGTAAGTATGTATCAATTAATTGTTCAACCCAGACTAACAGTCACTGACGTCATAAGGGTAAGGAACTTAGCAGACAAAAATTATGTCGAGTTTCGCTCCCAGCTAGAGGTAGCTGTTAAAAAAGTCGACCACACTGATGAGACGTAAACATCGAAACACGTGTCTGTGGATGACTAGTATATATATATATATGTAATATAGTGAAAAATTGAAAAAACACAAGTTCATAAAACAAGTGATATTTATTTCGCCAGTGTTTTGATCTGTTTCATCAGGGCTTTCGTTAATTTGAGGAAAAATAAATTTATCACAGAGAATAAGAAAACTGTGAGAGTCTTTTGCTTTGTCGGTCAATCTATTTAAAAAATGTTGAATGAAAAACTATTGATCTTTCGATGTTTGAAATTATGAGGAACGGTAAGACAAAATGACATAGATGCTCCTTTACGTTGTGTGTGTGTGAGTGTATATGAAAATGTAAACAGACAATATATTATATATATATGTGTGTGTGTGTGTGTGTGTGTGTGTGCGGATGCACCGATGCATTATTTTCTGCCACTAGTTCAAATATTCCTTTTCTCTTGAAATGAATAGCCAATGCTGAATTAAATCACAAAATACAAATAAAACACAGAACATTTATTAATTTTTCCAACTGCTCACCAGACATTTCCATGTTATTATTTTTTTCTCTCATTTTTACATGTTTTATTTAAATCTCTTTTTTCTGCCTCACCTCATCGAAACACTCCTTGGCATTATCCTAAATGAGCTTTTTTTCTTATTATAGATAAAAAGAAAGGTACAAAAAAACTTTTAAAAAAATTATATATATATATATTTATAAAGTGAGAACATAGAAAGGAAATACTTTCTTTCCCCCTCACCTTACTTGACCCAAAAGTCATAATTATACAAATAAGCCCTCTGGCATTTAACATGTAATATCATCTTCTCCAATAACACCTTCTTGTGTTGAAAAATCAGAGGCTTTTAAGTTTTATCATAGAGTTACCTAATTTCTTCCATTTCTTGTAATTCTTTTTTTTTTGTTTCTATCATTCCACAAACGTCTTTTCAATTTTCTCTACATCTTATTGTTTAGTTTTTTTTTTCTCACTCTTCATTTTCTTCTAAATTTCTCATTCTCTCAACTTCTATTTTCTTCTTTTTCTAGATTTTTCTTTAACTCCTTCTGTGTTTGATGAAGATTTCTTTTTTTTCTTTTTTTAAAAACTTTCACCATTAATTTTTTCATTATTTGTATCTATTATTTTTTCACTTCCTTTTTTATTCAATATTGTTTACTGCCATTTCTTTTTGATTCCCCCCCCCCAATCTTTTATCTGTTAACATTTTGTTTTTCTTTCCTATTTTATTTTCACATTCATTTTACTTCTTTCATTCTTCATTCTCTCGCTCTTTCCTCAGCTTTCTTCGTGCTTTAATCTTAAACTTCTCTTACTGCCTTACTAACTCCTTCCTAACTCTTTCATTCAACTTTTCTCATTCCTTTAACCTTAAACTCTTCTATCTTCTTTCCTAACTCATTCATTAAGCTTTTTCCCAAACATTCCAGATTTGATAGTGACCCTTGCCAACTCAGCACATGAATAGCTCAGCTTGGATGCATGCGATAAAATAAGGTAGGTTTGGTGTTTTATCTCAGATTTTAAAAAAAAAACATTTCCCTGGTTTAGCACTAGTGAAAAGGAATTAAACTCCCTCGCTGTCTGGCTGATACTGATAATATGCCAATCCACTGACTTACTCCCTCTTTTTTTTTACTTTTTTCATTTTTCATGTGTTTTTTTATGAAGATTTTTACTAAAGAGAAAGAAAAGAGTTGAAAAAAGGGTAAAAGAAACAAAGAAAGAAAGGAATCAGCAAGGAAAGAAAATGTTCATTAGAAAAATAAAAAATAAGGAAACTTCAGAAAGAATGAGCAAATAAACAGAAATGAAAAATAAATTGATCAGAAAAGAAAGGAAGAAAGAAGGAATTAAAAAAGAGAGCAAAGAAAGAAAGAAAGAATAAGCAAGTAATCAGAAAAGAAAGAAAAAAAACTGATGAAAAAGAATTAAAGATGGGAAGAAAAAAGAAAAAAACAATTAACCACAAAAGAAAGAAAAAATTGAAAAAACTTAAGAGAAGATGTGGAGACAAAAGAAAGAAAGAATAAAAAAAGAAAAAAAAACAAAGAATAAGCAAGTAATCACAAAAGAAAGAAAAAAGAAAGAAAAAGTAGCAATCAGAATGGAAAAACAATTGACTAAAAAAGAAAGAAAAACTGAAGAAAGAAAAAGATGGGAAGAAAGAAAAAAAGAATTTAAAAAAAAAAAAACAAGTGATCTACAAAGAAAGAAAAAGGAAGTTTAACAGAAAGAAAGAAAAAGTTGATTAGAAAAAAGAAGAAAAGACTAAATAAAGAGTAAGCAAGTAACCAAAAAAAAAAAAAAAAAAAAATGATCAGAAAAGAAAAAAAAATGAAGAAAGAGAGAATTAAAAATCGGAAGAAAAAAAGAATTTAAAAAAGAGCAAAAAAAAAAAAAATAAGCAAGTAATCAGAAAAGAAAGATGACGAAAAAGAATTAAAGATAGGAGGAAAGAAAGAAAAAGAATAACTACAAAAGAAAGAAAAACTGAAGAAAGAGAGAAGATGGGAAGGAAGGAAGACAGAAAAAAAGAAAGAAAAAGCAGTAATCAGAAAAGAAAAAAATAACAACAAAAGAAAAAAATGAAGAAAGAGAAAAGAGGGGAAGAAAGAAAGAAAGACTTAAGAAAGAAAGAAAGAAAGAACAAAAGAATTTTAAAAAAGAAATAAAAAACACCAAAGAATAAGCAAAGAAAAGAAATATTTCACTCGTTAGATTTTCTTCTTCTCAGATTAGTTTTTTTTTCACTGTTTTTTTATTATTTTTCTTTTCCAAATTTTTTTCTCCTATTCATAAACCAAATCTCTTTTTATATTTTGCTATTTGCAGGTTTTATTTAAAAAAAAAAGAAAAAAAAAGACTCTTTATTTTACTTTATTTTATTTAGTTTTTAGCTTGAAGCAACCTACAATGGCTATATTCCTTGTCTTTCATGATTCCCACACAATCATAAAGGAAATCCAACATCACATTATTATTGAACCCAAATAACAAAAGAACAGAGAGCACCTTCCATACCCTCAAGGAAAAAAAAATTATAAGACATTGCCACAGAAACAAATATATAAATGAATATATGTATAGAATATGGTTTTTAATGAAAAATTTGATCATTTGGTTGTAAAACACTTAAATGTATCTGGTCTTCTTTCTCTTAGTGGCACCTGTAAAGTAGAGTCATTGAAAAATCTTGTCTATTCACTGGACTGTATAATTAACACACACACACAAACACAAAAAAAAAAAATTATTAAAAAAAGGGTACAAAACATGTAAAGAAATAAAAATGACAATAAAAAATAAATAGACAAACAAAAAAAATCCTTCTTTTAATTTATGAATTTGCAGTTACTTTTTATCATTAAATGTTGCTGTTAATATCTTTTTATACTTTGTTTCTTAAGATCCTTGGTTTATATTAATATAACTTGGGTTGGCTCTTTTTTTATTATTATTTTAAATCTCTGAAAGAATTCTTGATTTTGTTATACTTGATTTTCTTTTCTTTCCTTTCTTTAATATTCTGCTTCCTACTGAATTTATCTAATAATGTCCAACCAAAATATTTTATTCAATTTGTTTTGTGGTAGATATGTTATTGCTATTATTGTACACTCTGTGAATTTTCTGAGTTGATGGCTTTCAATGGAGTCCAAATGATTGCAAGTCTTCTCAGCTCTCAAGGATTCAGTAGTGTTGGATTCTAGAAGACCCAAATGACTGTGAGTCTCCTCAGCTCTCAAGGACTGTAGTGCTGTGGTCTAGATGGTCCAAATGACAGCAAGTCTCAACAGGACTGAAGAGCTCATTAATGCTGTAGTCTAGATGGTCAAAATGGGAGCATGTTTCCTCAGCTCACCATCACTCTGTAGCACTGTGGTCTAGATGGTCAAAATGGGAGCATGTTTCCTCAGCTCTCTAGGACTCAATAATGCTCTGATTTAAATGGTACAAATGACAGCAAGTTTTAACATGACTGAAGAGCTCATAATGCTGTGGTCTAGATGGTCCAAATGGGAGCAAGACTCTTTAACTTACAATGACAGTTTTGACAAATCACAACATGTCTCTTAAGCTCATGATGTTTCATTCATGTCAGGGTCTAGATGGGCCAAATGACAGAAAGTCTCCACAGCACTCAAAAGCTCAGCAGTGTTGTGCGTCAATAGGCAGTTGAATGGCAGTCATTCTAATGGTGGATGGTTGTATATGTAGTCTGTTGCCAATTAACTTTCTTCCTCTTTTGCCAAAGAGTTATTTCTACTGAAATAGTCCAAGGGAGATAACTCATAATATACACTGTGATCTAGATGATCCAAATGACAACACATCTTTTCAGCTCACCATCACTTATTAGTGCCAGAGTCTCAATAATCCAAATGACAGTAAGTCACCCCAGGATTCCGTTGTGCCATAGTCTAAATCAGTGATTCCCAACCCTTTTTTTTTTACCTGTGGATCCTTTGATTCTTATTTTACTAGGGTGCCACCCCCCCCCCATACAGTAAGATGTAGTGATCTGGTTTAGATGGTCCAAATGACCACAAGTCTCCTCAGCTCTCAAGGAATCAGTAATGACGTCCGCTTAGATGGTCTTAATCCTTCCATGGATCTCCAACACTCAGTCTCTTTTCTAGGTTCTTTGTGGATTGTTCCAAGGGCTCCAACTATTATTGGTATCACTCTCTGACCAGTTGCCTACAATAGATTATAATGTCATTTATTGTCTCATATCCCTCTATATAGTCTATGGAGGAGCGTGGTGTAATGGTTAGAGTCATAGGAAATGGACTTGTCAACCAGAGTTCAAATCCTGTTTGCATTTCACATAGTGCTAATACCCTTGGGAAAGGTATGAATCCAAATATTCTCCTTCCAGTTATGGCTAAATAGTAGGGCAGACTGGGATCTTTAACCTTGGATAGGCAACCGGTCTAGAAAAAGGAAAACTCTGAATTCAAACCTGTTAAACTCCACTTAAGAAATTGACCCTGTGTCACATCCTGCTCATGTGGAGGTCTTGGTAAATATATACATAGTTCACACTTGCTATTCTTCTGAAATCTTAATTATTCTAGATTTTACATAATTCGTTTATAGGGCATTTTCTGGGCTGCTATAGCCATTAAGATTCTATCTTAATATTTCCTCTTTGTAATCATGTTGATGTTGATGTGATGTTTACAGCATATCAATACTTTTGGGGTCATTTAATGCTGAAACAAATCCTTTTGGTATCAGATTGTTTACAGTACCTACTGTTGCTTAGTCACCCATTTAAGAATTGAAAGGCTCATCACTGCTTAACTTTGGAGATCTAGCCGGAATTGGTGCTTTCAGCATAAATTAATGCTGAATTAAGTCATTCTGATATCATTGCAATTAATTTGAAAAAAAAACTATTCTGGTCTTCTGTTCTCACATAAGCATTGTTGGTAAGGCTACCATGGAGAACTGATTCTTTCAGCTAAGAACATTAATTAACCCCTGAGAAAATCCACTTTGGCTTTTATGCCTCCTCACTGGCTGAACCACTCCAACCAACAGGGGAGACAGGACATTTACCAGGAGTCACCACTCACAAACTCCAGGTTGCATGGTAGAGCGTCTGACTAGGAATCACAGGGTTCGATACTGGCCCCCACCAACTCAGTGTATGAACAGCATAGGGATCTGTGCAGTAAAGTGAGGAGCTGATGGTAAGTGTGACACTTCATCTCAGATGCCAGAACAATCTTCTTGGTTTAGTGCTTGTGAAAAGGGGATAGACGTCCTTGCTGTCAGGCTGATACCAACTTTAGGCCACCCCTGACGACTTACCTCATGCCACAGGTTGCTTAGAGTATATGCTGTTGCTTAAATGGTCACCCAATTAAGTATTCAACAGGCTCATCACTGCTTAACTTTGGTGATCTAACAGGAACTAGTACTTTCAATGTGAATTGACTGTAAGAATAGTTATTTGTTTTGTTTTATGGAATATCAACCTCAGTGGGTCATTTAATGCTGACAAAGTTTTGAAATAAATTCATTCTTAATTGATACTCAATTTTTTTTTATAAACACATTTTTCTATTTAACCCATAGATGAGACCATAACAGGTTTAACCACTCCAGGTCAGAGTGGATTTGGGAGCAATGGTGATGAAGGGGTGCTCCACATTCCCCAAACTTCCAGAACTGGAACCTCACCATCGGATAACGTTTAATGTCATTCCCAGGACATGAAGATCCTCAGCCACTGCCTTCTAGCACATATAGAATAAAACGAGTTATGACATGCCATAAGGGCAATAGGGTTGGGGCAATTATATAGGTGCTAGGGTTTGACATGACCAGCTGATTGATGTTGTTATTTGGTGTTTCGTTTTGTAAAGAATTGCCATAGAATTTTGGTGAATTTTTCAAGTTCTTTGGAATGGTAATATTGCTGCTTGTGAATGAAAGATTAGAATAAAAGGAAGAAAGAAAAAGAAAAGTTTTGGGCAATAATTGTACTTTGAAATAGAAATGGTCTGAGTATTAATGGGCAAAATAATTCATTGCTTTTTTTTTGTTGGTTGTAATTCCACTTGTAATATATTAATGATAGAAATACAAGTAAAATAGCTGAAAATCTAAAGGAATATTTGAATTATGAATCACTACTATTACTCAAAGTAATAGAAATCGTGCTTGTTGTAATAGGGAGAGTCAGAGTAAACTTACTCTAATAACTTATCTTATTCTTTTATTATTCTTATTTGTTGTTTTTTGGGGGTTTTCTTTTTTTTTCTCATTGGAAATGAATTGATTAGATATTGTTTACAAGCAGCCATTTTGATGGCACAAATCAAAAGCTGGTTTTATTTATTTTTTTTTTTTGTTGCTTATTTATTCATATTTGTTTGCTTCATCTAAACCAGTGTTTGTTTCCCTCCATTTCTATCAGGCAACACCCTCGTGAAAAAAAATATTTTCCATTGTCAATTTTTCTTCTTTTTTTTTTTGTTCCTTATCTCTGATCCACCCATGATGATATCTATGTACTATCATGTCGATATATTCCTTGCTTTGGTGTTTTTTGGTGGTTTTTTTTGATAGGGGATCAACTAAGAGATCTGAATATCTACCAATGATGATTTGCAATAAGTCCTGAAGACATTATTGGGTTTTAGCAAAAGAAGATTTGAGGTAAGGAAAACAGAGAAGAAAGAGAGGAAAGAAAAAAAAGAGTGAAAAGACAGAAAGAAGAAAGAGAGAGAGAGAGAGAGAGAGAGAGAGAGAGAGAGAGAAAAAGGCAGATGGTGAAAAAGACAGAACGAAGAAAGGTAGAAATAGAGAAATGGATAGAAATAATAAAATATCAAAAAAAGAAAGCGAAAGAATAAAAGAAAGACTGGAGAGAAGGGTGAAAAGGAGAAAAGGAAAGAAAGTGAAAGAAAGGGAAAAGGAGAGAAAAAGAGAGAGAAAGAAAGATAAAAGGAGAAAAATAGGAAAAACACAGGAAGAGAGAAAATGGTAGAAGAGAGAAATCGTGAAAGGGTTAAAGAGAGAGAATAAAAAAGGGAAAAAGATAAAAATAGGAAAGACAGAAAAAGAAAGAAAAAGGAAAGAAAGACAAAAATGAAAGAGATAGAAATAGAAAAGTAGAGGAAAAGACAGAGAGAAAAAAAGAGTTAGATAGAACAAAAAGAATTAAAATACAAAAGACAGGAAGAGAGAAAAATGTATAGAGAGAGAGATAGAAAGAGAAAAGTACAGGTAAAGATTGGAAAAAGAGAGAGAGAGAGAGAGAGAGAGAGAGAGAGAGAGAGAGGATTGAAATTGAAAAGACGGGAAAAGAGAAAGGATGAAGATTAGAAAAAGAAAATCAAAAAAAAAATGAAAATGAAACAAATTGAGTAGAAAATAAAAGTGAAAAGTGAAAATAATGTGAAGTCATAAAAGGAAGAAAGAAGGAAGAAAGGAAGGAAAAGAAAAGGAATAAAAATAAAGAAGAAGACAGGTAAAAAAGAGAAGAAGAGCAAAAAAGTAATAACCAATGTAATAAAATAATGGAATAAATGAAGAGAAAAGGAAGAAGAAAGCAAATAGAAAAAAAAGAAAGAAAATGAATTAAATAAAACCATAGGAAAATGGAAAGAAAAGGTAAGCAAAAAAAGAAAAAAGATAAGAAAAACATAAATACAAAAGAAACAAAAAAATAAGTAGAAAAAAGAAAAAAAGATTAAGAATGAAAGAAAGAAAAAGAAAAAAGAACAAAAAAGAAAAAGAGAAAAAGAATAAAGAAAAAAAAAGATTAAGAAAGATTAAGAATGAAAAAGAAAAAGAAAAAAGAAAAAGAGAAAAAGAATAAAGAAAAAAAAAGAAAAAAGAAAGAAGAAAGATTAAGAATGAAAAAAAAAAGAACAAAAAAGAAAAGAGAGAAAAAAAGAAAAAAGAAAGAAAAAAGATTAAGAAAGATTAAGAATGAAAAAGAAAAAGAAAAAAGAAGAAAAAAGAAAAAGAGAAAAAGAATAAAGAAAAAAGGAAAGAAAAAAGAAAGAAAGAAAGATTAAGAAAGAAAAAAGAGAAAAAGGAGAAAAAGAGAAAAAGAAGAAAAAAGAAAAAAAGAAAAACCAACTAAAAAAAAATGGAGATGCAAGTTACCACCTTAACTGCATTTCGTAACTTTTGTCTTTGGTGTTGATTCACACATATTTCATTTACCTTCACATTGAGATTATTCTTGTTGTTGTTGTTGTAGTGAGTAAAACTGATTTCGGGTCTTGTTTTTTGGGTTTTCTTTTAAATTTTTGTCATTTGGGAATATTTAAAAAATCTTTATCATTATTTCTTACTTTGAACTTGTTGCTCATATTGTTGTTGTTATATTTCCACCAAATCCAAAAAGGAGAAGGGGGAGGAGGAGGAGGAGGAGGAGGAAGGATTTGAAGATTTAGGGGAGGATGGGGGAGTAAAGGTGTTTTTGTTTTCACTATTTCTACTTATGGCATTCGCTCTTGTTGTGTTGTCCAGACTCTTGCTTACTTTGATTCATCTTTTCTCATCTTCTCTCAACCATTTGATTACCTCCCCTTTCCTGTCTCTTTTCACTTCATGGAGATTTGGTGTGTCTGTCTGTCTGTCTGTGACTGTGACCGAAACTACATCAACACCAACATCACAATTCCCTTAGTTATTTACATTATATTTTCAATGATTATTAAATAATCATTATTCAATATTAATTCTCATGGTATCAATGAGTTTAAAATACTACAATGTGTGTTATATTTTCTTATTATAATGAAGATTTGGTGTATGTCTGTCTGTAACTGACTACATCACAGCTTACATCACAATACCCTCAGGAATTGCGTAAGTTTATCAAAGAGTATTTTATCTATTGTCAAAATCATTAATAAATAGAATAAATCTTATTTATTAACGAGTTCTCACTGAAAATCTTAGTTAGATTTGCCTCAAAACAGCCCATTTTATTAGTACATATAAAGTTCTACAGTGTAAGAAAGGTTTACATAATATATGGCGTGGTTAATTTGCATACTGGTTTTAATAAAACCGGGTTTAATAAATAATTACTTGCTGTTATTTATTTGTAATATTACTGTTTTATTCTCCCACGTATTAAAATCAATCCTATGAATGATTTTATATAGAAACCAATTAGAATATATTTAAAGTAAGTGTAATCTTTATATATGCATTCTTATTTAATTACATTAGCCTTTCTAATTTAATATATTTCCTTACATTAAAATGTAAATATTTACATGTGGGGGGCACATATTCTTGATAGTCTAATATCTTAGTAAAAGTATCTCTCTTTTTTCTTTTGGTCTTTTTGTCTATTTCTTGCTCTCTTTCTCTCTATTTGATACCTGCTTGGTGGTGACAATTGTTGGTTGGGTGGGTTTTATGGCATGTCAACCCGTATTGGAGTATTTTATGCCAAAGACGTTTGTTTATTCATTCTTGATGGGTACTCAGTTTTTCTTTAAACACATTTTTTCTATTTAACCCATAGATGGGATTCTAACAGGTACTACAACTTTGGCTTAGAGAAGAACTGGGAGTAGCAGTGATGAAGGGGTACTCCACATTCTTCAGAGCTCCAGAATTGGAACTTCACCATCAGATAAAGTTTAACATCATACCCAAGACACTAAGACCCTCAAAGCGGATCTGGGAGTAATGGTGATGAAGGGGTACTCCACATTCCAGAGAATTGGAACTTCACCACAAAATGCAATTTAACATCATACCCAGCAGAATGAAACACTCAGTTACCGCCTTCTAGCACATATGTGATAAAAGGGGTTTGCCATAAGAGCAATATGACTGGAACAATCCTATAGGTGCTAGCCCTTGATGTGACCATCCCATTGATCAGAGGGGGCCACTCCGACCGCATGTCTAACCCAAGTAAGGGCTAAGGTGGGGTGTTACATGTCATGGACTGCTCAGATATTGTCCTTCTTCATTGTAAAATAAAAATTTTCATTTACATTATGATTCTACCAGACATTGTACAATTTATATAATTACATATATTGGTAAGTATCATTTTCCCCATCTCTGAATATTTGTACATCTCTAAAAAAATTAGATTATGAAATATATTAAAAAATTTATTTTGATATAAATAAAGATAAATGTATATGTACAAAATGTGAAAACGGTAGTATATATGTACATAACAGTAATATACCTGTGTATATACGCACAGGTAAATATGTGTGTGTGTGTGTTTACTATGCAATTGTGTATTCAACTGCATGCGCATGCGCAGGTTCTTCTTGACATCGACATGCAAGGCTTTAATTTATTTTTGTTTGTTGTTGTTTTTTTCTGCAAATACCAAGTGGCTATTTTGTCAGTTTCACAAGATTAAAAAAATAAGCAAGAAATCTTCCAGATTTATTTCAAGTCAGGAAATGAAAAATAAAAAAGACAAAAAAAAAAAAAAATTAAGAAAATTTGGCAAAATATTGGAAATGAGAAACACAAGAGAAAATAAACAGTTTTATTTATTTTTTTGTGTGTCTGACCTTTGGCAATACTCTTCACAGTTTGGGTCTTAGACAGTTTTACTTTTCAGATGCAACAGTGATCATCAAAATAGTGAGTCTCTTGAATCAATAAGATTAAAAGGTATTTACCCAATGCATTCACCATGGGTAGGATGTGACACAAGGTTGAAAGTATGGGCCATCCAACGAGGATTAAACTTAGTTGGAGGTGTGTGGTGTAATGGTTAGAGTCATAGGAAATGGACTCGTCGACCAGAGTTCAAATCCTCAACGAAGCTATATTTCACATGGTGCTAATACCCTTGAGAAAGGTATGAATCCAACTACTCTCCCTACAGGTATGGGTAAATAGTAGGGCAGACTGGGCTCTTTAATCTTAGTAAGGCAACCAATCTAGGAGAAGGAAAACTCTGAATTCAAATTTGTTAAATCTGCTTTGGGTGGTCATTACTAAAATAGGTGCAGTCCTAATTAGTGATCTATTTCACTAATTTAAAAAAGTAATGTATATATTCAGTAGTAATAGATTTGCAAAATGGCTGAAAACCTATTTACCTATTAGGGAATTTTGCTAATACAACTATGTATAATCTCTTCCTTTTATCTCCTGTCATGTTTGTATTCTCTTCTGTTAAGTTTGCTCAGGCAATAAAATATCCCAATTATCACTTCATCATGAATTGTTCTCACATTTATTCCATAAAAGGATGTGTGCTTATGTGTGTGTGTGTGTGTGTGTGTGTTTGTCTATTGGTGTATGTATGTGCTTGTGTGTGTTTGTCTATGTGTGTGTCTATGAGTATGCATGTGCTTGTTTATTGGTGTGTATTTCTGTATGTGCTCTTTTTTCTCCCAAAGAAAATACACACTTGGACTACTTTACTAATTTTGTCTCTTAATCTTTCATAATATTAATCGGTAATAAGAAAATTCAATTAGAAAACTTAAAAGTAATTCAGGATAGAAATCCATTTTGAATATCCAAAGGTTTATCTGATTAACTTGTATTGCACATAAAGAATTCTACAGGAAATTCTCTTCTTCTTAGATTTTAACCAATAAACACAAGATGAACTGACTAGGATAGATAGATAGGTCGATAGTTGAACTGAATAGATAGATAGATAGATAGATAAATAAACTGACTAGGATAGATAGATAGATAGATAAATGAACTAACTAGGATAGATATATAGATAGATAACTGATTCGGATAGATAGATAGATAGATTAACTGATTAGGATAGATAAACTGACTAGGATAGATAGATAGACCAACTGACTAGTTTATATATATATATATACTAGAAAAAGTACCCTGTCCATGACCAGATGAAAACATTTTTAGGAACACCAGGGGGTGTTCATAAAAATAATCCCCCATATCGGAACCGTTCGAACAGAAGTCCCTTACGACTCCCGGAAAAGACATACATGTTTACCAAAATACATATTTAAATATTCTAACCCTAACCAAAATTATTCATTTAATTTCTCATTAAACTAACCTTAAACCCCAACCCAAACCCTAAACCCCCCCTAGTTAAAATTAACAGTTTGTGGGTTGTTTTTTCTGGGTCAATTGTATACAGGGTGACCCAGAAAAAACAAAACCCAAATTATTTATTCATTTTCCCATTAAACTAACCCTAAACCCTAGATCCCCATAGTTAAAATTAACAGTTATTACAGAATTTATGGGTTCTGTTTTTTCTGGGTCACCTTAATTTTGACACCTTTGTGCAAGTTCAGCCCAACTGATAAGGTAGAGCAGTTCCGATATGGGGGATCGATTTACTATAAACTTATACGGGGAAATGAGCACCCCTGAAAACTCAAAAAATAAAGAACTTTTAAGAATTTTTTTATTTTACAAACTGATAGATTGGTGTGTAATCGATAATAATCCATTAAAAGGAAAAAAAAAAAATTTTTTTAAAATTTAGATCAGATGTTCCAGATGTTCATGTCCGCCAAAATCATTTTTTATCTGTTTATTTATTTATTTTTTTTTCAGATTTCATAAAGGAGACCTTGTAAAATATATTTCCCCTAACATATTTTAAGAAAATAAACCTATTTCAAACATATTTTCATTTTTCATAGAATTTGTTAAAAAAGCAGATAGTCATAACTTTGGTTACTTTAAATTACAGTTGATTTAACAGTACGAAAATGTAAACATTGTTTTTGTTCATAATTTTCATTATTTCTGTAAGCTGATGTTTCTTCTTTTGAATGTTCCAAAAATTGGAAGATAATGGTAACTTCTATTCAAGTTTTAGTTGTTGTAAATAGAATATTGTTGTCTACAAAAAGTTTCACTGAAAATCTATTTTGAAAATAATAGTATTTGGGGACAATTCTAAATTCAGTTTTTAATTGCTTGATGAGTTAGAAATACATTGTAATTTATTTATTTCAATTTTTTGTACATGACAATTCAAATCCAGTTCTTAACGATGGAAAAGAAACTGAGAATCGAAAATTTAAATTCTTCGTATTGCAATATGTATGTTTGCTTAAACTCAAGATAGTATTTTAAAAATATATTGTTTTAAAAAGTTTTTTCATTAGTTCTCTAAAAAATTAAGACATTTTTTTACCATTAGTATTAATTACAAAACAACTTGTTTTATCATTTTTTTAAATTTACATTTGTCAAATGTAAATTAAAAAAATATGGTTGTATATGATATACAACCCTATACTGGTGAATATTTTAAAACATTTTCATATTTTTATTTACATTTAAAATCTTATTTTTAAAAATGTAACCGTAAACTTAATTTAAGTGTGTGCACAATTTAAGAATATGGACAAAGATTTGATTTTACGTTAGTCTGAAATAAATACAAAATATGATTTTACTTCATATAATCGGCTCTCCAAAGCAAAATATTTTAACACACTGAAAAGTAATTAAATGGATAAAAACTCATACAAATTACATATTTAGAAAGATCATATAAATAATTATTTTAGAGATTGGACAAAAAATTTTTTTTATTTTACATCAAAATTTAGTCATAGTTATAGCGGATATTTTGAATGACTGGCAGCTGATATTATTTCTTTCTATCTATTTAAGGATATCAATGTGTATGAAAGATTTCGAATCTGAGTGAACTCCCACTTTGGAGTTATATGTCGACACGTACATACCAAAATCTCCCCTTTATATATATATATATATATATATATATTATATATATAGATAGATAGATAGATAGAAATAGATTGATAGATGAACTGACTAGGATAGAGATAGACAGATAGATAAATGAACTGACTAGGATAGATAGATAGATAGATACATAGATAGCTAGATAATAGATGAACTGACTTTTCTTTTCTTTTACTTCAATATTGCATTAGCTGTTGTATTCTTCTTATATATCTCAAATCACCATAGACGTTTATATTTTGTCCCCCCCCCCCAAGCAAGTATAGTCCATCAAAACTGAATGAAACATCAATAATAAAGTAATGAATCATTCCCCTATTTCTTTGCTACCCAAAAACAGATCTCAATAATAATAAAGCATTTTATATTTCTCTCTCTTTCATCTTTGTCCAGGTTTCCGTATTTTGCCATTTGATGCCCATCACTTAAACACTGGAGATTTACTAACCTTCGACTCTTTAGTTTCTTATTAGAA
The DNA here is from genome assembly GCA_023376005.1 of Doryteuthis pealeii. Lineage (NCBI taxonomy): Eukaryota > Metazoa > Mollusca > Cephalopoda > Myopsida > Loliginidae > Doryteuthis > Doryteuthis pealeii. Next base: position 117,912,069 of record CM042148.1, read on the forward strand.
TTTGTCTTCTTTTTAGTATTATTATCACTGGACTTATTTGTACTAGCAGTACTTACCTATATTAGATATCAGTTGTAAGATGGTTGTTTTTTAAGAGTTACTTTTAGTAAAGTTTATGAATATCATATACATTTAAGACACATTTTTACCTATTTTTCATTTATTTACTGACATGTTTACATACACACACACACACACACACTATATAAATACATATATATATAAATATTTATATATACATATATATATATCTATACATGTGTATGTGTGGTAGAGAAAAAGGCTTAAAACTTGGTTCATATTAGCAGTTATAGATCTATTTCTACACATATGTATATGTACATACATTCCCATTCTCTAGGTGACGATGGCCGAGCAGTTAAGCAGCCTGACTGATCATAAATCGATCGGGTTTCTACCCCAGCTGTAGGTAGCTTACAAATGTCGAGTCACACTGAAGAGACGTGGTATGTTGAAATACGGTGTCTGTGGATGACTATATATATATATATATATATATAGAGAGAGAGAGAGAGAGAAAGGCTTAAAACTTGATCATATTAGCAGTTATAGATCTATTTCTACCCATATGTACATACATACATATCAGTTTCATCACACTGTTAAAAAATTTAAATAAAATTTAGTGGTCTGATGAAACTCATACGTATATACATGTACATATGGGTAGAAATAGATCTATAACTACTAATATAACTGATTTGTAAGCCTTTTTCTCAACCAAATATATTGCTCTGTACAAAATAATTGAATATTGAGCTCTCAACTTGGTTTGTTTTGTTTTACGGCATATCAACCTCAGTGTGTCATTTAATGCCGATAAAGTTTTGAAATAAATCAATTCTAAATGGATAATACAATTTTTTTATATATACATTTTTCTATTTAACATTCCATTATTAAAAAAGGCCCACCTCAGAATGAATGATGAATATTATCCTATTTTTAATCTTTAATTATGTTGATTTTCCTTGGATATGGATGTTGGTGGTATGGCAGTAGGGTTGAACCTTCCTGTCAATTTTTAAAATCTTTTCACAAATAGAAGCTGACAAAATGATATGTAATATGAAAGCAGTGGCATGTTATTAAATTCCTCCATGTCAATAAAAATTGTACCCTTTTTTATTCTGCAACGCTTGCAGAATACACACACAGATATTGAATAGTGGATGTAAATGCACTTAGGTGGTGGGTGATTGCATTTCAACAGTGGGTGACATCAGATGTGATTGACAAGCCACACAGTTGTCATTGCATGAAATATCAAGTGTCGTGATTAGGGCCCACATCCACAAATCTTGTTGGTGAAAGACGGACAACAACAGTTTCCTCACGGTGATGCTGTCAAATTGCTGGAGAAAAGAAAAGCAAAGATAACAACAAATGAATAAAAATAGTAGGTCACCTCCCCTAGTGCAGTTTTTAAAGAGTATTGAATTTTCAGGTCTTTGTTGAACAATGGTTAGATTACCATTATTGTATGGTTGGTGTTTACAGGTATACTAAATCTTGTTTATCAAATATATAAATTATCTCTACCAATTTATTAATGCACATCAAGTTAAATAAATTATACGTACTAGCAAAAAATGTGCCAGGAGTATTTAAGTATTAATACTTAAGAATTTAAGTTTTAATATAATTTAATATCATATTGAATTAATGAAATTAAATAGGAAAACAAAAAGATTACACTTCTTTTTACTTCATTCTAATTAATTTCAATATAGAATTATACATAGGATTGCTTTTAATACGTTTGAGAATAAAACAATGATATTAGAAATCAATAACACCAAGTAATTATTTATTAAACACGGTTTTGTTAAAACTTGTATGCAAATTATTCAAACCATAAACTATGTAAACATTTATTTCTTAATGATATATAACACACAACACAGGATTTTAAATACATTAATAGTATGGGAAGTTTTGAGGCAAATCTATCTTAGCTAGACCTTAATAGAGACATTGTTAACAAATAAGATGCTAATTAAGATTAAATAATGATTATTCAATAACCATCAATAATATGATGTAAATAACTAAAGGAATTGTGACTTTAGTGATGACGTAGTTTCAGTTACAGACAAACACCAAATCTCTATTATAATAAGATTATATATATATGATTTGTTTAACTTCATGTGTATCAATAAATTGGTAGAAATAATTTTTATGTTTGATCTTTCATTAACTTCATGCATATCTATATATTGGTGTATATTTTTGTTTGGTTTTATAAACTGGTAGAAATAATTTTCATTATCTTCCTGTGTTGGTAGAAATAATTTTCATGTTAGATTTATCATTAACTTCAGGTTCTATTGATAAAGTAGAAGAAATAATTTTTATTACTTGCAAACAGATCTATTTGACCCATAGATGGGACCTAAAAAGGTGCTTCTACTCTGGGTCAGAGTAGACCTTGGAGTAATGGCAATGTAGGGGTACTCCACATTCCCCAGAGCTCCAAAATTAGAATCTCATCACTAGATGCAGTTTAGCGTCCTACCCAGCACATTATAAATTGGTAGAAATTAATTTCATGTTAGAATTTTCATTAACTTCATGTGTATTAACAAATTAGAAGAAACAACTTCATATGTATAATATGTATATCAGCACTATGTGATAAAAAGGATTGGGTGTTTATCATAAGAGCAATTTGGAACAATACATGTTGGGACAATCATATAGGTGATAGGGCTTGACATAACCAGCTAATTGATCTGATCAAAAACTGTAGTAAGTGAGTTTGAACTCCAATCGCACCAGGAGTTCAATAGTACCACTACTGTTCTTCTACAAGGATTGATTTAGCATTAAATAACCCATGAAGATTTATCTGCCATTTAACAATGAAACCAAATACAAACCTTTTAGAATGTTAATAACTTCAATAAAATTAATTAAATACTGAATATTATAACTTTAATAAGATTAATTACTGAATATTTAATAAGATTAATTAAATACTGAATATTATAACTTTAATAAGATTAATTAAATACTGAATATATAACTTTATAAGATTAATTAAATACTGAATATTATAACTTAATAAATTAATTAAATACTGAATATTATAACTTTAATAAGATTAATTAAATATGAATATTATAACTTTAATAAGATTAATTAAATACTGAATATATTTAATAAGATTAATTAAGAATATAGATTAATTAAATACTGAATTTTATAATTTTGATACAAAAATCAAAAAATTCTTATTCATTCAATCTATTTCAATCCTAAAAAGAACTACCCTTGTCTATTCATAAATTTCTGTCTTTTGTATTAAAATTTCACATAACAAAAACCAGAATTTATTTTGTGAAAAAAATAAAAATATCTAATCCCTGTGATGTAACAAGTGATGTCAGATATCATACTGGAGAAAAGTCCTTTTCAAATTAATCAATCTGGGATCCAATGAATTGGATCGGATCCAAAATAAGGTACATTAATCTATCCTAATAGAGTGAGCAATTCTTTGCTTGGTTGTCTCTGTCTTATCGCTAGTTAAATGATTGATCCCTAGGAGTTGAAAATTAGACTATAAGGATATTTTGATTTAAAGATGAAATGGGTTAGGGGGGATGCTGATCTCTGAGGTCACATGGGGTCACTGTAGGTCAATTTAGGGCTAAAACGGCCATTTTCAGCCAAATTGAAAGGGCTGATGATTTTATTATAAAATTAATATTTAACAATAGAAAAAAAAGTTTTAATTCTTGACTTAGAAGAAGGATGTCCCATCTTGGTGTAATGGTTAGCAAACTAGTCTCACAGGTCCATTACTACTGAATTACACAACTTTTTGGAATCTTTGTAAAGAAAGGGCTATTATACTTATCTATCTAGGCCTCCAATTATTATAGATGTGACAGTAGTTTTAAAGTGCAACATTTTTTCAATTTCAATATCTTTACATTTACTTTTTCAGTCTTTTATTCTTTAACCAAAGCAAGATGATTTTGTGCCCTAGGCAAGTCTTTAAGCGTTTGCCCCTTTCAAAGTTTTGATAAACAAATATCAGTACAGTACTAAATTGTTTCTAACTTTTGAAACAGCATTGATAACATAATTTTCATCTTATGGCTTTATTTACCTCATCCATGCAAATAAGCAATTATTTTATTACATTTAAGTCAATAAATTCTTGACGTAAATGTCAATGAAACAGAGTTGACCACAGTTTTCTCTTCATTTTTAATCTTATTTAAGTTTGTATTGAATTTGTGGTGTCCACAAATGTTGTTGCCCTAGACAATTGCCTAGTTTGCTTAAAGGGTATTGACGGCCCTGTCTTTAATATATATATATAAATTGGATAAACAAAATGTTCCAAAAAAGATGAATTTATTATGATGTTTCTAACTCAAGTCATTTAAAAACATCATCACTGTTTAAACAAAAAAATATTTTTTCTTTTCAATATTATCCTGAAGAACGTTTTACCTAAACCAAAATATTTAAGCATCGACATAATCATCATAATAAATTCATCTTTTTTGGAACATTTTGTTTTTCCAATTTCTATATGTTGTCGGATTCATTTCCATACTTTACATTTTATGCCCATATATATATATATATATATATATATATGAAATAAAAGGAACTTAATCCAACAGTGTAAATTTGATATATTGAAAAAACAAATGATGTTTACAAATGCTTGGGATCATCAGGAGAGAATGTACACCGTTTCGGGGCCTTCCTCTCAACGGTTTTAACTGCACATCAGCCCCCCCCCTCACTGATGTGAGGTCCCTCGGAATATCTGTATCGACCGTATGTAATAGATCGGTCTTCAACAAAAGTAAAAACGGGATGAAATGACCGTTAGAAGAAAAATGCGCAAACAAATATATATATATATATATATATATATATATATTCAGTTAAGAATTCGGTTATTGAAGTATCTAATCTTCTAGTAATATGAACTATAATAAAAATAATGATTTTTTTTATTTCATTCAGCCCATATAATTCAACTAATTGTGCTAGTTAGAAATACAAATCTTTTATCATCAATATTCAAAAATTGTACGATCACAGTAATGAAAAATGGAGACATAAAGAGTTTTATTTGATTTTCGCTAACACATGAATAAATTTCTTGATTTTAATAATTGCACTATAATTCAAAAGATAAAATAAATCTGGTTAAGAATAATGGAATCTTTATTGTTTTGAAGTTTCTTCTTTCTTTCAAGCTTTCTTCCAATTTTTTTTTATGTAATCATCTTGAAAGGGGTTAATAAGTTGTCCTAAAGAGTTATTATCAATAAACCAATTATTATCAAGGCTCTTTATTATTTGTTAATATTTGTTTAAACTATCATTTTGTTTTTGTTGCTAAGGTGACACTAAATAATGCTGGCATTGTATTTTTTAAAACTCTGCTTAAAAATTAACCATGTAACCTTCTCAGAGGGGTTAGGTAAATATATATAGTCTAATATTAATTGCTTGCCAGTTGCTAGTGGATCACCTCCCCACACGGATGAGCCTACTTTTGATTATTATTATTATCATGCTCGTATTCTTTAATTGTACGACCATTATCATCTTGCAACAACAACTGATTAAAAATAAGACTGTCCAAGTTGTCCAAGATGAAATGCAAAAATGTAAATCCTGATTATCTGGTATTGCTTATCCACCAAATTCTTATTTCTCATGAGTGTTGACACCTCAGCTCAATAATGGACCATTCTGTTTTTATTATAAAGAAAGAAAGGGAAGAAAAAGGACATACTACACAGAAAAGAAATTTGTTAAGAAAGAAAGAAAGAAAGAGAGTAGGGGAAATATATATAAAGGAGGTAAGCATGGAGGCAATAACACTAATCTATTTCAATTGAACATAATGAAAGGATGAAAAGAAGGAAAGAAAGAGAAAAAAAAAGATTGAAAGAGTTAAATTAATATTATTATACTTTTAACATATTGAAGTATTTGCAATAGCTCTTTAGTAAACATATCAAACCTTATAATTAAATTATCATACTGTGGTATATCCACAGGTCCTGCTAGTATTTCATCATTATTGTTGTTGCTTTAATTTATTTTTATTGGTGTTCTAAATTATTCATTTCTATCATCATCATCAATAACAAAATTATAATCAGTTATAGTAATGATGATGATGATGGTGGTGTTAGTGGTGGTAATTTTTTTTGCAATAATTATTCTATTTCTTCTTTTCCGACTTGTTCCTTTCTTCTTATATCTGCGGTTATGTTTCTTTTATCTTACACATCAACACTCTTCTTGTTGTTATCAAGTACTTTTTCTTGAGTTGAAAATCCTCCCCAACCACAAACCTCCCTGTTTCCTCTACCAAAAGCCTTTTACTCCCCTCATTGCTCGTACTTATTTGTGTTTTTTGCTGTTTCTGTTTTTCTACCGAAGAAGAGTATATTGTAGTATTTAGTAACAGGTACCCCCTCCTCCAGCACGGGAGAACACAGCTCGTCCATCCATAAGGTGCATACTACTCTTCTCATAACAGTAAAGAAAAGAAAAGAAAAAAAAAGGAGACTTAGAATTGATTTACAATGTTTTTGTCTTTTTTTTTGTCTTTTTTTTCATTATCTCTTTCATTATATTTGTCAGACTGATTATTTTTTTTCTGCCACCATTTTTATTTTTTTTATAAAAGGGTACAGAATAGTGTTTATTCACTCTTAGAAACAGTGTATGTGTGTGTGTGTATATGTATGTGTGTATATATGTATATGTGTGTGTGTGTGTGTGTGTGTGTGTGTGTGTGTGTATATATGTGTATGTGTATACATATGTGTGTGTTTGTGTTGGTAATGTTCATCCCATGTATGTGTATATATGTATTTATGTTCTATTTATAAATATATGTGTTTGTGTATTGATATATATGTGTGTGCGTGTTTATCTCTCTATATATATATATATGTGTGTGTGTGTATGTATGTATGTATATATAAAGATAAATAGATAAAAAAGTGTCTCTCTTCCATGATAAGTAAGTAAATAAATAAATAAAACTTTTCTGAGCCACTGTTTAGTCTGAATGCCAAAAATGATGTCACATCTTTTCCACCTTTTAAAAGGAGCACTGTACTCTCCCCACAAAAAAATTTGCTTGACAAAACAATATCACACGTCAATCAGATGACAGTCAAAATAAATAGAAAAAAAATCAATAAAAAAATGGACAGAACAAACAGAAAAGTTATTCTTTCTTATTCAATTTTCTTAGTAACATATGAAACCCATTCAACTTGGCAGGTTTATCTCCTAGCATAAACTTATATATATATATATATATATATATGTTAGTCCAAGAATTGTTATAAAATGCAAACACCGATAAGATAAAAAGGAAGAGGCGGCAAAAATCTACTGATATATAAAAGACAATGGGACAACCCATGAAGAAAGAGAAAAGAAAAGAAAAAAGAAACATAAAAATTCTTCCACAATACCATACAAATGCCTCAGAAAAAAAAAAAAAGTTCTTTTTTCAAATCATAATTTTTATTTTTCATATATAAATATAAATATCTAATTCATTTAATTCACTGAGCATAAAATAAACCCCGATGGATTGACATGCCCTTAAAATCAACCTGGGCCGGTTTTTGTGTTTTTTGGCATGATTGTAACCATTTCTTGAAAAATAAAATAAAAATATAAATAAACAGATACTATGGTTTGTTAATAATAATAATAATAATAATAATAATAATAATAGCAATGTTTGACATTGTCGTATTTTGCATTCCTCTTACACAAGTTAATAAACTTGTTAGTTTCACTTGAATCAAATTCTAAAAAGTAAAAAAGCCTAATTCTTTAAAATATTGCTTAAATGATAATCTGCATGTATTTCCCAACCCCTCTACATGAGTAGGATGTGACACAAGGTCAATTTCTGAAACAGAGTTTAATAGGTTTGAATTCAGAGTTTTCCTTCTCCTAAACTGGTTACCTAACCAAGGTTAAAGAGTCCAGTCTGCTTTATATTTACCCATGGATAGAGGGAGAATAGTTGGATGCATACCTTTCTTGAGGGTATTAACACTATGTGAAATGAAAATAGCCTTGAACAAGGTTTTCAACTTGGATCACTGAGTCTATTTTTTATGACGATAACCATTACACATTTTTCTCATTATTTCTTGTTTATTTATTTATTGTAGTGATTTTTTTTCTGAATTTGAATATTACATTAATTATATAAAACGATATTAATAGTAACTAAATTTCAATCAAATTTTTGGTATGTTTCATAAAAAAATTCAAAGATTTTTTAAAAAATGTGGAAATAATTATTTGATATATACTCAATCCCCACTTCAGTTCATCTTACCAATTCTCTATAAAATGTAACCTGAATGCTAAAATAATAATAATAATAATAATAATAATAATAATAATAATTGAGTTGAAAAGGTGATCCACTGAGAATTGTGCAAGAAGTTAAATTTTGACCATACATCCAAATAGTCTGTACACAAACCAGAATCCATTCTAGAGAATGAAACATAAAATTCTATGCTACTTTGAGATACAGACGGATCACCTAATCCCGTTCACTGGTTGAATCATTCCTTTCTTCCTGTGGATACATCTACCTCTGGTCTTCTGGCTGAGATCGAGCGATCCCAGGAATTTTGTCCATTTTACTTTAGAGGACAAATTCTAGTTGTTGCATCTACCAATTGTCTTGTATGGTTAAATATCAGAAAATACTTGTGGTGTAATGGTTATCATCATAGAAAATGCACAAAGCTACTGAAGTTCAAGTCTTGGATGAGGTGGTTTGCATTTCACATCGTGCTAATACCCTTTGGAAAGGTATTCATTCAACTATTCTCCCTCCATCTATGGGTAAATAGTGGGGTGGACTGGCCTCTTTAACTTTGGTATGGCAACTGGTCAAGAAGAAAAAAAAACCTCAAAAAATCTTTTGGTAAACTCTGTAAATCAGATATTAACTCCTGAAGATTCCTGAATATTTTCTAGCAAATTTCTCTTCGTTTCTAAATATGATTTGCATAAGTTTTTTGTATGTGTATACAAAAACTTTTATCATAGTCTTTCGAGACTGAATTGCCAATGATTACAGACAATATATATCTATCTCTACGTTCGTTGACCCAACTATATACAAGTAAAGTAAAAGTCGTTGGGGTTGCCTAAAGTCAGTATTAAGTGAGGGAGTCTATCCCCTTTTCACTAGTGCTAGACCAAGGAGATTGTTTTTGTGTCTGAGGTGGAGCATCACACCTACATATAAACTCCTTACTTTATCACACAGATCCCAACTCATACGGTATTGAACTATGGAACTTGTGGTTTCTAGCTGAATGTTCTACCAACTGAGCTAACACGGCACAGACACAAAGTATAACCAGATCAGAATAGTAAAGTTTATATGTACGTGTATACAGACAATATACACCTATCTCTACATTGACATACACATGAAGTACAACCAGATCAGAATAGACAAAAAGAAAAAAAAATAATTAAATGAAAAAATAAACTAACTTCCACAAAGATTAAATCAACTGCCCCCCCCTTCTGTTTTGGATCTCCTTTCTTTTTTTTCCTTGACCTTTTTTAAATCTTTTTTTTTTCTTCCTCTAAAGTGAGTGCTCCCAGATGAGCACTGAAATATGTTTGCTTATTCACTCTGATTGGTCTTCTATGATTAACACTTCAAATGTTGCTTTTTATCGGCCACCCCCAAAACTAAACATTTCCTGTTCTAAATAAAGCAATCCATCAATTCATGATTGACATGGCCAACAACCTTTCAAGTAGAAACAAGCTCAACTTGACTTTTCACTAAGAACTGTCTTTTTCAGCTTTAACGACAGAAAATAGAGAAAATAAAATAAGATAAAAAAACGATTCCTCTTTGATTAAAAAAAAACAACAAAAAGCAGCAGATTCTTTATTTTAAACACTGTTCGCCCCCCCCTCCCGAAAGAGAGAGATTCCTCCAGATTGATTCAAATATCTCATTAAGTCAATCAGTCACTCATCCTCTCCAAAGAGAGAAGTATTTTTTAAGGTTTTTTTTGGGTTTTTTTTTTGGTCTTTCAGAAAATTTTTTTCTTAAAAGTGTATTGTTAAAATCCTTTCAATTTCTTCAATTAAAATGTAATTTTCTCACTTTCAATTATTTTTCCTTTTCTAAGAAGCAAAATAAAAATTATATATATATATATATATATATATATATAATAAAAGAAAGAAAGCAAAAAAATCATTATTTCTTATGTTTTTGCTTCTGCAAAAAAAAAAAAAAAATGCCAAAAAACGAAAAAAAACCTTTCCTGGATCCAAACTTTTATTTTGTTCAATTGAAAAAATACAAAAGGATTTTCCTGACTACTTTTCTCTCCCTTCTTAACTGAAAAAGGCCAAAAGATCCTTTACTCTAAACACTTCACATCTTCCATGAGAAAAATAAAATAAAATAAAAAAATGTCTTACTCAGACCCGATATCCAAGTTTAATCACAAAAGTCCAGAAAGATCTTCAACTCTTAAACTTTTTCCTTAGTCTATCTTGATTGGACAAAAAAGACAAGAAAAAAAAAAAAAGCACCAAAAAAAAAGAAAAAAAAAAAGAAAAAACAGAAGACACTTGACTCTGAGATCAAGTTTGACTTTTTCCTGTTAGTATTTATGTAAACAAAAGGCAAATAAATCTAATTGAGCCGAACAAAGAAGGCTCAAGAAAAGGGTAAACACAGATCAAGACAAACATAAACAAAGTGAATCAATCAATGTTAAGCTAAGATAAACAGTTCCCTAAAGAAAGCATTAAATGGACGAAATTCAAGTAATTCAACCAGAAATTAATCTATACACATTGAGCCAATCAAGTTAAATAATATGTCTGATTGAGGAATCAACAACAATCTTTTACAGTTTATAAGATATCTATAAAACCTGATTTCAATGATTTTTCAAAGTCCACAAATAAAGGTATCACCCTAAACCGGAAGTTGCTTAGTATACAATAATTTTAATCAACAGTTGTACCTTGACTTACAAGTTTTCCAAGTTACAACCTGTCACTTAGTCGTTTTTTTTGCTTTGTGTTGAGAGCTAAATTTTGAGATACGAGCTTCAGATATGTTTATGTTGTTAAATTTCCCTCATGGCTGTTTGAAATTTTCATTGTATTTTTACGTGTATGATGGAATATTTCAAATTTCAACTCGGATCTCATTCTATTCAAATAAAGTCCTATTATTATTGTAATAAGAGTTCTTCTGTTCAATTATAATGAACGAGTCATCAGTTTTGTACTTTGATTGGCAGTGGTGGGAGAGACTGTGAGTGGCTTGAAGTAGGCAAAAGAGTTAAGAAATTGACCTTGTGTTGCATCTTACTCATGTAGAGGGGTGTGTAAATATATATAACAAAGGTCCTTCAGGAATACAATTGTTATCTATGTCACATGATATCAGGTTATTTAGAAAATAATGGCTGTTTTATTACACAGTTAAAACTAGGTATTATTTCTCAAACAGCCAAATATTTATTCCATGAAAGTTATATATAAGTAACAAATATAATATTGAAGTTGTATTTAGATATCAACAGTGACCCCCATTGCTCTTAAAAAATCCAAAAATGTTACTAATAAAGAAAACAGCTAAGGCACTCTCATTATCAAATCTTATTATAATAGAGATTATGTTTTTGTCTATAACCAAAACAACATCATCACTGATGTCACAATTCCCTTAGTTATTTAAATTATATTATCATTTATCATTGAATAATCCTGGTTAAATCTTAATTAGCATCTTATTTATTGACAATGTCTTACCAAAAATCTAGCTGATTTAGATCTGTCTCAAAACAAATGTTATTAAGGCATTTAAAATCCTGCCATGTGTGTTATATATCACCAAGTAAAATGATTTACATAGTATATGGTATGGATAATTTGCATATAGATTTTAAAACCAGCTTTGATAAATAATTACTCAGTGTTATTGATTTCTAATATTATTATTTTATTCTCCAATGTATTAAAAACAATCCAATGTGTAATTTTATATAGAAATCAATTAAATCAAAACAAAAATTAGTATAATCTTTTTATATGCATTATCATGTAGTTTTACAAGTTTTTCTAATTCAATATAATATTTTAATATATTAAAGTTAAATACTTGGGCCTGGTTGGCTCATATTTTTGCTAGTTTAGTTAATAACATTAAGGATATTATTTTTGTTCCTTTACATTTTAAGACATTATATGAGTAAAGGCTAATTTCGAAAAGCCTAATATTTATTACATGTTTGTATAAAATTTGTATTCAAGTGTAACTTATATTGTAGTATTTAGATACCAACAGTGATTCCTTTATATTATTTGGACTATTGTCCTCATCTTTATTGTTATCTACACAATGTTTCGGCCAATGTGCCCTCTGGCCTTCTTCGGGTATTTCTTGTTGAACTCTGGAACCTCATGTCATAATCAGGAGCCTTCATGGATTTTTGAACTGAAAACCTTTATTTAATCCACGGTGTTGTAAAGGGTTTGGTTCAAAGTTTTGTGAAGGTTTTCAATTATAACATGAAGGCTCCAAGTTTGACAAGAAAGTTTGAAGAGAAGATTCCTGAGTTCAAGAACATTCCAAAGTCCAACAAGAAATACCTGAAGAAGGCTGGTGGGCATATAGGCCGAAATGTTGTGTAACAATAAAGAGGAGGACAATAGTCCGGATAATACAAATAATATAAATTATCAAGCCGCATCTTAAAAATTCAGAGAAATAGTGACTCATTACTCTTAAAAAAAGTCCAAAAATGTCTACTATTGAAGTGAATAACAAAGGAACTCTCATTATCAAATTTAGTTTAATAATGTTCAAGATATTTTTTTTTTCCTTTAGATTTTAAGACATTATATAATAGACGAGGCTATTTAGCTTCTAACCTGAAAATCCCTTAACATTCACATTGGTTAGAAGAATTGGTCAGAAAAGGGCTGACCTCATAAAATAGCCTCTTTAGATTTAATTGTTAGAAACATGATGAGCCAGGCATAATTATTATTCAGAGCAGAGATAATTGCAGCCGGTAAGACAAATATAAATGACTTATATTAACTCTCATTACACTCATTATCAACTTCATTATTGCAATGGCCATTGTTGTTATTAGCATCTCTATCAATGTTAGCAGCAGCAGCAGCAGCAGTGGCGGCATTGGCCACAGTATTATTTAATTATGAATAATATTAGAATTATCATTATTACTATCACTAGATCATTAACACTATTATCATCATCACCCTGTCAGTAGGCTTAGAATATATTGAATAGATATATATATATATAGTGGCGAGGCTCCACTACTGAAGCTCTCTAAGGTGTGAAGTACCTGTTTCATGCCATTTCTCTCAAGTCTTCTCTGGTTCGTCAGAGTGGTAGTACCTGTTAGAGTCCAGAAAGGGTCAAATAGATTTGTTCAAAAATTACTTGTATTTGATAGTACCATGTACAAAAAGAACTTTTAAGAAACAACTACACAAGAATATATGAATGTACAATGTTGGTTGCATTTAACGGCATGTCAACCCTTATTAGGTTATTTTATTCTGAAGATATTTTGTTTGATTCATTCTTGTTGGGTAATTTTTTTAAACTCATTACCCTAACTGGTACTGTCATTCTGAGTCTGAGGGAACCTGCTAGCAGAACTGGAACCTCACCACTAGATGCAGAAATGTAAACTGAACATGATTCTCTAATATGTAAGCATAAAATAACCCTAGACAGGTTGATAAAATTCCAACTGAATGTTACATAATCTATGCATAGATTATTGTCAACCCCCTGTATTTCTGAAGGGATGTCCCCTTTTCATATCACGGGCGGGACTTTCCATGGAATATTACAGAAAGCCCACGAAATACGTGAAGTCACGTGGGACCTGGTTGGGTTTTAAGTTTCAGCTTGGATATTACTGCTTTAGCTGAGGTGCGCTGTGATTAGTTAGAGAAGTATGTTTAGTTAAGAAATAAAAGCTTAAATAAATAATATGGTTTTGTGGTTGATGAATGTCTTGGCAACAAGACTGACCTAGAAGACCAGACACAAAGTCCCCAAGACTAGATCCAGACATTGGAAGAAGAACGTAAGATACCAAAGATGAACAGAAGAAAAATAGAAGTAAGGAAAGAAAGGGTATACAATATGAATTCCAACATAAATACCTAGATTAGCCCATCAATTGTAAATGATCTGTTACAGTTAGTACTGATTAGGGTCCTATCTGTGAATCATATAAATATTTGAAAATGATTAGTATTTGATGAAAATAATTGAAACTCTGTAACTGAGTGCAAATACTATGATTGATGATGACATGCACCCTCATTGAAGGTAGCCAGCAATTCATCTTTCCTTTCAGTTGCATTACAAAAAGTCTAGGAAGTGAGCTATAAAAAAGACTGAATTTGTCATCACTTTTATAATTTAAAATGTTTTGTGAATGAACAAATGAATGGACAAATATCAGTAGAAAACATTAAAAAATGTTGGTTGGTGTTATGACATGTCAACCCTTGTTGGGTTATTTTGGGCTGAAGATATTTTTGTTTTATTTCGTTCTTTCATGGGTATTCAATTCTTTTTAAAACATTTTTTTTAAGACTCATCTTTTTCTATTTAACCCATAGATGGGACCCTAACAGGTATTACCACTCTAAATAGAAGTGAGAGTAATAGTGATGAAGGGGTACTCCATATTCCCCAGAGCTTGAAAACTGGAACTTCACCATAAGTGCAATAGGGTTGGGATAATCATATAGGTGCTAGGGATTGACATGACTAGTGGATTGATCAGATGGGGTTTCTCCGACCACCCGTATAGCCTTAGTAAGGGCCAAACTAATGTATAATATGGACTGCTTAACCACCAGGATTCCATCTTTAAGCATCACAGGTCGCCATCTGACAAGGCTGCTTTTATAGTTTGAAGCGTTTTTGTTAATGACCAACAAATGAATGGACAAATGAGAAAAAAGTAGAAAACATTAAAGGATAAAAAGTAATGATTCATTTGATGACACATCAAATACATGAGAAACATAAAGTATCAAAAAGTTAACAGATTGAATAATTGATCAAAGTGTAGTAATTACATTGCGCATAAAAATAAACATAAAAATAAACAAAGAATGTAATAAAAAAAAGAGAGAGAACATCACAAATTCATTGATTGAGGGAAACAGAAACTTGTATAAAATGAATAAATAAAATAGGAGTTTTTTTTTTCTTTTTAAACTTGCATATTCGTTTATTTATCCATTAATTCCAGGATTGTGTTTTATTGTCTCAACCACAAACTCCATCCGTTGTTCATCATTGACAAAAAGTGATGACTAAGTAAAAAGTTTGAAAAAAAAAAAAAAAGAAAAAGAAAAAAGGAGGAGGCCTTTTGTAGCTGAAAACTTTCTCTATTCATTAGTGTCATTCTGCTCCCTCCCTCTATCTGTTTTAGTCAATCCAGAACTCAAAGGGAGGTGAAGATTATTACATCACACACACAGAAATAGAATATACACACACAGAAATACACAACACACATATATATATATATATATATATATATATATATATACACACACACCTATACACTCACACATATATACACAAATACAGACACACATATATATACACACTCATGCACACACACATATATATATATATATATATACACACACACACATACACACACACATATATATACACACACACACATACACACACACACATACACACACACACACATATACACACACACATACACACACACACATGACACACACACACATGTATATGTATATAAATATGAGGAAAGGGATTGACATTCTGATCTTTATTTAACAAACATTTCAACTAATCTATTGTGCATCCTTCATCAGGTGAGAGGAGAAAGAGAGTGTGATCCCCTTTTCTGTTCCAATGAATTGTAAATCTCCCATTGATAAGAGACATAAAACAAAGGAAAGAAAAAACCCACCTTTTTTATTCCTTATGAATTAAACACCTGATGAAGGCGATTGAGGATATTATTTTTACTTCAAATGTTTACATCAATGGATTGCACATATTTAATATTGATAATTCTCTCTCTCTCTCTCTCAACTTTAAGGAAAGTCATTTAGATTCAAAGCTTTGTTCTGGCAATTAAACTCTTTTGTATTGTAGAGGTCTTAGAATTTTTTCAGTTGATCCATTAAGCTATCATAATGTAAGGGTATATGGGTTCATTCATTGACTTGTGGTCGACAAAGTCGTTCAGTATGAGAATGAGGAAGTTGAAAATGTAAATAAACTGACTGGGGACAGACATAGAAAACCATCATTTTATATTATATTGGTGTTGTCTTTGTCTGTTCGGGATTGGTTGGTTGTATCAACATCAAACAAAACTTTTCTAGTGTAGAATTTTACAAGGAATCCAGATCTAGTATTTATATTTACAAATTCTCTTCTTCTTATCAATTATACTGGATCTTGTCTCCTAGCCAAGATTATTATTATTCTTAGTTAGTTGTTTGGTTTTACGGCATGTCAACCCATTGGATCATTTCATGCCAAAGATGTTTTTTGTTTTATTCATTCTTGATGGGTACTCAATTTCTTTTCAAACACATTTGTTTCTATTTAACCCTTAGATGGAATCCTAACAGGTACTACCACAGAGTGGACCTGGGAGTAATGGTGATGAAGGGATACTCCATATTACCCAAGCTCCAGAATAGGAACTTAATCAGATAGAGTCTAACATCATATCCAGGACACGGATCCTCAGCCACCTCCTAGCACATATATGATAAAAAAGGTTTGGGGCTTGTCATAAGGGTAATAGGGTTGGGACAATCATATAGGTGCTAGGGATTGACAGCTGATTGACTAGAGGGGGCTTTTCTGACCGCCTGTCAAGCCTATGTAAGAGCCAAAGTAGAGTATTACATGCCATGGACTGCTCAGCCACTAGGGTTCCATCCTTAGGTATCACAGGTCGTCACACATGGCCAAGGGTGGCCCCATTGGGGGGGGGGGGGTACCACTCTGCAGAGGTGCAGTGGGTGTATTCTAAAGCCCCTATCCTACAGGGCTATACTGTATTGGTGGTGTCTCTGTCTTTATGTCTGCCTAGTGATGTAACTGAAAACAAAGCCCTGTACTAAAATCAAACATAACTTTTCTAGCGTAGTGTTTTATGAGGAATCTAGAGGTTTGATTTACTTCAGTGTGACTTGACCCTAAATAGCTAGATTTGTCTGTATCTTTTTTTGTTTGTCTCATTCCTAGAAACATTTGAATTTAACTCAAAACTGAGAAGAAGACAAATTACTTACATTTGCAAATTTCCTTCAATTGAGAACTAAACATTTCCTTACAGAAATGAAATAAATTTGATTTTGTGATTTTTATCATCTCATACTTTAAGACCAAATATTTTCTCATGACATTTAAATGATTTTAATTTTCATAAATGTGCAATCAGGAATATCAGTTTGAAATTATTGTTATTTATTTAAACAATTAAAAAAAATCACTCTTTTTTTTTCTCTCTTTGTTTTATTTTTTAACATTTCCAAATGAAAAATTTGTGTTTTTATTAACTGTTTCCCCACATTTTTTCTGAATTTTCTTTTTTTTCTTTCATAGATTTTCTGCTGCAAATTAAAAAAAAATGGGTGCATTACTAACAAAAACCTGATGATTCTGGAGTCAGGCAATGAAAATATATATATATATATATATATGAGAATGAACAAGATGGAATGAAAACACCACACAATGCTGTTAAAGAGAAAACAATTTATAACATTGTTTTCTCTTTAACAGCATTGTGTGGTGTTTTCATTCCATCTTGTTCATTCTCATACTGTCAGATTCATTCCTCTCTTTTAACTTATATATTTATATATATAAGCGACGTCCTCCTGTGGAAGCCAGCACATGGACAAGCCAGCGTGGGCCGACCAGCAAAAACGTATGTTGATCAGCTCTGTGAGGATGCAGGATGCTGCATAGAGGACCTCCCGAGAATGATGAGCGCGTAGGGACGGATGGAGAGAGATTGTCATGGATATCCAGCTGAAAGCGCGACATGAAGATGATGATGATGATGATGATATATTCACACACATAAGCTTATATATATTAGATGTATTTGCCAATGTCTCCCACACAAGCTAAGATGTGAGTTTGAATTCAGAGCTTTCCTTTTCTTACTCCCGTTGCCATACCAAGGTTAAATAGCCCAGTCTGTCCTATTATTTACCCAAAGTTTTGACTGCTATATGAAATACAACCAACTCATGTCCCAGTGTAAATTTCCTATGATGACAACCATCACACCAAGAGCATTTCCCCTACACACACACACAGTATATATATATATATATACGTGTGTGTGTATATGTATTGACATAATTGTTATATATTCACATAACATAAGTGTGTGCATATATGAGGTTAGTCAAAAAGTAATGCCATTTTGTTTAGAGCAGGTATAATTACCACACAGGAACATGTATCATGCATTAAAATGAAGCAGATCGTCTGTGGATCACACTCCTTACTTCTCCACATAGTCACCGTTTCCTAAAATTGTAATGTTCTATTTTCGAATGAGACCATGTATCACTGCCTGTAAAATTCTGTTGACTGTTCTTTGAGGCCACTTCTTCACTACAGATTTCACTTCCTCATCAACTGGAATAATGTTTTCCACTCAACACTCTTTCATGTAAAGATAAAAATAATAGTCTGAAGGCGCTAAACCTGGTGAGCATGGAGGACACAGTAAAATTGTCCACCAGAATGAGGCGATTGTCTCCTTTGTCTTGATGCTTGTGTGTGGTCAAGCATTGTCTTGCAGAATGAGACATTGTCAATTGANACAGTTTCTGGGAAATACATGTTACCGATATAATCTTATTATAATGATCTGGTGTCTGTCAGCAACTGACACTGTTCATGTCA
This sequence comes from Doryteuthis pealeii, assembly GCA_023376005.1. Taxonomy (NCBI): domain Eukaryota; kingdom Metazoa; phylum Mollusca; class Cephalopoda; order Myopsida; family Loliginidae; genus Doryteuthis; species Doryteuthis pealeii. The sequence continues at coordinate 117,931,150 of CM042148.1, forward strand.
CAATACCCTCAGGAATTGCGTAAGTTCATCACTGATTGTTTATACTTAGAATGAATCTTATTTATTAACAATGTCTCTATGAAAATCTTAGATTTGCCTCAAAACAGCTCATTTTACTTGTGCATTTAAAATACTGCTATGTGTCTTATATATCACTAAAAAAATAAAGATTTATAAAATACATGGTGTGGTCGCAATTTGCATACTAGTTTTAACAAAATCGGGTATAATAAATAATTACTTGGTGTTATTGATCTCTAATATTATAGTTTTATTCTCCAACATATTAAAATCAATCCTTTGAATGGTTTCATATAGAAACCAATTAAAATATAATCAAAATAAGTGTAATCTTTTTATAGGCATTCTGTTATTTTTAAAAAAATTTAATATATTTCATTACATTAAAATTGAAATACCTATGCCCAGAAGGCATATATTCTTGCTATTCTCATAAATGATATCATCATCATTATCATCATCATCCAATTAACATGATTATCCTCATCACCCTTGTCATCATTTTATTTTGCAGACATGACATCAATGTTTTTATTGTCATCTTTGTGTCGACTTATCAATGTCCCTAATAATTTTGACAGTTTAATATATTATCATGTCTTCATTATCAATTTCATGTAATTGTAACTTTTTTTTTTTGGCCATTATTTGCTAAGTTGATGAGTATCTCAAAATGGAGATAAGACGTTAATTGACAAGCTGAACACTTTTAGACATCACTGATGGTCAAGCGAGATCTTGTCCAGTTGCTTTATGGGCCAGACAGTTTGGTCTCATTAAGACCAGCAAGGGCACACTTAATAATAATAATAATAATAATAATAATAATAATAATCCTACAAATAAAAATACACAGGTTGCCTAAAAATAACCATTCTTTATGAGTATCTCTTTATGAGTTTTTCAAAACAGTAGTAACTTGTGGTCTTCAAAAATCAACATCTTTCTACATTGAATTGTTTATTTCAATATAATTCACTTTTATGAGACTAACAGCTAATTTTAAAATCTCTTTCTCTCTCTCGCCAACAGATAAAAAATAACCTGTTAAATTTTTAAAAAATACAAAAAAAAAAAAAAATGATTTACCCAACCCATTCATCATGGGTAGGATTTGACACAAGGTCACAAGCATGGAGTATCTGGTGAGGATCAATTCAGTAGTTGTGGATCTGCGAGACTAGTTTGCTAACCATTATACCACTTCTAAAAAGGAAATACAATGAGGAAAGCAAAGAGCTTGAATGAAATCTTTTACATGGTACTAATGCAGAATAGTGCACAAGAGATAAATATCATTTGAATCGCATTTTACATATAAATAGCATTAGATGATGGAAACTTCCAAAGAACACTAAATAAAAATTAAAATAACAATCAGTTATAAAAATGAATTTCTTAAACTTAATTTTCCAAGTTTCGTCTTCTGTAGAAGAGTGTATAGATTTTTTTTTCCATGGAAGACATATTATTTGTTCATCATGCAAATGGAGACTTTAGAATGTCAAGTATAGACAATTTTGTATGGAAATGCGTGAAATGTAAAAAAAATTTTTTTTATCAGATCAGACACTGGATTTACAACAGATGATAAGAATACTTTATTTGTGGTCCTATGAAATGGCTGGTTATTGTAACATAGAGAGGGAGTGCCGGATTTCATAGGAACACACAGTAACTGACTGAAATAATTTTATTAGGGATGTCAGCTGTGAACATTTCATCAATAAAAGCTAAATTATTAGTAGACCAGGGCACACAGGTGAAATAGATGAGACCATGTTCAACAGAAGTTTTCAAAACAGTAGTAACTCGTGGTCTTCACTAGAGTCCAATGTCCTGGGTTGTAATGTTAAACTGCATCTAGTGGTGAAGTTCCAATTCTGGTACTCTGAAGAGTGGGGAGTACCCCTTCATCACCATTACTGCCAGGTTCACTATGACCCAGAGTGGTAGTTCCTATCAAGGTCCCATCTATTGGTTGAATAGAAAAAAATTAGTCTTAAGAAAATGATTTAAAAAGAAACGAGTTTTAAAAAATTGAATACCAATCAAGAATAAATAAAACAAAACATTTTTTGCATAAAATAACCCAACAAGGGTTGACATGCCGTAAAATCCAACAACAAACCAAACTAAATTCTAAGTGAGATCTCTATTACCTTTCAAAGTATTCTAGCTCTCCATTACTCCAAGTACATACATATGCAATTATTCACGTCTCATTGTGGTCAGAAGGGGGAAAGGAGGTGGAAGAGGAGGGTCAATTCTCATCTTCATCATTATTTACTTATTTATTTTTTCAATTAAGTACAATGTTACCTTGACTTACAAGTGCCTCAACTTATGAGTTTTCCAAGTTATGAGCTGTCACTTTGTTGATTTTTTGCTTTTTGTTGTAAGCTAAAATTTGAGGTATGAGCGAGCTTCAGATAAGTTAATAAGTTCTCTAAAAACATTTAAGTTTCTAAATTTATTACATCAAAGAAAACTCTGCAACCAGTGAATTCTTGTCTCTACATCACTATTGCACTAAAGGCATGTTTAACATTTTTTGTTGTGAGAAATGGAATTGGTAACCAGAGTTCACATCCTGGAAGAGGCTATTCACATTTCATTTCATACTAATCACTTTGGGAAAGACATAAATCCATCTGTTATCTCCATAGCTATGGGTTAATAGTAGAGAAGATTGAGTTCTTTAGATTTGGTAAGGCAACCAGTCTAGGAGAAGGAAAAACTGAATTCAAATCCTGAACAAAACCGTCTACATTCCACTTCAAAATAATATTATCTCTTCTCTCTCTCAAGATATGGGTAAATAGTAGGGTAGACTGGGTTTGTTAGCTTTGGTGAGGCAACCAGTCTTGGAGAAGGAAATCTAAACAGTCGATGTTTCGATTCACAGTAATGGCATCTCTTCTCTCCCGCAAGATATGGTTAAATAGTAGCGCAGACTGGGTCTTTAGTCTTGGTAAGGCCACTAGTATAAGAGAATGAAAACTGAATTCAAATACTGGACAAAACTATTTACATTCCACTTCACACTAATGGCATCTTTTCTCTCCCTCCAGATATGGGTAAATAGTAGAGCAGACTGGGTCTTTAGCCTTGGTAAGGTCACTAGTCTGGAAGGAAAACCCTAAATTCAAAGCAGCTGTATTTTCTTTTTCATATAAGCTTTTTTATCTCTCTATATCTGTCTCACCCTATTCATATCTATCTACTTATATCCCAGTATGTTAATATCTCCTTAATTTATTTACTCATCTATTTCTATTATCTACCTGCCAATCTCATTCTGTCATCTATTTCTGTTATCTGTCTATTTATTATCTATCTATATCATTCAGTTATCTATTTATGTTATCTACCTATCAATTCCTATTATATACCTATCTATTTTTATTATCTATCTATTCACATTTTGGTACTGTTCCATTTGTTCATTTTCTATCATTGTCTTTGCTTTTTTTTATACTTATATTCCATTCCAAGCTATTTTATATATTTATTTATTTTATGCAGCAATCATCTAGGTTCAACCAGTATCAACCTCACTGGGTCTTCTTCTTGCCCAATGTATGGGTCAAAACCGTTTCTTCGTCACCCTGTGAACCAGACATTCAGTCAGTTGGTCTTCCCATGTGCCAACATCCCCACTGAGGACTGTGGGTCATATTCCGTCATGCACTGCAGTCTCACCCAGCCTCCCAGAACTCATTTCGAGGTCTGACATCCTACAGCTTTACTGCATCAAGTCTCACTCACTCTCTCTCTGTTCTCTCGATTCTCTTTCCACGTCTCACTTCTTCACTTGCCTTTTGCTCTTTGATCATTATTAAACAACCTTGGAATATTTTTTTTCTTTATAAATTTTATTTTCTTATTTTAGGTCTGGGTTTTTTTATTTTATTTTGTCTCCCCCTCCTTTTGTTTCTTTCCAGAAGATCAAATTGTTTTTTTTATCTTTTTCTTACTATTTGTGCATCTTTAACATACAATATTTATAATCTCTCTGTCCATTATCTTTCTTTTTTTTCCCTTTTCTTTCTTATCTTTTTCTTATTGTTTTGCCATCTTCAATATACAATATTTTATAATCTTCTATCTTTTTTTCCTTCAGCACTTTTTTTTCTTTATTTTTTCGTTTTTCTTTCAAATATTTTCTTTCTCCTTCTTTTCTGTTTTCCATTTATCAACTTTTTGTTTTCTTTCATTTACAACAACAATAACTTTTTCTTTTACTTTCTTCTTCCTTTATGCCCTTTTTTTTCATTCATTATTCTTTTTTTTCATTGTCTCTTTCTCTTTTTTGCTAGATCTTTCTTTTAGCTTTCTTCTTGTTTTTATTCATCTTTCTTTTATCTGCCTTTCTTCTTTTCTTCTCACTCATTTCTGTTTCTTCTTTCTCCCTTCTTTCTTCCTTCTCCTTCCTCTTCTTTCTCCCTTCTCTCCCTCTCTTTTTTCTCTCTCTTCCTTTCTCTACCCTTCCTTCTCTCTCTGTTGTTCTCACTTTTTTTTTTTTCTTGTTCTCTATTCTTTCTCTCTCATTTTCTTTCTCTCTCTATTTTCTTCTTCTTCTCCCTTGTTCTTTCTTTTCTCTGTTATAATATTTTTGTTCTTATTTTCTTCTAAATTTGATGTTCCTACTCGTTCTTTCTCTCTCTTTCAGTTTCCTTATTTGCTATTTCCTTTTTTATTTATATAATACCTTTTGATTTTGACAGACATTCTCTCTCTCTCTCTCTTTCACACACTCACAATCACCTGGAATATGCATGCATACTTACATGAGAGAGAGAAAGAGAGAGAAAGCATTTCTTGTATTTACGCCAAGATAACACTTTCCATCTTTCCGCTAATAGATCTCATTATATTTCTACATAATGCATTAAGCTCTAAACCCCCAAGGGTAAGTTAAACCTTTTTCTAAGGGGAGACATGCCACTCCTGTTTTATATTTTATGCTATTTTTTTCATCAGCCTTTTTACACTCTCAAAAGAATTTTGTCATCTATCTTCATTATAGAATTCAAGAACAAGAGAAACATCAATAACAAAAACTGAACTTTTTGGCCAACAGAATTTACTAGAAAAGATCATCTACAAAAATGGAAATTTACTAAAAGTTTTTAATTTTATTCAAATGAATATAAAGGGCGGACAGTATTAAAGGAAAACAAAAAACAAATACTAAAAAAAAAACCTGAACCCTATTTTATTGCCACAAATCTTAATGAAACTCCAGTGGCTTAGACACACATAGGAAGTGATTATGTTTATTGGTTTATTGTTATCAAGTAAAGTAAAAAAAAGTAAAGTCATCGGGGAAGCCTAAAGTCGGTATCAGCCAGACAGCAAGGGAGTCTATCCCCTTTTCACTAACGCTAGACTAAGGAGATTGTTTTGGCATCTGAGGTGGAGTGCGACACCTACTATCAGCTCCTCACTTTACCACACAGATCCCTGTGCTACTCATATGCTGAGTTGGCAAGAGCCGGTATCAAACCTGGAATCTTGTGGTTCCTAGTCAGATGCTCTACCGACTGCCTGTTAATTTTGTACCATAGTGTAGATTTTAAAATTAGTTAGTGGAAAACAAAAGAAGGATGATTGACATCACTTAACCCTGTGTTGACCTACACTCCCATTCATGAGTGTGAATGTGGGAAGTTAGCTAAGAGAAAATCAGACTTTGGCTAACCGTTGATAGAGACTGTGCTCATTCAATTGGCCAAGTGGGATCGGGATCTTAAGAAAATAAAATAAATATGAGCTCAAAAATAAAATAATGTCTTGTGTTGTTAGTAAGAACAAATAAACAACACAAGAAGGTTAAGGAACAGCCACCAGATCCAAAGACAGATAGATCAAGCTAATTGAGAAATCAAGCTAAGAAGATACCAGCCAAGACCATCCAGAGATAGATACCAGCCCAAGCTAAGTTAAAAGAAATACAAATATCTAAGTAGACAAGTGCACCTGTGTGCAATGACGGGCATATGGGTACTTTTATATACAAAGTAAGATAAACTCTTCAGAAAAATAAGTACATGTCAATTTCAAAGTGATTGTGCAACAAAAGTTTCCTTAGTTTTAGTGGAAAATCATAATTCTATAAAAAGTAACATTCACAGAACCATATTTACCAACCCCAAACCCCTGCACAATTAGGATGTGACACAAGGTTAATTTCTTAAGTGGAATTTAACTGGTTTGAATTCAGAGTTTTTTTTCTCTTAGACTGGTCTCATCCAGAATTTTTAACTGGTGTCATCAATGCCATTTCCTCCTACACAATAACCATTACACTATGTGCCTCCAGAAATACAAAAGAAAATTTCTTAGAATCTTCTTTTCCTTGATTTTGTATCCTAATTTGTGATTAGTCTTTAGCAAAAAGCTACAAAAAAGCTATTGTCCAAATTTAAACGAGATCAAATTGTCACATATAATGATTAAATTCTGTTAAACATGACTGGTTACAAGTGTTAAGCTATGTTAAGTATTATTATTGTTATTATTATTATTGCTTGCAAACTACAATGGATTACATAAAGGGTTTGGTTCAAAGTTCTGTGAAGACTCACGATTATGACAAAGGCTCCAGAGTTTGACAAGAAACTCCTGAAGAAAGCTATGGTGCACATCAGCCAAAAAAGTGTGTATATGACTATAAAGATGAGTTCAACAAGAAACACCTGAAGAAGGCTGGAGAGAAAATCAGCTGAAACATTGTGTATATGACAATAAAGATAAGGATAACAGTCCCAAAAAACTAAATGATAGAAATTATCAAGCCACATCTCAAAATTTCAGATAAGAAACACCTGATGAAGACTGATGAGCACATTGGCTGAAACATTGTGTATATAACAATAAAGATGAGGACAACAGTCCAAAATACAATAGAGTCAAATGATATGCTGCAGTCATAACTCACAGTTATGACAAAGGTTTCAGAATACAAAAATCCTGAAGTAGGCCGGAGACACCATTGGGCAAAACATTATGTACATAAAGATGAGGACAACACTCAAAAACATTGAAATAATACAAATTATCAAGCCTCATCTAAAAAATTAAAACAAGAAACACTTGAAGAAGGCCTGAGAGCACATCAGCCAAAACTTTGTGTATAGCAATAAAGATGAGGACAACAGTTCAAAAAATCTAAAAAATACAAATTATCAAGTCTCATTTCAAAAATTCAAACAAAAACACTTGAAGAAGGCCGGAGAACCCATCAGCTGAAACATTGCATATATAAGCAATAAAAGATGAGGACAACAGTCTGAAAAATACAAATAATACAAAATTATCAAGCCTCATCTCAAAAATTTGAAGAAGGTTTCTGAGTTTGACAAGAACACCGAGAAAGGCCAAAACATTGTATAAATAACAGTAAAGATGAGGACAAACAGCCTGAAAAATACAATGATACAAATTATCAAGCCTCATCTCAAAATTTGAAGAAGTTTCTGAGTATTGACAAGAAACACCTGAAGAGCCAAAGGCCAATCGGCCAAAACATTGTATATATAACAGTAAAGATGAGGACAACAGCTTGAAAAATACAAATAATACAAATTATCAAGCCTCATCTCAAACATTTAAATAAGAAATACTTGAAGAAGGTTGGAGAGTACATCAGCCAAAACATTGTGTATAGCAATAAAGATAAGGACAATAGTCAGAAAAATATAAATAATACAAATTATCAAGCCTCATCTCAAAACTTCTGACAAATTATCTTGGAAGATGATTGTCATTTTGTTTTTCTCTATCTTCTCGGCCACTCAAAGTACAGTAGAGTCAAATGATATGCTACGGTCATAACTGACTGTTTTACCTTTAACTCATTAAATACGATAGAATTTCACGTTTTTCTTCCTCTTGAACCTTGAATAGAATCCCATCTCAGATTTCCTTTAAATGTTCTCATCTAGCCATACTGAATTCCTGAACCCAAATTAAGTTACCTCAGCGGGGGGTGGGGGGTGAGATTTGTGCCCACATTTGTTTCATACATCTATTACACTTGATTACATTCCCTTGCTAATGACTAGGCTATCTTCTGGACAAATATATTGTGGTGCCATATTGGCTCGTATGCATCGTTATCAATTTATTGGATTAAACATTTGAATGGCTTTTGTTATCACATAATTCCTGATTTATGCCGAGATTACACTGTCTTCTAAGATATCCATTGCAAATTATGAATGCACTTGATTGTGTAGACTTCTCTTTGGCCTCTCTCTCTCTCTCTCTCTCTCTGTATGCGTTTCCCAAGTTTGCAATGCATCATCGCATGTGCAAATGATGCTGAGTATATGAAAGATTTCATGCTGAAAATGTTGCTAACATTCACCATCAAATCTGGATGTCTAACTTATTGCTTGATTGGACAATAAGTCAAAAGCAAGTGTCCCAAGAGAATAAATTAATTTTCAGTGAAAAACTTTTGCTATAGGTCAATGGTTGAGCACAGGACAGTAAACAACGAGGTTTGGGGTTTCATCGTTACGCTCGGTCAGGAGGTTAAAATAATTATCTTCCATGAGGAAAACATATTTAATTTCAAAAGACTCGTGTTTCTGCTAACAAAAGAAGACTTTAAAATTCATCATGGGATAAATAAATTATCATGTGATAAATATTGACAAGGCTGGTTGATTGGATTTTACAGTATGTCAAACCTTGCTGGGTTACTTTATGCTGAATATATTTTGTTTCATTCATTCTTGATGGGTACTGAAAATATTTTAAAAATCAATATTTCTTTTAAACACATTTTTTAAACATTTTTTTCTATTCAACCCATTGATAGGATCCTGACAGGTATTATTACCATCCCGGGTCAGGGTGGGCCTAGGAGTAATGGCAATTAAGGGATACTCCACACAGAACTCCAGAATTGGAACTTCACCATGAGAAGCAGTTTAATGTCCTATCCACCTTCTAGCACATATATAATTAAAAAGGTTGGGGTTTGTCATAAGTGCTATTGGGCCAGGACAACGATATAGGTGCCAAGGCTTGATCTGTCTAGCCAATTGATTAAGGGGGCCTCTCCAACCACCTGTCTAGCCTAAGTAAGGGCCAAAGTGAAATGTTGCATGTCATAGACTGCACAACCAACAGGATTCCATCCTTAAGTATCATGGGTCACCCACAGCCATTGGGGGGATTTCACCCCTCTGCTGAGGTGTAGTCAGTGTATTCTTCTGCTCCAACTGACAAGGTAATATTGACAAGTGATTATGTGACAAGTTAATTTTTAAGTGGAGTAAAGCTGGTTTGAATTTAGACTTTACATTCTCCTAGATTGGTTTCCTTTCTCAAGTGAAACACAATTAGCTTTGTCCAGGATTTGAACTCAAGCCATTTCCTATGAGGATATACTAAGTGCTCCTCATGGTAAAAGTTGCAATAAAATGGTTGGTTGGTTGAGGGATTTTAATGGCATATCATCCTGTCTAGGGTTATTTCATGCCAGGAGATTAAGAAAATATAAGTTGCACATTTATATTTACACTTTTATACTTAATAGTTTTACCAATATGTCTACAGTTAGTTTGAATTCAGTTTTCCTTCTCCTAGACTGGTTACTCTAAAGTAATTATTTTTATAAAAGAAAGGTTCTGTGGCCTCTATGGATAATGGGATCTCAAACTGATTTGAAACTCAAAATAATAGTTTGCATGGTCTTGAGAAAGGGATGAATCCACTCTGCCCTCTCATGGGCAAATAGTAGCGTAGAGGGAATAATTTGTTAGGATCATTGAGCTTCATCTACAACTAGTATGAATTCAGTTTTCCTTCTCCTAGACTGGTTACTGTAACAAGACTCTAGACTGGTTACTGTGTCAAGGCTCTCAGAAAGGACAAAATGCCATCTATATTGACATTTTTGAATATATCTTTCATGTTTTGTAAACACATTAAATAATAACAGCAAAGTCATTCTAATTCCATTCTAATGCACTTATTCAATCTACAGGATAGACTATTCTCCATTTGTTAACCATATGACCACAGGTGATAACATAGACATACTTGACATTAGATTAACCTTTTACACCCTGTGGTCATATGGTTAACAGAATGAGAATAGTCTAATCCTGGTAGATTGAATAAAGGTGATTAGAATGGAATAGAATGACTTTTGCTGTTATTATTTAATGTTTCCAAAACATGAAAGATATATTCAAAAATGTCAATATAGATGGCATTTTGTCCTTTCTGAGAGCCTTGACACAGTAACCAGTCTAGATCTTGTTACAGTAACCATCTAGAGAAAGCGAAAACTGAATTCATACTAGTTGTAGATGAAGCTCAATGATCCTAACAAATTATTCCCTCTACGCTACTATTTGCCCATGAAGAGGGCAGAGTGGATTCATCCTTCCCCTCAAGACCATGCAACTATTATTTTGAGTTTCAAAATCAGTTTTGAGATCCCATATCCATAGAGCCACAGAACCTTTCTTTTAAAAAATAATTACTTTGAGTAACCAGTCTAGGAGAAGGAAAACTGAATTCAAACTAACTGTAGACATAATTGGTAAAACTATTAAGTATATAAAGTGTAAATAAAATGTGCAACTTATATTTCTTAATCTCCTGGCATGAAATAACCCTAGACAGGATGATATGCCATTAAAATCCCTCAACCAACCAACCATTTATTGCAACTTTTACCAGGGAGCACTTAGTATATCCTCATAGGAAATGGCTTGAGTTCAAAATCCTGGACAAAGCTAATTGTGTTTCACTTGAGAAAGGAAACCAATCTAGAGAATGTAAAGTCTAAATTCAAAACCAAGCTTTACTCCACTTAAAAATTAACTTGTCACATAATCACTTGTCAATATAACCTGTCAGTTGGAGCAGAAGAATACACTGACTACACCTCAGCAGAGGGTGAAAATCCCCCCAATGCTGTGGGTGACCCATGATATTAAGGATGAATCCTGTTGTTGTGCAGTCTATGACATGCAACATTTCACTTTGGACCTTACTTAGGCTAGACAGGTGGTTGGAGAGGCCCCCTTAACAATTGGCTAGACAGATCAAGCCTTGGGCACCTTATATCGTGTCCTGGCCCAATAGCACTTATGACAAACCCAACCTTTTAATTATATATGTGCTAGAAGGTGGATAGGACATTAAACTGCTTCTCATGGTGAAGTCCAATTCTGGAGTTTGTGTGGAGTATCCTTAATTGCCATTACTCCTAGGCCCACCCTGACCGGGATGGTAATAATACCTGTCAGGATCCTATCAATGGTTGAATAGAAAAAATGTTTAAAAAAAGTGTTTAAAAGAAATTATGATTTTTAAAATATTTTCAGTACCCATCAAGAATGAATGAAACAAAAATATATTCAGCATAAAAGTAAAACCCAGCAAGGTTTGACATACTGTAAAAATCCAATCAACCAGCCTGTCAATATTTATCACATGAATAATTTATTATCCCATGATGAATTTTAAAGTCTTCTTTTGTTTAGCAGAAACACGAGTCTTTTGAAATTTAAATATGTTTTCCTATGGAAGATAATTATTTTAACCTCCTGACCGAGCGTAACACGATGAAACCCCAAACCTCGTTGTTTACTGTCCTGTGCTCAACCATTGACCTATAGCAAAAGTTTTTCACTGAAAATTAATTTATTCTCTTGGGACACTTGCTTTTGACTTATTGTCCAATCAAGGCAATAAGTTAGACACATCCAGATTTGATGTGAATGTTAGCAACATTTTCAGCATGAAATTTTTCAATATACTCAGCATCCATTTGCACATGCGATGATGCATTGCAAACTTGGGAAACGCATACAGAGAGAGAGAGAGAGAGAGAGAGGCCAAAAGAGAAGTCTACACAATCAAGTGCATTCATAATTTGCAATGGATATCTTAGAAGACAGTGTAATCTCGGCATAAAATCAGGAATTATGTGATAACAAAAGCCATTCAAATGTTTAATCCAAATTAAATTGAATAACGATGCATACGAGCCAAATATGGCACCACAATATATTTGTCCAGAAGATAGCCTAGTCATTAGCAAGGGAATGTAATCAAGTGTAAAGATGTAGACAAATGTGGGCACAAATCTCACCCCCCACCCCCCGCTGAGGTAACTAATTTGGGTTCAGGAATTCAGTATGGCTAGATGAGAACATTTAAAGGAAATCTGAGATGGGATTCTATTCAAGAGTTCAAGAGGAAGAAAAACGTGAAATTCTATTTCGTATTTAATGAGTTAAAGGTAAAACAGTCAGTTATGACCGTAGCATATCATTTTTGAACTCTACTGTACTTTGAGTGGCCGAGAAGATAGAGAAAAACAAAATGACAATCATCTTCCAAGATAATTTGTCAGAAGTTTTGAGATGAGGCTTGATAATTGTATTATTTATTTTTTCTGACTATTGTCCCTTATCTTTATTGCATACACAAATGTTTGGCTGATGTACTCTCCAACCTTCCTTCAAGTATTTCTTATTTAAATGTTTGAGATGAGGCTTGATAATTTGTATTATTTGTATTTTTCAAGCTGTTGTCCTCATCTTTACTGTTATAGTATACAATGTTTTGGCCGATGTGGCCTTTGGCCTTCTTCAGGTGTTTCTTGTCAAACTCAGAAACCTTCTTCAAATTTTTGAGATGAGGCTTGATAATTTGTATCATTTGTATTTTTCAGGCTGTTGTCCTCATCTTTACTGTTATTTTATACAATGTTTTGGCCTTCTTCAGGTGTTTCCTTGTCAAACTCAGAAACCTTCTTCAAATTTTTGAGATGAGGCTTGATATTTGTATTATTTGTATTTTTCAGACTGTTGTCCTCATCTTTATTGCTATATATTGCAATGTTTCAGCTGATGGGTTCTCCGGCTTCTTCAAGTGTTTTTGTTTGAATTTTTGAAATGGACTTGATAATTTGTATTTTTAGATTTTTTGAACTGTTGTCCTCATCTTTATTGCTATACACAAAGTTTTGGCTGATTGCCTCAGGCCTTCTTCAAGTGTTTCTTGTTTTAATTTTTTAGATGAGGCTTGATAATTTGTAATTATTTCAAATCGTTTTGAGTGTTGTCCTCATCCTTTATGTACATAATGTTTGCCCAATGGTGGCTCCGGCCTACTTCAGGATTTTTTGTATTCTGAAACCTTTGTCATAACTGTGAGTTATGACTGCAGCATATCATTTGACTCTATTGTATTTGGACTTTGTCCTCATCTTTATTGTTATATACACAATGTTTCAGCCAATGTGCTCATCAGTCTTCATCAGTGTTTCTTATCTGAAATTTTGAGATGTGGCTTGAAATAATTCTATCATTTAGTTTTTTGGGACTGTTATCCTTATCTTTATTGTCATATACACAATGTTTCAGCTGAATTTTCTCTCCAGCCTTCTCAGGTGTTTCTTGTTGAACTCATCTTTATAGTCATATACACACTTTTTGGCTGATGTGCACCATAGCTTTCTTCAGGAGTTTCTTGTCAAACTCTGAGCCCTTTGTCATAATCGTGAGTCTTCACAGAACTTTGAACCAAACCCTTTATGTAATCCATTGTAGTTTGCAGCAAAATAAATAATAACAATAATAATACTTAACATAGCTTAACACTTGTAACCAGTCATGTTTAACAGAATTTAATCATTATATGTGACAATTTGATCTCGTTAAATTTGGACAATAGCTTTTTTGTAGCTTTTTGCTAAAGACTAATCACAAATTAGGATACAAAATCAAGGAAAAGAAGATTCTAAGAAATTTTCTTTTGTATTTCTGGAGGCACATAGTGTAATGGTTATTGTCGTAGGAAATGGACATGATGACACCAGTTAAAATTCTGGATGAGACCAGTCTAAGAGAAAAAAAACTCTGAATTCAAACCAGTTAAATTCCACTTAAGAAATTAACCTTGTGTCACATCCTAATTGTGCAGGGGTTTGGGGTTGGTAAATATGGTTCTGTGAATGTTACTTTTTATAGAATTTATGATTTTCCACTAAAACTAAGGAAACTTTTTGTTGCACAATCACTTTGAAATTGACATGTACTTATTTTTCTGAAAGAGTTTATCTTACTTTGTATATAAAAAGTACCCATATGCCGTCATTGCACACAGGTGCACTTGTCTACTTAGATATTTGTATTTCTTTTAACTTAGCTTGGGCTGGTATCTATCTCTGGATGGTCTTGGCTGGTATCTTCTTAGCTTGATTTCTCAATTAGCTTGATCTATCTGTCTTTGATCTGGTGCTGTCCTTAACCTTCTTGTGTTGTTTAATTGTTCTTACTAAACAACACAAGACATTATTTTATTTTTGAGCTCATATTATTTTATTTTCTTAAGATCCGATCCCACTTGGCCATTGAATGAGCACAGTCTCTATCAACGGTTAGCCAAAGTCTGATTTTCTCTTAGCTAACTTCCCACATTCACACTCATGAATGGGAGTGTAGGTCAACACAGGGTTAAGTGATGTCAATCATCCTTCTTTTGTTTTCACACTAACTAATTTTAAAATCTACCACTATGGTAACAAAATTAACAGGCAGTCGGTAGAGCATCTGACTAGGAACCACAAGATTCCAGGTTTTTGATACCGGCTCTTGCCAACTCAGCATATGAGTAGCACAGGGATCTGTGTGGTAAAGTGAGGAGCTGATAGTAGGTGTCGCACTCGCACTCTCAGATGCAAAACATATCTCCTTAGTCTAGCGTTAGTGAAAAAAGGGGATAGAACTCCCTTGCTGTCTGCTGATACCGACTTTAGGCTTCCCGATGACTTTTACTTTTTTTACTTTACTGATAACAATAAACCAATAAACATAATCACTTCCTATGTGTGTCTAAGCCACTGGAGTTTCATTAGATTTGTGGCATAAATAGGGTTCAGGTTTTTTTTTAGTATTTGGTTTTTGTTTTCCTTAATACTGTCCGCCCTTTATATTCATTTTGAATAAAATTAAAAAACTTTTAGTAAATTTCCATTTTTGTAGATATCTTTTCTAGTAAATTCTGTTGGCCAAAAAGTTCAGTTTTTGTTATTGATGTTTCTCTTGTTTTGAATTCTATAATGAAGATAGATGAAAAATTCTTTTGAGAGTGTAAAAAAGGCTGAATGAAAAAAATAGATAAAATATAAAACAGGAGTGGCATGTCTCCCCTTAGAAAAGGTTTAACTTACCCTTGGGGGTTTAGAGGCTTAATGCATTATGTAGAAATAATAATGAAGATCTATTTAGCGGAAAGATGGAAAGTGTTATCTTGGCGTAAATACAAGAAATGCTTTCTCTCTCTTTCTCTCTCTCATGTAAGTATGCAATGCATATTCCAGGTGATTGTGAGTGTGTGAAAAGAGAGAGAGAGAGAGAATGTCTGTCAAAATCAAAAGGTATTATATAAATAAAAAAGGAAATAGCAAATAAGGAAACTGAAAAGAGAGAAAGAACGAGTAGGAACATCAAATTTAGAAGAAAATAAGAACAAAAAATATATACAGAGAAAGAAGAACAAGGGAGAAGAAAGAATAGAAAATAGAGAGAGAAAGAAATGAGAGAGAAAGAATAGGAACAAGAAAGAAAAGTGAGAACAACAGAGAGAGAAGGAGGGGTAGAGAAAGGAAGAGAGAGAAAAAAAGAAGAGGGAAGAAGGGGAGAAAGAAGGGAGAGAAGGAAAGAAAGAAGGGAGAGAAGAAACAGAAAATGAGTGAAAAAGAAAAGAGAAAGGCAGAATAAAGAAAGATGAATAAAAAACAAGAAGAAAGCTAAAAGAAAGATCTAGCAAAAAGAGAAAGAGACATGAAACAAAGAAATAATGATGAAAAAGGGCATAAAGGAAGAAGAAAAAGTAAAAGAAAAAAGTTATTGTTGTTGTAAATGGAAGAAAACAAAAAAGTTTGATAAATGGAAAACAGAAAAAGAAGGAAAAGAGAAAATATTTGAAAGAAAAACGAAAAAATAAAGAAAAAAAAGTGCTGAAGGAAAAAAAGATAGAAAGATTATAAAATATTGTATATGAAGATGGCAAAACAATAAGAAAAAGATAAGAAAGAAAAGGGAGAACAAAAGAAAGATAATGGACCAGAGAGATTATAAAAAATATTGTATGTTAAAGATGCACAAATAGTAAGAAAAAGATAAAAAAAACAATTTGATCTTCTGGAAAGAAACAAAAGAGGAGGGGGAGACAAAATAAAAATAAAAAAACCAGACCTAAAAATAAGAAAATAAAATTTATAAAAGAAAAAAAATATTCCAAGGTTGTTAATAATGATCAAAGAGCAAAAGGCAAGTGAAGAAGTGAGACGTGGAAAGAGAATCGAGAGAACAGAGAGAGTGAGTGAGACTTGATGCAGTAAAGCTGTAGGATGTCAGACCTCGAAATGAGTTTCTGGGAGGCTGGGTGAGACTGCAGTGCATGACGGAATATGACCCACAGTCCTCAGTGGGGATGTTGGCACATGGAGAAGACCAACTGACTGAATGTCTGGTTACAAGGGTGACGAAGAACGGTTTTGACCCAATACATTGGGCAAGAAGAAAGACCAGTGAGGTTGATACTGGTTGAACCTAGATGATTGCTGCATAAAATAAATAAATATTAAAATAGCTTGGAATGGAATATAAAGTATAAAAAAAAGCAAAGACAATGAATGAAAATGAACAAATGGAACAGTACCAAAATGTGAATAGATAGATAATAAAAATAGATAGGTATATAATAGGAATTGATAGGTAGATAACATAATAGATAACTGAATGATATAGATAGATAATAAATAGACAGATAACAGAAATAGATGACAGAATGAGATTGGCAGGTAGATAAATAGAAATAGATGAGTAAATAAATTAAGGAGATATTAACATACTGGGATATAAGTAGATAGATATGAATAGGGTGAGACAGATATAGAGAGATAAAAAAGCTTATATGAAAAAAGAAAATACAGCTGCTTTGAATTTAGGGTTTTCCTTCCAGACTAGTGACCTTACCAAGGCTAAAGACCCAGTCCTGCTCTACTATTTACCCATATCTGGAGGGAGAGAAAAGATGCCATTAGTGTGAAGTGGAATGTAAATAGTTTTTTGTCCAGTATTTGAATTCAGTTTTCATCTCTTATACTAGTGGCCTTAACGCCAAGACTAAAGACCCAGTCTGCGCTACTATTTAACCATATCTTGGCGGGAAGAGAAGAGATGCCATTTACTGTGAATCGAAACATCGACTGGTTTAGATTTCCTTCTCCAAGACTGGTTGCCTCACCAAAGCTAACAAACCCAGTCTACCCTACTATTTACCATATCTTGAGAGAGAGAAGAGATAATATTATTTTTGAAGTGGAATGTAGACGGTTTTGTTCAGGAATTTGAATTCAGTTTTCCTTCTCCTAAGACCTGGTTGCCTTACCAAATCTAAAGAACTCAATCTTCTCTACTATTAACCCATAGCTATGGAGATAACAAGATGGATTTATGTCTTTCCCAAAGTGATTAGTATAGAAATGAAATGTGAATAGCCTCTTCCAGGATGTGAACTCTGGTTACCAATCCATTTCTCACAACAAAAAATGTTAAACATGCCTTTTAGTGCAATAGTGATGTAGAGACAAGAATTCACTGGTTGCAGAGTTTTTTTGATGTAATAAATTTAGAAACTAAATGTTTTTAGAGAACTTATTAACTTATCTGAAGCTCGCTCATACCTCAAATTTAGCTTACAACAAAAAGCAAAAAATCAACAAAGTGACAGCTCATAACTTGGAAAACTCATAAGTTGAGGCACTTGTAAGTCAAGGTAACATTGTACTTAATTGAAAAAAATAAATAAGTAAAATAATGATGAAGATGAGAATTGACCCTCCTCTTCCACCTCCTTTCCCCTTCTGACCACAATGAGACGTGAATAAATTGCATATGTATGTACTTGGAGTAATGGAGAGCTAGAATACTTTGAAAGGTAATAGAGATCTCACTTAGAATTTAGTTTGTTTGTTGTTGGATTTTACGGCATGTCAACCCTTGTTGGGTTATTTTATGCAAAAAATGTTTTTGTTTTATTTATTCTTGATTGGTATTCAATTTTTTAAAACTCGTTTCTTTTTAAATCATTTTCTTAAGACTAATTTTTTTCTATTCAACCAATAGATGGGACCTTGATGGAACTACCACTCTGGGTCATAGTGAACCTGGCAGTAATGGTGATGAAGGGGTACTCCCCACTCTTCAGAGTACCAGAAATTGGAACTTCACCACTAGATGCCAGTTTAACATTACAACCCAGGACATTGAGGACTCTAGTGAAGACCACGAGTTACTACTGTTTTTGAAAAACTTCTGTTGGAACATGGTCTCATCTATTTCACCTGTGTGCCCTGGTCTACTAATATTTAGCTTTTATTGATGAAATGTTCCAAGCTGACATCCCTAATAAAATTATTCAGTCAGTTACTGTGTGTTTCCTATGAAATCCGGCACTCCCTCTCTATGTACAATAACCAGCCATTTCAATAGGACCACAAATAAAGTATTCTTATCATCTGTTGTAAATGCAGTGTCTGATCTGATAAAAAAAATTTTTTTTACATTTCACGCATTCCATACAAAAATTGTCTATACTTGACATTCTAAAGTCCTCCATTTGCATGAATGAATAAATAATATGTCTTCCATGGAAAAAAAAATCTATACACTCTTCTACAGAAGACGAAACTTGGAAAATTAAGTTTAAGAAATTCTTTTTATAACTGATTGTTATTTTAATTTTATTTAGTGTTCTTTGGAAGTTTCCATCATCTAATGCTATTTATATGTAAAATGCGATTCAAATGATATTTATCTCTTGTGCAACTATTCTGCATTAGTACCATGTAAAGATTTTCCAATTCAAGCTCTTTGCTTTCCTCATTGTAATTCCCTTTTTAGAAGTGGTATAATGGTTAGCAAAACTATCTCCGCAGATCCAACACTGAATTGATCCTCACCAGATACTCCATGCTTTGTGACCTTGTGTCAAATCTACCCATGATGAATGGGTTGGTAAATCATTTTTTTTTTTTTTTGTATTTTTTTAAAAAATTTAACAGGTTATTTTTAATCCTGGTTGGCGAGAGAGAGAAAGAGATTTTAAAATTAGCTGTTAGTCCTCAATAAAGTGAATTATCTTTGAAATAAACAATTCAATGTAAGAAAGATGTTGATTTTTGAAGACCAACAGTTACTACTGTTTGAAAAACTCATAAGAGATACTCATAAAGATGGTTATTTTTAGGCAAACCTGTGTATTTTTATTTTGTAGGATTTTATTATTATTTATTTTATTATTATATTATTAAGTGTGCCCTTGCTGGTCTTAATGAGACAAACTGTCTGGCCCATAAAGCAACTGGACAAGCCCTTCGCTTGAACCATCAAGTGAATGTCTAAAGTGTTCAGCCTTGTCAATTAACGTCTTATCTCCATTTTTGAAGATACTCATCAACTTAGCAAATAATGGCCAAAAAAAAAAAGTTACAATTACATGAAATTGATCATGATACGACATGATAATATATTAACTGTCAAAATTATTAGGGACATTGATAAGTCGCACAAAGATGACAATAAAAACAGTTGATGTCATGTCTGCAAAAATAAAATGATGACAAGGTATGAGGATAATCAGTTAATTGGATGATGATGATAATGAGAATGATATCATTTATTGAGAATAGCAAGAATATCATGCCTTCTGGGCATAGGTATTCAATTTTAATGTAATGATATATTAAATTTTTTTAAAAATAACAGATGCCTCATAAAAAAGATTTACACTTATTTTGATTAATTTTAATTGGTTTCTATATGAAACCATTCAAAAGGATTGATTTTAATATGGTTGAGATAAACTATAATATTAGAGATCAATAATACCAATAATTATTTATTTATAACGCCCAGATTTTTGTTAAAACTAGTATGCAAACTTGCAACCACACCATGTATTTTATAAATCTTTATTTTTTTCATGATATATAAGACACATAGCAGTTTTAAATGCACCAAGTAAATGAAGCTGTTTTGAGGCAAATCTAAGATTTTCATAGAGACATTGTTAATAAATAAGATTCATATCTAAGTATAAACAATCAGTGATGAACTTACGGCAATTTCTGAGGGTAATTGTGAACATGAACAGTTGTCAGTTGCTGACAGACACCAGATCATTATAATAAGATTATATCGGTAACATGTATTATCCCAGAAACCTGTAGAATTAAGGCTATCAGTTTTCAAGCTGCATTGTGAGTTGAATCTTGTCCTGACCATCAGTGTTGGGTTGGTGGAATATGTATATACAGATTTGGTTTGTTCCACTGAGTACCCTGACCAAAACCTTATTCCCTGGATTCTGATTGGCTGCTGGTTTTTAGTGTGACAACTCTAATCATAAATACCAAACACGCTGTCTATTTCTGGAGTTAGTCACAGGGTCTGTATTTGGTTAAAGTCTTTCAACCATTTTGTCTTGGCAACTGACGGTTTGTTGCAGTCTTCCTTGAGAAGGTGAATATCATATGTTGAATTCTACAGATAACACAACTACACAACATTGCTTAAACAATAATAATTATACATACAAAGTTAAAAAATTCTTTATTTAATTTAATTTTTGAATAATTTCAAAATGTTCATTCAGCACTTGAGAGGCTCAATGAATTAATACCAATTGTTACTAAGGATATGATATCATCTCCCTTGAAGATTATTTGCATGTCACAACTCAGTGGTCCACATCAAGTCCCAAAAAATTAATTCTAGATTCGCTTTGCCTCTGGTCTTTGACCTCCGGGTCACAGGACTTGAAGATCCTGGAGAAGTGAGGAGTGTCCCTTCTTGCTATTATTACGCCAGGTGCATTCCTGACCCAAATGGTAGTTTGCATTATTTGGATATTGGAACTATTGC
>CM042148.1:117952251-118004751 GCA_023376005.1 Doryteuthis pealeii
GTTTAGTGCTGAAATATCATCAATCGATTCATCATCATCTTTCATGTCGCGCTTCAGCCGTGGATATCATGACAATCTCTCTCCATCCGTCCCTACGCCTCAGTCATCTCGGAGCCGTCCTTGCTATGCAGCCATCTGCATCCTCACAGAAGCTGATCAACATACGTTTTTGCTGCGCTCGGCCACGCTGGCGTTCCATGTGCTGGCTTCCACAGGAGCGACGTGCCTTATATATAAAATATATAAGCTTAAAAGAGAGAATGATCTGACATATGAGCACAGGAACAAGATGGATGAAAACACCACACAATGCTGCTAAGAGAAACAATGTTATAAATTTTTTCTCCTTTAACAGCATTGTGTTGCGATGTGTTTCATTCCATCTTGTCATTCCATAATAGAATATATATATAGTATATATATATGTTTTCATTGCCTGACTTCCAGAATCATTCACGGTTTTTGTAGTAATGCACCCATTTTATTTGTTTAATTGCAGCAGAAAATCTATGAAAGAAAAAAAAGAAAATATTCAGAAAAAAATGTGGGGAGAAACAGTTAATAAAAACACAAATTTTCATTATCCCGAATATGTTAAAAAATAAAACAAAAGAGAGAAAAAAAAAGAGTGATTTTTTTTTAATTGCTTTAATAAATAACAATAATTTCAAACTGATTATTCCTGATTGCACATTTATGAAATTAAATATCATTTAAATTGTCATGACGAAAATATTGGTCTTAAAGTAGCAGATGCATAAAAAATCACAAAATTCAAAATTATTTCATTTCTGGTAAGGAAATGTTTTAGTTCTCAATAAAATGAAGGAAATTTGCCAAATGTAAGTAATTTGTCTTTCTTCTCAGTTTTGAGTTAAATTCAAAATGTTCAGGAATTGAGACAAACAAAAAAAGATACAGACAAATCTTAGCTATTAGGGTCAAGTCACACTGAAGTAAATCAAACCTCTAGATTCCTCATAAAACACTACGCTAGAAAGTTATGTTGATTTTAGTACAGCGGCTTTGTTTTCAGTTTACATCACTAGGCAGACATGAAAACAGAGACACCACAATACAGTATAGCCCTGTGATAGCGGGCTTAGATATACCACCCACTGCACCTCTGCCCAGAGTGTACCCCCCCCCCCCATGGGCCACCCTTGGCCATGTGTTGACGACCTGTGATCTAAGGATGAAGCCCTAGTGGCTGAGCAGTCCATGCGCATGTAATACTCTACTTTGCGCTCTTACATAGGCTTGACAGGCGGTTCAGAAAAAGCCTCCCTCTAGTCAATCAGCCTGTTCAATCCCTAGCACCTATATGATTGTCCCAACCCTATTTACCCTTATGACAAGCCCCAAACCTTTTTATCATATATGCTGCTAGGACGGTGCGCTGAGGATCCGTGTCCTGGAATGATGTTAGACTCTATCTGATTAAGTTCCTATTCTGGAGCTTTGGGTAATAGGGAGCTATCCCTTCATCACCATTACTCCCAGGTCACTCTGTGCGTAGTACCTGTTAGGATTCCATCTAGGGTTAAATAGAAACAAATGAGTTGAAAAGAAATGAGATACCCATCAAAGAATGAATAAAACAAAAAACATCTTTCGCCATGAAATGCATCCCAATGGTTGAACATGCCGTAAAACCAAACAACTAACTAAGAATAATAATAATCTTGGCTAGGAGACAAATCCAGATAATTGATAAGAAGAAGAGAATTTGTAAATATAAATAACTAATCTGGATTCCTTGCCTTAAAATTTCTACACTAGAAAATTTTTGTTTTGATGTTGATACAACCAACCAATCCCGAACAGCACAAGACAATACCAATATTAATATAAAATTGATGCGTTTCTATGTCTTGCTCCAGGTCAGATTTATTTACATTTTCAACTTCCTCATTCTCATTACTGAACGACTTTTGTCGACCACAAGTCAATGAATGAACCCATATACCCTTACATTATGATAGCTTAATGGATCAACTGAAAAAAAATTCTAAGAGACCTTCCTTACAATACAAAGAGTTAATTGCCAGAAAAAAGCCTTTTGCAATCTAAATGACTTCCTTAAAGTTGAGAGAGAAGAAGAGAGAATTATCAATATTAAATAGTGTGCAATCCATGATGTAAACATTTTGAAGCTAAAAATAATAGCCTTTCAATCGCCGTTCATCAGGTGTTTAATCATAAGCGAATAAAAAAGGTGGCGTTTTTGCTTTCCTTTGTTTTATGTACTTCTTTATCAATGGGAGATTTACAATCATTGCGAACAGAAAAGGGACACACTCTCTTTCCTCCTCTCACCTGATGAAGGATGCACAATAGATTAGTTGAAATTGTTGTTAAATAAAGATCAGAAGTCAATCCCTTTCCTCATATTTAATATACATATACATATGTGTTTGTGTCTGTTTGTTTGTTGTGTTTGTGTTGTGCTGTGTTGTATTATATATGTATGGTGTGTGTATATATATATATATAATATGTGTGTGTGTGTCATTGTGTGTGTATATATATATATATATATATATATATGTGCTGTGTGTATATATATGTGTATGTGTGTGGTGCTGTATAATATGTGTATGTGATGTGTGTGTATTTTTTTTTGTATATTATGTGTGTGTGTATGTGTGTGTTGCATATATATATATAATGTGTGTGTGCATGAAGTGTGTATATATATGTGTGTTGTTTTAGTGTATTTGTGTATATATGTGTGAGTGTATAGGTGTATATTTTTTTTTTTATTTTTTTTTTTTTTTTTTTATATATACTATATATATATATATGTGTGCTATGGTAGTTCTGTGCTGCTGTTTATTTCTATTTTCTGTGTGTGTGATGTAATAATCTTCACCTCACTTTGAGTTTCTGCATGACTTAAAACAGATAGAGGGAGGCGAGCAGAATGACACTAATGAATAGAGAAAGTTTCACTACAAAAGCCTCCTCCTTATTTCTTTTTCTTTTTCTTTTTTTTTTTCAAACTTTTTACTTAGTCATCACTTTTTGTCAATGGATGAACAACGGCATGGAGTTTGCTGGTTGAGACAGATAAAACCAATCCTGGAATTAATGGATAAATAACGAATATGAAGTTTAAAAAGAAAAAAAAAAACTCCTATTTTATTTATTCATTTTTATACAAGTTTCTGTTTCACTCAATCAATGAATTTGTGATGTTCTCTCTCTCTTTTTTTTATTACATTCTTTGTTTATTTTTATGCTTTATTTTTATGCGCCAATGTAATTACTACACTTGATCAATTATCAATCTGTAACTTTTGATACTTATTGTTTCTCATGCTATTTTGATGGTCACAAATGAATCATTACTTTTTATCCTTTAATGTTTTCTACTTTTTTCTCATTTGCTCCATTCATTGTTGCGTCATTAACAAAACCTTCAAACTATAAAAGCCAGCCTTGTCAGATGCGCGACCATGATGATGCTAAAGATGAATCCTGGTGGTTAAGCAGTCCATATTATACATTTAGTTTGGCCCTGGACTAAGGCTGATACGGGTCGTCGGAGAAGCCCCATCTGATCAATCCACTATCTGTCGAATCCCTAGCACCTATATGATTATCCCACCCTATTGCACTTATTTGGTTTTGGAAAAAAAGTTTTTTTTTTACCAGTTTTCAAGCGCTGGGAATATGGAGTACCCCTTCATCACTATTACTGCTCACTTCTATTTAGAGTCGTAAGACCTGTTAGGGTCCCATCTATGGGTTAAATAGTAAAAAGATGAGTCTTTAAAAAAATGTTTTTAAAAAAAGAATTGAATACCCATGAAAGAACGAAAAACAAAAATGTATCTTCAGCCCCAAAATACCCAACAAGGTTGACATGTCATAACACCAACCAAACTTTTTTAATGTTTTCTTACTGATATTTGTCCATTCATTTGTTCATTTCACAAAACATTTTAAAATTATAAAAAGTGATGACAAATTCAGTCGTTTTTATAGCTCACTTCCATAGACTTTTTGTAATGCAACTGAAAGGAAAAGATAAATTGCTGGCTACCTTCCAATGAGTGCATGTCATCATTCATCATAGTATTGCACTCAGTTTACGAGTTTCAATTATTTTCATCAAAATACTAATCATTTTTCAAAATATTTTATATGATTCACAGATAGGACCCTAATCAGTACTAACTGTAACAGATCATTTACAATTGATGGGCTAATCTAGGTATTATGTTGAATTCATTATTGTATTACCCTTCTTTCCTTACTTCTATTTTTCTTCTGTTCATCTTTGGTATCTTACGATTCTTTTCCAATGTCTGGATCTAGTCTTTGGGGACTTTGTGTCTGGTCTTCTAGGTCAGTCTTGTTGCCAAGACATTCAATCAACCACAAAACCAATATTATTTATTTAAGCTTTTATTTCTTTAACTAAACATACTTCTTCTAACTAATCCACAGCCGCACCTCAGCTAAAGCAGTAACATCCAAGCTTGAAACTTAAAACCCAACCAGGTTCCCACGTACTTCACGTATTTTCGTGGCTTTCTGTAATATTTCCATGGAAAGTGCCGCCCGCTGATATGAAAAGGCGGACATCCCTTCAGACAATACAGGGGTTGACAATAATCTATGCATAGATTAGTAACATTCAGCTTTGGAATTTATCAAACCTGTCTAGGGTAGATTTAGCCTTACATATTAGAGAATCATGTTTCAGGTTTTACATCTGCATCTAGTGGGAGAATAATGTTCCAGTTCTGCCTAGCAGGTTCCCTTCAGACTCAGAGATCGACAGCTACCAGTTAGGGTAATGAGTTTAAAAAAATACCCAACAAGAATGAATCAAACAAAAATATCTTCAGAATAAAATAACCTAATAAGGGTTGACATGCCCGTTTAAATGCAACCAACATTGTACATTCCATTATATTCTTGCTGTAGTTGCTTTCTTAAAACTTCTTTTTGTACATAAGGGTTACTATCAAAATACAAGTAAATTTTTGAACAAATCTATTTGACCCTTTCGCCGAACTCTAACCCAGGTACTTACCACTCTGACGAACCCAGAGAAGACTTGCAGAGAAATGGCATGAAACAGGCCTACTTCACACTTAGAGAGCTTCAGTAAGTGCGAGCCTCGCCACTATATATATATATATCTATTCAATAATTCTAAGCCTACTGACAGGGTGATGATTGATAATAGTGTTAATGATCTAGTGATAGTAATAATGAAATTTTAATCATATCATAATTAAATAATACTGCTGGCCAATGCCGCCACTGCTGCTGCTGCTAGCCCTGCCTAACATGGATAGCAGCATGCTAATAACAACAATGGCCATTGCCCAATTAATGAAGTTGATAATGAGTTAATGAGAGTTAATATAAGTCATTTTTATTTGTTTTTTTTTCTAATCTTACCGGCTGCGAATTATCTCTGCTCTGAATAATAATTATGCCTGGCCATCATTGTTTCTAACAATTAAATCTAAAGAGGCTTATTTTATGAGCAGTCAGCCCTTTTCTGACCAATTCTGCTAACCAATGTGAATGTTAAGGATTTTCAGGATTAGAAGCTAAATAGCCTCGTCTATAGATTAATGTCTTAAAATCTAAAGAAAAAAAAAGATTTATCTTGAAACATTATTAACTAAATTGATAATGAGAGTTCCTTTGCTTATTCACTTCAAAGTAGCACATTTTTAGGACTTTTTTTAAAGAGGTAATGAGTCACTATGTCTCTGAATTTTTTAAGATTGCGGCTGAATTTATATTATGTATTATCCGGACATTGTTCCTCCTCTTTATGTGTTACACAACATTTCGGCCTATATGCCCACCAGCCTTCTTCAGGTATTTCTGTTGCGACTTGGAATGTTCTTGAACTCAGGAATCTTCTCTTCAAACTTGCGAAAACCTCTTGTACAAACTTGGAGCCCTTCAATGTTATAATTTTGAAAACCTCACAAAACTTTGAACCAAACCCTTTTTACAACACCGTGGATTAAATAAACGTTTTTTCAGGGTTCAAAAATCAGAAGGCTTCCTGATTATGACATGGAGTTCCAGAGTTCAACAAGAAAATACCCGAAGAAGCCACGGAGGCACATTGGCCGAAACATTGCCTGCTAAGAATAACAATAGAAGATGAGGACAATTAGTTCCAGATAATATAAAGGATCACTGTTGGCTATCTAAATACTAACAATATAAGTATACACTTTAATACAAATTTATACACAACATGTAATAAATATTAGGCCTTTTGAAATTATCCTTTATTCATATTAATGTCTTAAAATGAAAAGAACAAAACATAATATCCTTAATGCTTGATTAACTAAACTAGCAAAAATATGCAGCCAACCAGGCCCAAAGTATTTAACTTTAATATATTTAAAATATTATATTGAATTAGAAAAACGTGTAAAACTCCTGATAAATGCATATAAAAGATTATACTAATTTTTGTTTTTGATTAATATGATTTCTATATAAATTACACATTGGATTGTTTTTAATACATTGGAGAATAAAATAATAATATTAGAAATCAATTAAATCAAAACAAAAAGTTAGTATAATCTTTTTAATGCCATTAATCATAGCGAGTTTTACAAGTTTATCTCTATTTCAATATAATTATTTTAATATATTAAAGTTAAATACTTGGCCTGGTTTGGCTCATATTTTGCTAGTTTAGTTAATAACATTAAGGATATTATTTTTTGTTTCCTTTACATTTAAGACATTATATGAATAAAGGATAATTTCAAAAAGCCTAATATTATTACATTTCGTGTTATAAAATTTGTATTCAAGTTTGTAACTTATATTGTAGTATTTAGATACCAACAGTGATTCCTTTATTATTTATTTGGACTATTGTCCTCATCTTTATTGCTTATCTACACAATGTGCGGCAATGTGCCCTCTGGCCTTCTTCGGATTTTCTTGTGAACTCGGAACCTCCATGTCATAATCATGGAGCCTTCATGGATTTTGAACTGAAAACCTTTATTTAATCCACGGTGTTGCTAAAGGTTTGGCTTCAAAGTTTTGTGAAGGCTTTCCAATTATAACATGAAGGCTCCAAGTTTGACAAGAAGTTGAAGAAGAAGTTCCTGAGTTCAAGAACATTCCAAAGTCCAACAAGAAATACCTGAAGAAAGGCTGCGTGGCTGCATATTAGGCCGAAATGTTTGTAACAATAAGAGGAGGACAATAGTCCGCGATAATACAAATAATATAAATTATCAAGCCGCATCTTAAAAATTCAGGAAATAGTGACTCATTACTCTTTAAAAAAAGTCCAAAAATGTCTTTAACTATGAAGTGAATAACAAAGGAACTCTCATTATCAATTTAGTTAATAATGTTTCAAGATATCTTTTTTTTTCCTTTAGATTTTAAGACATTATATAATAGATGAGGCTATTTAGCTTCTAACCTGAAAATCCCTTAAACATTCACATTGTTAGAAGAATTGGTCAGAAAAGGGCTGACCTCATAAAATAGCCTCTTTAGATTTAATTGTTAGAAACATGATGAGCCAGGCATAATTTATTATTCAGAGCAGAGATAATTGCAGCCGGTAAGACAATATAAAATGACTTATATTAACTCTCATTACACTCATTATCAACTTCATTATTGCAATGGCATTGTTGTTATAGCATCTCTATCAATGTTAGCAGCAGCAGCAGCAGCAGTGGAGGCATTGGCCACAGATTATTTAATCTATGAATAATATTAGAATTATCATTATTACTATCACAGATCATTAACACTATATCATCATCAACCCTGTCAGTAGGCTTAGAATATATTGAATAGATATATATATATATAGTGGCGAGGCTCCACTACTGAAGCTCTCTAAGGTGTGAAGTACCTGTTTCATGTCATTTCTCTCAAGTCTTCTCTGGTTCGTCAGAGTGGTAGTACCTGTTAGAGTCCCAGAAAGGGTCAAATAGATTTGTTCAAAAATTACTTGTATTTGATAGTACCATGTACAAAAAAACTTAAGAAACAACTACACAAAATATATGAATGTACAATGTTGGTTGCATTTAACGGCATGTCAACCCTTATTAGCGTTATTTTATTCTGAAGACATTTTGTTTCGATTCATTCTTGTTGGGTAATTTTTTTTCTTTATTGAACCATTTACCCTAACTGGTACGTTATTCTGGTCTGAGTGAACCTGGTAGCAGAACTGGAACCTCACCACTAGATGCAGAAATGTAAACTGAACATGATTCTCTAATATGTAAGCATAAAATAACCCTAGACAGGTTGATAAATTCCAACTGAATGTTACATAATCTATGCATAGATTATTGTCAACCCCCTGTATTTCTGAAGGATGGCCCCTTTTCATATCACGGCGGGACTTTCCATGGAATATTACAGAAAGCCCACGAAATACGTGAAGTCACGTGGGACCTGGTTGGGTTTTAAGTTTCAGCTTGGATATTACTGCTTTAGCTGAGGTGCGCTGTGATTAGTTAGAGAAGTATGTTTAGTTAAGAAATAAAAGCTTAAATAAATAATATGGTTTTGTGGTTGATGAATGTCTTGGCAACAAGACTGACCTAGAAGACCAGACACAAAGTCCCCAAGACTAGATCCAGACATTGGAAGAAGAACGTAAGATACCAAAGATGAACAGAAGAAAAATAGAAGTAAGAAAGAAAGGGTATACAATATGAATTCCAACATAAATACCTAGATTAGCCCATCATTGTAAATGATCTGTTACAGTTAGTACTGATAGGGTCCTACCTGTGATCATAAAATATTTGAAAATGATTAGTATTTGATGAAAATACTTGAAACTCTGTAACTGAGTGCAAATACTATGATTGATGATGACATGCACCCTCATTGAAGGTAGCCAGCAATTCATCTTTCCTTTCAGTTGCATTACAAAAAGTCTAGGAAGTGAGCTATAAAAAAGACTGAATTTGTCATCACTTTTATAATTTAAAATGTTTTGTGAATGAACAAATGAATGACAAATATCAGTAGAAAACATTTAAAAAATGTTGGTTGGTGTTATGACATGTCAACCCTTGTTGGGTTATTTTGGGCTGAAGATATTTTTGTTTTATTCATTCTTTCATGGGCACTCAATTCTTTTTAAAAAACATTTTTTTAAGACTCATTTTTTCTATTTAACCCATACATGGGCCCTAACAGGTATTACCACTCTAAATAGAAGTGAGAGTAATAGTGATGAAGGGGTACTCCACATTCCCCAGAGCTTGAAAACTGGAACTTCACCATAAGTGCAATAGGGTTGGGATAATCATATAGGTGCTAGGGATTGACATGACTAGTGGATTGATCAGATGGGGCTTCTCCGACCACCCGTATAGCCTTAGTAAGGGCCAAACTAATGTATAATATGGACTGCTTAACCACCAGGATTCCATCTTTAAGCATCACAGGTCGCCATCTGACAAGGCTGCTTTTATAGTTTGAAGCGTTTTTGTTAATGACCAACAAATGAATGGACAAATGAGAAAAAAGTAGAAAACATTAAAGGATAAAAAGTAATGATTCATTTGATGACACATCAAATACATGAGAAACATAAAGTATCAAAAAGTTAACAGATTGAATAATTGATCAAAGTGTAGTAATTACATTGCGCATAAAAATAAACATAAAAATAAACAAAGAATGTAATAAAAAAAAAGAGAGAGAACATCACAAATTCATTGATTGAGGAAACAGAAACTTGTATAAAATGAATAAATAAAATAGGAGTTTTTTTTTTCTTTTTAAACTTGCATATTCGTTTATTTATCCATTAATTCCAGGATTGTGTTTTATTGTCTCAACCACAAACTCCATCCGTTGTTCATCATTGACAAAAAGTGATGACTAAGTAAAAAGTTTGAAAAAAAAAAAGAAAAAGAAAAAAAAAGGAGGAGGCCTTTTGTAGCTGAAAACTTTCTCTATTCATTAGTGTCATTCTGCTCCCTCCCTCTATCTGTTTTAGTCAATCCAGAACTCAAAGGGAGGTGAAGATTATTACATCACACACACAGAAATAGAAATATACACACACAGAAATACACATACACACATATATATATATATATATATATATATATATACACCTATACACTCACACATATATACACAAATACACTGACACACATATATATACACACATCACACACGATATATATACACAACACACACACACATATATATACACACACACACATACACATATATATACACACAACACATATATATATATATATATATATATACACACACACATACACACACACACATATATATATATATATATACACACACACATACATATACACACACACACACAACAACACACACAACACAAACAGACACACACACACATATGTATATGTATATTAAATATGAGGAAAGGGATTGACATTCTGATCTTTATTTAACAAACATTTCAACTAATCTATGTGCATCCTTCATCAGGTGAGAGGAGAAAGAGAGTGTGATCTCCTTTTCTGTTCCAATGAATTGTAAATCTTCCCATTGATAAGAGACATAAAACAAAGGAAAGAAAAAACCACCTTTTTTATTCCTTATGAATTATACACCTGATGAAGGCGATTGAGGATATTATTTTTACTTCAAATGTTTACATCAATGGATTGCACATATTTAATATTGATAATTCTCTCTCTCTCTCTCAACTTTAAGGAAAGTCATTTAGATTCAAAGCTTTGTTCTGGCAATTAAACTCTTTGTATTGTAGAAGTCTTAGAATTTTTTCAGTTGATCCATTAAGCTATCATAATGTAAGGGTATATGGGTTCATTCATTGACTTGTGGTCGACAAAGTCGTTCAGTATGAGAATGAGGAAGTTGAAAATGTAAATAAACTGACTGGGGACAGACATAGAAAACCATCATTTTATATTATATTGGTGTTGTCTTTGTCTGTTTGGGATTGGTTGGTTGTATCAACATCAAACAAAACTTTTCTAGTGTAGAATTTTACAAGGAATCCAGATCTAGTATTTATATTTACAAGCTCTCTTCTTCTTATCAATAATACTGGATCTGGTCTCCTAGCCAAGATTATTATTATTATTCTTAGTTGGTTGTTTGGTTTTACGGCATGTCAACCCATTGGATCATTTCATGCCAAAGATGTTATTTGTTTTATTCATTCTTGATGGGTACTCAATTTCTTTTCAAACACATTTGTTTCTATTTAACCCTTAGATGGAACCCTAACAGGTACTACCACAGAGTGGACCTGGGAGTAATGGTGATGAAGGGATACTCCATATTACCCAGAGCTCCAGAATAGGAACTTAATCAGATAGAGTCTAACATCATATCCAGGACACTGACCCTCAGCCACCTCCTAGCACATATATGATAAAAAAAGGTTGGGGCTTGTCATAAGGGTAATAGGTTGGGACAATCATATAGGTGCTAGGGATTGACAGCTGATTGACTAGAGGGGCTTTTCTGACCGCCTGTCAAGCCTATGTAAGAGACAAAGTAGAGTATTACATGCCATGGACTGCTCAGCCACTAGGGTTCCATCCTTAGGTATCACAGGTCGTCACACATGGCCAAGGGTGGCCCCATTGGGGGGGGGGGGGTACCACTCTGCAGAGGTGCAGTGGGTGTATTCTAAAGCCCCTATCCTACAGGCTATACTGTATTGGTGGTGTCTCTGTCTTTATGTTTACCTAGTGATGTAACTGAAAACAAAGCCCTGTACTAAAATCAAACATAACTTTTCTAGCGTAGTGTTTTATGAGGAATCTAGAGGTTTGATTTACTTCAGTGTGACTTGACCCTAAATAGCTAGATTTGTCTGTATCTTTTTTTGTTTGTCTCATTCCTAGAAACATTTTGAATTTAACTCAAAACTGAGAAGAAGACAAATTACTTACATTTGCAAATTTCCTTCAATTGAGAACTAAACATTTCCTTACAGAAATGAAATAAATTTGGATTTTGTGATTTTTATCATCTCATACTTTAAGACCAAATATTTTCTCATGACATTTAAATTTTAATTTTCATAAATGTGCAATCAGGAATATCAGTTTGAAATTATTGTTATTTATTTAAACAATTAAAAAAAAATCACTTTTTTTTTCTCTCTTTTGTTTTATTTTTTAACATTTCCAAATGAAAAATTTGTGTTTTTATTAACTGTTTCTCCACATTTTTTCTGAATTTTCTTTTTTTTCTTTCATAGATTTTCTGCTGCAAATTAAAAAAGAAAATGGGTGCATTACTAACAAAAACCTGTGATTCTGGAGTCAGGCAATGAAAACATATATATATATATATATATGAGAATGAACAAGATGGAATGAAAACACCACACAATGCTGTTAAAGAGAAAACAATTTATAACATTGTTTTCTCTTTAACAGCATTGTGTGGTGTTTTCATTCCATCTTGTTCATTCTCATACTGTCAGATTCATTCCTCTCTTTTAACTTATATATTTATATAATAAGCGACGTCCTCCTGTGGAAGCCAGCACATGGACAAGCCAGCGTGGGCCGACCAGCAAAAACGTATGTTGATCAGCTCTGTGAGGATGCAGGATGCTGCATAGAGGACCTCCCGAGAATGATGAGCGATAGGGACGGATGGAGAGAGATTGTCATGGATATCCACGCTGAAAGCGCGACATGAAGATGATGATGATGATGATGATATATTCACACACATAAGCTTATATATATTAGATGTATTTGCCAATGTCTCCACACAAGCTAAGATGTGAGTTTGAATTCAGAGCTTTCCTTTTCTTACTCCCGTTGCCATACCAAGGTTAAATAGCCCAGTCTGTCCTATTATTTACCCAAAGTTTTGACTGCTATATGAAATACAACCAACTCATGTCCCAGTGTAAATTTCCTATGATGACAACCATCACACCAAGAGCATTTCCCTACACACACACAAGTATATATATATATATATACGTGTGTGTGTATATGTATTGACATAATTGTGTATATATTCACATACACATAAGTGTGTGCATATATGAGGGTTAGTCAAAAAGTAATGCCATTTTGTTTAGAGCAGGTATAATTACCAACACAGGAACATGTATCATGCATTAAAATGAAGCAGATCGTCTGTGGATCACACTCCTACTTCTCCACATAGTCACCGTTTCTCTAAATTGTAATGTTCTATTTTCGAATGAGACCATGTATCACTGCCCTGTAAAATTCTGTTGACTGTTCTTTGAGCCACTTCTTCACTACAGATTTCACTTCCTCATCACTGGAATAATGTTTTCCACTCAAACACTCTTTCATGTAAAGATAAAAGATAATAGTCTGAAGGCGCTAAACCTGGTGAGCATGGAGGACACAGTAAAATTGTCCACCAGAATGAGGCGATTGTCTCCTTTGTCTTGATGCTTGTGTGTGGTCAAGCATTGTCTTGCAGAATGAGGACATTGTCAATTGACACGTTGGGTCTTACTTGTCGGATTCTTGCTCAGGGCCTCCTTATAATTCTAAAAACCTGAAAAGTAAGAAAAAAATCTTCACATGAAATAAAGAAAATGGCATTTCTTTTTGACTCACCCTCATATATATACATACATAATCATGTGTGTGTGTATATATATATATATATACATATATATACATATATATTTTTATAACACATTCATACTCATTAGTGTATATATATATACATATATATATATATACACATTAGTGTATATATAATATATATATATATATACACATTAGTGTATATAATATATATATATATAATTATATATATTTTTATAACACATTCATACACATTAGTGTATATATATAGACATATATATATATATATATATATATATGTCTAATTTACATAATATTATGCCTGTCTATATAAAGCTGTATTACAATAAATATTTTATAATTTTTTACTATGTTCTTTAAGCACACTTTATATATATGTATACATGTGTGTGTGTGTGTGTGTGAGCGTATGTGTTTGTATTTTCACAGAAAAGAAAGGGAATCTCAAATGCAAGTATGTGATTTTTACTTTCCACACTCACAGAGGCCAATAGCCAAGCACCTTCATATTTAGACGTCAAAAAAAAAAAAAAATCCTCCAGTGAACAAAAAAAAACAAACTAACCACCACCTGACAGATGGATGGGCAGACAGACATTTAAACAGACAGATATACTGACAAATAGACAGATCAAAAAGGCAGTGAAGATGCCCTCCATCCAATTTGAGAGAGCAACATCCGAACAAGTTGTTTCCATCATTTGAGAAATGTGAATTTTCGAGTTGGAATTGGGAGTTAGAACTTAAGAGCAACTTCAGATAGATTTCATGAAATGACAAAGAAAAGAAAAATTAGAAAAACAAAAGAACAAAAAAATTCTAAGTGAAATATCCTTCGTCTCATCATACTGTCATTTTCCCTAAAGTCATGTGTTCAATTTTTAACTTTCTTTCATCCAATGATCATCCTCCTCCCTTTTCATTTCTTGCCTTTTCATTTTATCTTAACATAAAATAAATCCTTTTTTTATCTTATACTTCATTTCTTTTTATTTCATTCTTTCTTCTATTTCTTCCACTTTCTTTTTTTGTGTTTTTTCTTCAATTTCTATTCTTTCCTTTTTTTGTGTGTTTTCTTCAATTTCTTCTTCCTTTCTTTATTTTTTCTTCATTTTTTTCCCTTTCTTCTTCAATTTCTTCTTCCTTTTTTTCTTTATTTTTTCTTGAATTTTTTTCCTTAAATTTCACCTTTTTTCTTTTTTCCTTCAATTTCTTCCTCTTTCTTTTTTTTCCTTTTCTTCTTCAATTTCTTCTTTGTTTGTTCTTCAATTTCTTCTTCCTTTTCTTCTTCATTTTTTCCTTCATTTTTTCCTTTTCTTCTTCAATTTCACCTTCCTTTTTTCTTTTTCATTCAATTTCTTCCTCTTTTTTTTTCCTTTCTTCAATTTCTTCTTTTTGTTTTCTTCTTCAATTTCTATTATTTCCTTTTTTGTATTTTCTTCAATTTCTTCTTCCTTTTTTCTTTATTTTTCTTCAATCTTTTCTTCATTTTTTTCCTTTTCACCTTCCTTTTTTCTTTATTTTTTCTTCATCTTTTTCCTTTTCTTGTTCAATATCACCTTCCTTTTTTCTCTATTTTTCTTCATCTTTTTCCTTTTCTTCTTCAATATCACCTTCCTTTTTTCTCTATTTTTTCTTCATTTTTTCCTTTTCTTCAATTTCTTCTTCCTTTTTTCTTTCTTTTCCTCTTTAATTTCTTCTTCCTTTTTTCTTTTCTTCTTCAATTTCTTTTTCAATTTCTTTCTTCAATTTCTTTTCATTCCCATCATCTCTTATTTCAATATTAATATTCATATTCTTAATTTATTGCTGATCGAGATTGTTTCATTAGAAAGATATTTTATTCACTTTACCATTCTTTTTTTTTCTCTTTATTTAATACAAAGATATTTTATACATATAATTGTATATATCCTTTTTTAATTGTAAAGAAATAGAAATTGATCTCAAATGTCATTCTCTCACTTGTGTCATCTTTATTTTTACAACTCCACTATAACTTTATTCTCTTTACGTATATTCTACTTTCACTTTTATTTTTCCCTCATTCTCTTTTTTTACTTTTACTTTCTCTGTTAGTTTTATACAACATCTGTATCCTATGCTTTATGAAATGTATGTTATGTATTATCTATTTAGGGACCAAGGTAGATATTCACCCAAATCATTCACCATGTGAAACAAGGTCGCAAGTATGGGGCATCCAGTGAAGAAGAAAGTTACTATTCAGTTGTAATGGACCTATGTGACGAGCTTGTAAACCATCACACCACAATGGGGTGCCCACCTAACATAGGACAAATGTATTAATAACCTTTATACAAAGTGATTGAAAAGTAACTCCCTATTTTAAACTATAATTTTTTATATGCAGTGACATTTTTCTCAATTCTTTAATGTATTTTCCTTAATATATGGCAATTAAATCTGTGTTGTCATTATTATTGCCAGTTCTTCTCCACATTTTGCTATTGTTATTCGTGCATGGCTGAATCACCATTTTTCCGGGAGGAATGGGTAGATGTGGTTCACATGAGTGGCCGGCCAGAACCATGATTTTACATACTGCAACTTTTTTCTTTGGAAAGAGCAAATCTACTTTACAAAAACAATGACTTTGGAAGAACTTGAAGGATGAATACAAGAATTTATTTCTGCCATTCCACAAGAGTTCCTGGGAAGATCAGTTGATACAATTGCCGAGCAGCTTGAGAGGTTGGAGGCGAATGATGGCGTCCATATAGAATTTTGAATAAAACACTATGTTATGTGTGTTCTTCTCATATTCATTTTTTTTTCTAAAATAATGATTCTGAAATAAATTATAAGATTTTAAACTATGAAATGGAATTACTTTACAATCATTCTGTAAATATTTCATATTCTTTTGTTTCTCATTTTCGATTCCTTATTTACTTGACATTTTATTCTAATGTTTAATTTTCTCATTCCAACATTCCTCTACAGTACATATTCAGCCATCTTAACCATTTCTTCTTCTTCTTTTCATTCTTCTTGCCTTTCACTCACTTCTTTTTCTCTTTCACTCACTTCTTTTTCATTCTTCTTCCCTTTCATTCACCTTCTTTTACTCTTCCCTTTCATTCACTTCTTCTTCTTCTTTTCTTCTTTTCATTCATTTTCTTCTTCTTCATTCACCTTCTTTTACTCTTCCCTTTCACTCATTCTTCTTCCCTTTCATTATATTTCTTCATCCCTTTCATTCTTCTTCCTCATCCCTTTCATTCTTTTCTTCCTCATCCCTTTCATTCTTCTTCTTCATCCCTGTCAATCAATCTCTTATTTCCATTCTAAATGTTTAGATGTTT
Source organism: Doryteuthis pealeii (assembly GCA_023376005.1). NCBI lineage: Eukaryota > Metazoa > Mollusca > Cephalopoda > Myopsida > Loliginidae > Doryteuthis > Doryteuthis pealeii. The sequence goes on from CM042148.1 coordinate 117,969,185, forward strand.
AATTCACTGCCAAGAGAAATTGTTTTATTATCAGGATTTGCTATCCATTCAAGTTTTTATTTTCACTTTTTCTTTTATTTAATTTTCTTTTTCTCCTTTTTCAAATTTCACGAATTACACCATTTATTTCTTTTTTTTTCTCCCCAATTACACACTTCTGATTGTCATGTTTTCCCCTCTCATTCCTTCCTTAACCAACTTGTCCTTCTCATTATCTCTAGTCTCCCTCTTCAATCTCCTTTACCACTTTTTAAAATTACATAGTTTTTTACCTAACCTCATATCATATCTTTTAATCATTTTTTTTCTTTGGTTTCATTTTTTTTCTCTCTCTTGTCCAACCATTTCATTGCATTCCTTCAAGGTTCCTTCCTCAAAAATTTTTATTTATTTATTTATCAACAAATTATTTTTGATTTTTACACATGCTCTCTTCTTTATCTTCACTTTTCCATATTCTTTCATCTGTTCTTTTTGCTCACCCACCCCCTCCCCAATTGCTCTCACCATTCTCCATTTTGAAAACCCTTCTATTCTATTTTTCAACCCTTTTCACAACAATCTTAAAGCTTTTCTCTTTTATTTTATTTTATTTGTCATAACTTCAGTCTTCAATGATTTTTTCTGTAACTGTCTCTGCTTATTATGTTTTTTTTACTTATTTCTTTTCTTTAAGTTTATCTTTGTAAGGCACAAGGCCAAATGCAAAAGAGTGAAGAAAGTAAAACTGTTACATTGATTGTCTTAAACTTCTTACCATTCTTTTATTCTGTATTTTTTCATAACCTTTCTTCGTTTTTTTCCCCCCATTTCTATTTTTCCCCATTTCCTTCTTTCTCTTCCTTTTTTTTAAAATCATCTCTTCTTTCTTTTTATTTTCATCCTTTTTTCTGTTACAAAATTTATTTAATTTTCATCTTTTAAATCATTTCTTCTTTATCCTTCTCTTTCATTCCTTCATTCTTCATTATTTTCATGATTTCTTCTTCATATTTCTTCTTTATCCTTTTTTGATCATTTGAATCATCTTTCTTTAACCTTCTCTTTCATTATTTCTTCTTTATCATTCTTTTTCATCATTTCTTTTTTCTTCACCATTTTTATGATTTCTTCTTCACCCTTCTCTTTCATTATTTGTTCTTTTTCACCATTTCTTTTTCATCATTTCTTTTTTTAATCTCTTTCTTCATTTTATTCCTTCATATCTTTTAGTTTTTATTTCCTTATTCTCCTTGTTCTTCTTATTCTCACAGTCCTTTTCTTTCTCTTTTAAATTTGTCTTAAAAAAAAAAAGAGAAATTTAACCACATTCTCTTCATTAAATTTCTTTTTGTCCTTTTTTCTTTCTGTTCTTGGCAACGTCTTTTATCTTCACCATTTTTCTATTCCATTTATCCTGTATCATATCACAACCCTTTCACACCACTTTTACCGCCACACTTCTCACCATTCACAAATTACGACACTCAGCAGCAGATGTAGTTAACTGCAGAATGGCAAATAAACTGGCAATGAATATGAAATGACAAGACCCTTGTCAAAAAATCACGACATATTTCCCTTGTAAATGATCAATCAACCTTTGTAGAAATATGTTACAGCCTAATTGAAATGCCCCCACTCTCTCTCTCTCGTCTTTTCCATATCTTTCCATGTTTATTTTTATTTTTATCATTTAATATTCTATTGTTCTTTTAGTTTTTATTTTTTGATTCTTTCAATTTTTTTTCTCCTCCTTTTCCTTCACTCCATCAATCTTTTACATTTGTTTCTTTATTTTAATGCTGCCATTTTGTTTGTTGGTTTATTTTTATTTTTTAATTGAAATGTTTCATGTTTTAAATGTTTTGTTGATTTAGGGGTGGGGGGTTTAGTTTAGTGATATTCCTTTTTTTTTCCTTTTTGATTGATTTATTTATTTTAGCATCATTTATTGATTTTAGCTGCAATGGAGAAGATGGGGGAGGGGGTGTTGGAAAGAAATAGAATAAAATCTGAATGGCCAACTTGACACACAAAGAAAAGAAAAACACAAAAAAACATTTTAAAATAAATATATATATATATATATATATATATATATATAAAATACATATATAAAAAAAAAATATATATATATTTATTTGTGTGTGTGTGTTTATAAGCATGGAATACAAAAAACCCAAATAATTGTAAAATAAAGCAGAAGGAAAATAAGAATTAAAGAAAGAAAGAGTGATACAGAATTGAAGAGACAAAAAAGAAGAAAGAAGGGAATGATAAAGAAATGAAAGGAAGGAAAACAAGAAGAAAGAGTGAAAAAAGAAGGGAAGGAAATCAAGAAAGAATGTCAAAAGAAATGAAAGGAAGGAAAAAGGAAAAAGAAAAAAGAAATAAACAGAAAGTGGACAGATAAAAAGAAATAAAAAGAATGAAAGAGTGAATGAAATAAAGGAATAATTGAATTGTTGGAACCAATGAGGAAAATAAAACAAAGAATATAGAGTGAAATAAAAACTTGAAGAAAAAAGTGGTAAAAGCAAAAAGAAAGTAAAGCAAGAAAGAAAAAGAAAAAGACAAAGTGAGTGAAAGAAAGAAAAAGGGAAAGAGCTAAAAGTTAAAAAAATAAGTGAATGAATTTTAAAAAAAGCAGGAAGAGCTCAATGAAACAGAGCTAAAAGCAAAAAGAATATAAATGAAATAAATGAATGAAAGAAAAGAGCTAAAAGGAAAAAGAAAAAAGAAAAGAAATAAGAGAAAAAAAGAAAGAGATCCAATCAAAGAAGCGATAAGAAAGAAAGAAAAAGAAAAGATGTAAGAGCAAAAGGATTACATTGAAATAAATAAAATAAATAAGTAAAAATGAAAAAGAAATAAGTAAAGGTTAAATAAAGAAAAGTGATGAAAAAAGAAAAGAAAAAGAAAAATGTCAAAATGCATTAAAAAGGTGAATAAAAAGAAGAAAAACAAAGTGAAAAAAAGGTTAAGAGAATGTCACGCAAAGAATTGGAAGGAAAGAAAAAAAAGAAAATAAAAATGGACAAAAAAGAGAACCAACAGAAAAAATTTCTATAAAGAAAAATAAAAATAAATGGAAAATGATAAAAGAGAATTTTAAATTGACAAAAATACTAGAAAATCTTTCCCGCCTAAATTTGCTTTGAAAAAAAATGTTTTTAAGTAGAGGTTAATTAACAAATGACAGACATATTGAAAATGAAAAGAAATGGAAAATTAGATGAATTTTAAAAGGACATAAAATAAAATGAACTCTACTTGTCGACATTAAGTTAATTTATCTTCATTTGAGGTTTGTCTTTCAAATTTTTATTTCTTTTGTTTTGTTTTTTTACAAAAGAAATAAAAAAAATCAGACAAGAAAATTATTTTGTAATCCCTCCTCCTTTTCACTATTATCATTTTATCCTCCATTTTTTATTTCATTTTATTTTTAGTATTTTGCATGTATATTACTGGTGTTGGTTTAATTGAATAGGAGGAGCAAAAAAAAATGAAAGACCAGATGAAAAATGGTGTAAAGACCTTATGATATTAAACAAAACACTAAAAAGCAATGAATAAGAGAAATTTGAAAAAATGATGTTGTAAAACAGTAAAGAGTTTCAAATAAAAATTTGGAAAAAAAATTAAGATAATAAAAAGCAAAATGGCCACTGAAAAAGCTTAATCTTTTTTTAATGATCTTGATTTCTCGGCTATAAATTCTGAATTAAATAGGGAAATGGAACAGAAAGCAGAAGATAAAATGGAGGATAAAAATAAAAGAATAAAAAAGTGAACAGGAAATAAAAGAAGAAATAAAAGATTAAATATGGTGTAAAATAAAGTAAAAGATTTGATAAAAATGAAAATAAAATTAGTGGAAAATGTTGGGGAAAAGCTTTAAAATGATAGAGGAAGCCAAGAAAGCAAGACAAATAAAAAGGGAAAAAAAAAGAATTAAATATGAAGAAAGCCACAAATTTTAATAAGTGGTAAGTAAAATTTAAATATCAAATGAAATAATACAGGAAGCCAATGAACTAAGAGAAAAAAATATCTGAAGAAATAAAGGGTAAATAAAATTACGTATCAAGTAAAACAATAGAGGAAGTCATCAAAACAAGTGAAATAAAAAAGAGAGAAAATATGAAAAAAGTCACAAATTTAAATAAAAAAGAGAAAAATCATTAAATATGAAGAAAGTCACAAATGGGAATAAAAAGTAAGTAAAAGTGAAATATCAAGTGATATCAATAAAATGAAATGGATATAAAATAACAGTTACAGTCAAAATAAAAATCTTAAAATAAATTAAATAAAATCTAAATGACGAGAATATCTTGGTTGTTTTTGTTTTATGGCATATCAATCCTTTTCAGGCAATTTAATACTGAATCAAATCATTTTGGATAAACAAAGGACTCAGGTGGCTTACAATAATTGCTGTTGCTTAATTGGTCATCCAATTAAATATTGAACAGGCTCATTGCTGGATAACTATGGTGATCTAGTGGGAACAGTACTTTCAGCGTAATTTGACTGTAATATGACAAAAAAATGAAAATAATAAAACTAAATATAAGTAAGATGAAGCAAGAAAAAAAAGAAAAAAAAAGAAATATAAACAAAATTAAAATCTCATTATTATGGAGATTAGGTATCTGTGTCTGTAAACGAAACTACAACACTGCTTGCATCACAATAACTTCAGGAATTGCATAAGTTTATCAATGAGTATTTAATCTATAGACAAAATCATTGATATGTAGAAAAATATCATATATTAATGATGTCTATGAAAACCTGAGTTAGATTTGCCTCAAAACAGCCCATGTTATTAGTGCATATAAAATCCTATCATGAGTTTTATATATCACTAAGAAATAAAGGTTTACATAATATATGGTGTGATTAATTTGCATACTGGTTTTAACAAAACCATGTTTAATAAATAATTACTTGGTGTTATTGATCTCTAATATTATTGTTTTATTCTCTAATGTATCAAAATCAATCCACTGAATGATTTTATATAGAAACCAATCAAAATATTATTAGAATAAGTGTAATATTTTAATATGTGTTCTTATTCAATTTCGTTAGTATTTCTAATCTAATATATTTCATTACCTTAAAACTTAAATACTTATTCCCAGAGGTGGTGAATATTCTTGCTAATTAAAATAAATATTAAATAAAACTAGAAATTGGATGGATTATAAAATAAAAATAAACAATTCATAAAGTTTTGTCTAGAATACTTATCTTTGCTTTTTTACCGACCATTATTCCAAACCATATTCTATGTACACATGAAAATAATATGTTTTTTTTTATGGACCTATCATATCATATATCAACCCTTTTTCGTTTCTTTTTTTTTATCAACCATATCAACCCTTTTACCCAAGATTTGGTTTCCTGGGGGGGGGGGGATTTCAAGTCTGCAGAATTTTACATTTTTTTTATTCCTAAGCATGAAATATAAAATAATATAGGGGAATCCCCATGGCACAGTGGCTAATGCATTGGATTGTGACATTGTAGTGAGTTTGAACTCCATTTGTGCTATTAGGTTCAGCCCATGTGTTAAATAATTCATAGGCAGCTTATGAATTATGTATGTACTGCAGTCAGATATTTTGAATCAGGGTTTGTTAGATTCAGAATGACGGAGGTCCAGTGGAAAGTTACCTTGATGGTTATTGACGGGTAATAACCTTTTTACTTGACCCCTTAAAACACGTCATTAGAGGTGAGGGAGATTAGTTTTAGTTTAGTTTCAGATCGACTAGTTGCTGGCCAAGTGTGGACACTGTCATTGGTTCTCGTGAAGTTGTTTATCCACAGCACAGTTGAATCTGGGGCTGGTTTGTTTTAAATAAAAGACTTAGAAAAAAAGGCAAGTCTTGTTAAGTTATTAAAACAAGCAATGACCAGCCCAACACAAACATATATAACAACATAAAGGTGGGTATGCCAATAAACAAAGAAACTAAACCATCATTGCAAAGAATATATTCTGCTCAATTGGAAAATTTGAGGAAATTTAAGACAATCCAAGAAAAGAAGACACACACACACACACAAACACCCAAAAACAAAAAAAAAAAAAGAAGGAGTAAAATGAAGAGTAAAAATGATTTCTAAATAAAATGCAGCAGAAAATCATTGTTGAAAAGATGGTGCTTAAAGTTAAATAAGCAGCACTTAAGTTCTGTGGCATTCCTGAAGGTTTTCACATCTTTAGAGCTGATCATTTCTTTTTGTTGTTATTTTTTAAATAAATTTGTTGTTGTTGCTTTTTAAGATTACATAATTGATAGGTAGCCTATTAATTATGAATGGTAAGTGTAGCTTAGATTCAAAACTAACGGTTTAGTGAAAAAACACAGGAAAAGTGATTGACACTTTTCAATTTGTGGTGACCTGTCTTCCGATTTTGGCTGGGTGACAGGCTGAGATGGACAACCATGGTGTCTCTTGTTCAAATAGCCAAATCTCCATGTGTTTAACTTGATCTGGGATACTTATAAAATAGAATATGAGCTAAAAAAAAAAAAAAAAGAAAAAAGTCTTGTGTTGTTAATTAAAAACAAAGTAACGACATGAGATGTCCCAGTATCAAGCCAGGAAGAATCCAAAATCCATAAGAAACCAGGTTAGAACCAGCATAACAGCCTAACAACTCAACCTGTCTCAGGGGTTTTAGCTTCAAAATTAATTGTATCAAGCATCACAGTTTGCATTCATGCCCAACAAGTGACCCCATGGGTTGGGTCTTACTCCTCTGCAGAGGTGCAGTCGGTGTATTCTAAAACCCCAGCTGACACAGCTTGTGTTTGTGAGAATATTCAATTTAAAGTAAAAACTGCTGTGAAAGAGTTAATAGATCCGGGGGGGGGAAATGATCAACATAGAAACAAAAAAGAAAAGAAAGATAAAAGAACTAAAAAGAAAGGATGAATAATTGCAGTTATTTAGCTGACTTAGGATAAAGATGGAAAGAAGAATTATTTGTCAATAGAAGCAAGACTAAAACATTGTCAGATTTATGGTGTAAAGTGAGATTAATAAATCTCTGGTTTTTAATGTAAATTGATATGTTACAAGATCCTCATCCACAAAGAAGACAGAAATTGATTTTGCTGGATTAAGACACACATAGAAAAACTGGAACACAGAATTTTCACAGAATCTGTTTTATAAATCAGAGACAAGACAGAAAATTTAAAGAAAATTAAAAGATAGTTTTATTAAAAATGTGACGTAATGAAATTATAAATATATATATACTCAATAAATGAAGGAAAAAAAAAACATTAAATTTGCTTCATTACAATAATTTATTTCAACCACATTACAGTAAAGTTTTTCCTTCATTTATTGAATATTTTGCTCTGTCCGTCCATTCTGTGGACTCACTTGAGAGAAGCTGGTTTAGAAAACCAATATAGTCAGAGTAAGCCGACTCAAGTTCCACTATAGCCCTGATGATCCTACAGTTGCAGTTGGTGTATTCTAAATCTCCAGTTATCCTGTCCTCAGGCATTACAGATTGCCACATACAGCCACAATATGGCCCCTTTTGAAGGTGTCTTACTCATTTGCAGTGGTGTTATTCTACAGCACCAACTGACAGTGATATTAGAAGTGTATGGGCCACAAGATTTAAAGATTACAAGGTAACTGTTTTCATCTAGGTACTTTATTTTGAAAGGCTGAAAAGTACATATGATGACGACATATCTGCTGTTGATTTTACATTTTTCCTAATGGGATCCAAACACTGCAACACCAATAGAAGAAGTGTGTAGACTACAAGGTGTAGTACTATGTTGAAAAATAAAGCTCATTTGGTCCCGTTCCATGAGAGTATCTTGGTCAACCTATGGACTTTTCAGTCAATCTTCAGTATATAAAGACAAAAAAAAACAAATTGAGAGAAGACTATTGGCTAATTGCAATGAATACATAATGAAGGAAGTCATAAAAAATGGATACATTAAAATTATAGCATCCAGCTGCCAAGTACAAACCAGATTCAGATCAACATTTGTTGGTTCACCTGAAAAAAGGGTTCTGATGTTGGAAAAACCAAAACTACCTATGACTCCAGGAAATTAGCATCATGGAGGATATACACCAGCAGTGTAGAAATGAGAAGGATGTGTGTGTGTGTTTGTGTGTATGTATATATATATATATATATATATGAAGTGGACAAACAATCACACCCAAAGCACTGCCCTGTCTATAACTCTGCTTATGAGGCCTAATAGGCTGAAATGTACATACAGAGATTGACTTTTTCTCGATTTGTTTATGCCTTACATTTAAACTGATATGCACACCTAATTTATTTAATTATAACTAATTAATTTACAAATTAGGTATGACTTCAATTAAGCACATAATCTCCCAATATATTTATATATAATATATATATATATATATATATATATATATATATATATATATATATAGGTTTTGTGATAGTGTTAAGGAGTATCTGGCATGTTTTAGTATTCCCATCAATAATTGGGAGTCTCTGACATCCGATAATGGATAGTGGAGGGCTGTGATATACAGGGGTGTAGAACTGTTTGAAGCAGCAAGGGTGGACTGAGCAAAACTCAAAAGAGCAAGCTGAAAAGGTGAAACTCTGATGGCCAATTCTGGTGTTGATTTGTAAGGAGTGTGACCGGGCCCTATTGTCAAAGGTCTGGTTAATCACATGAGAGCAACCTGACTTCAACTGTTGTCTCTCCCATGCCACACTGATTCCCAACATGAGGACTTTTTTATGTTCCTGCTGTACTAAAGTGTGCCAAGCTTTACATGAAAATTCACAGTGATGCATATACAATACCTGTTGATTCAGTCAACACCGATTGTTATGTGTGCCAGATATGTTCAAAGTTATACAAGTTACTGACAGGATTGAAAAGTCATGAACGAGCTCACAAATGGACAATGAATGAAGGAGTGGCAGTTGCCTGACAAGACGTTGTGATCAATATATATATCTATAGAGTGTCCAAAAAAATTGACATCATTTCCTAAAATATATATATATATATATATATATATATATTATATATCATTATTGATTATATAGTTGGCTCCATTTATAAGTATAGAATGCTCAATATTATTGATAGACCATGTATATCTAAGTTAGGGAAGCAAAGACAAGAAGTCAATAGCACTCAGTAACTGACAGTTACTAGGTTTGATTTTAAAATTGCATAGGCAAGAAACTGTCATTTACTATGATTGACTTCATGTCTTTGCAACTTATATATATATATATATATATATCATTTCATCACTTAGCATCATTCCCTTGTTGGTCAAGCCAAGAAATTTTCAACACCTCCATATATTTTCATCACCCTACTGAATCATCCAACTTGATTAGGGAGATTTTATAAATGAAGACAAATAAGCATTCGTCTTTTTCTTTGCATCTCAAGTCATTTAATGATTTGTTTTATGCATTTCTTGTATTTTATTCCATTTAATAGAAATGATGTTTGCCATTTGGACATCATAAAAAAAAAGATGTCTTCCATCCTAAAATATTCATTAAGAATTTCTTTTTTTATTAGCTAACAAATATTGATCGATATCAATGGCATTTCAACCTGTCTTGGGTTATTTTATGCCTAAAGATTAGGGAACTGTATTCATTGCAAATTCATATTTACTTGCTTCTTAATTTTTTTTTACACAGTTCTATCAAATACAAATGATTTTTGATGTATAGAAAAAAAATTACCACTTACTACCATTCCAGATTAAAGGGAACCTGAGAGTAATGACAATAAAAGAGTACTCCATACTTGTAAAATCTCCAGAACTGGAGTCTCACAATCAGATGAAGTTTAGTTTCATTCCTAGGAGAGCCCTGGGTTTTTTTTTTGCAAAAGGTGGGGTTTTACCACTCTGCAAAGGATACAGTCAGTGCATTTGAAGTATTGCTGATAGGACAGATTTAAATGTACAGTATCATTTTGTAGATATGTTTGCTATTTTTGCTAACACTGTTTTGTTCACAGATTTTCCAATGGGGCATTATATATATATATATATATATATATATATATATATATATATATTATGGACTCTCTCGTCGATTTTCGACGCATGTGGGTTCACACACAATGAACACCCACACAGTGATTTTTTTATAGTGGTGAAGGCTTGTGTTGGACCATCCACACTTTTTGGCACAGTCAGTTATCCCTCTCCTAGACTGGTTACCTGGCTGAAGAGCCCAGTCTGCCCTACTATTTAACCCATAGCTGGAGGGAGAATATATGGATTCATACCTTTCCCAAGGGTATTAGCGCTATGTGAAATGCCAACAGCTTTGTCTAGAAATTGAACTCGAATATATATATATATATAAATTTTCCCATCCTAAAAGTTTATATTAGAATGTATTAACAGGTTTGAATTCAGAATTTTTCTTTTCCTAGACCAAGTGAAATGCATGAGCCTCATCCAAGATTTGAACTTTTGTCGCTGAGTACAACTCCTACAACAATAACCATTACACCTCCAGTTTTGATTGGTTGGTTTTATGGAATATCAACCCTTTTCAGGTGATCTAATGCAAAATAAAGTCATTTTGATATCACGTTGCTTACAGTACTTGTTTACCTGGTCCTCCAATTATGTATTGAACATGCACATTGCTGCTTAACTTTGATGATCTAGTGGGAACTGGTGCTTTCAACATGACTTGGCCACTAACAGAAAATGCTGAAATTAAACTACAGAATACCAATAATTCATTCTTTTCAGGCTATTAGCACTATGTGAAATGCAAACAGCCTCATCCAGGATTCAAATTTGTGTTGCCGAGTCCATTTCCTATGATGATAACCATTACACCACAGACGCCTCCATTTTTATTTTTGGAAAGAAAACTTCGAGTCTATACCAGATAATACTAGTGATTCATTATTATTAGGGTATTAGCACTATGGGGAATGCAACCAGCCACGTCCAGGATTCAAACTTGTGTGGCCAAGTCAATTTCCTACACCACGGGTGCCACCAGTTCTTTTTTTTTTGGTCAAGAAAATGTTGAGACTAAACTAGAGAATATTAGTGATTCATTCTTTTCGTAAGTAAACTTGCTTGATTACTTTTTTATTGGAAGATGTGAAAGAATTTTGAAAAGTTTCATGACTGGTAGAAAGTGGACGTTACATATCAGTGAATGTTTCCACATGACTTGAGAGACAATGAAACAATAGCAATTTCATTTCAGTAGATTTCTTATATCAATTGCAAAATTGAAAGCAATAGAGCATTAAAACCCAACTGAATAGATGTCCATATTTCAAACTATTGGTTTTGGTCTCTAATGACCAGACACAAGTCGAAAATCAAATGTTCTATAACAAAATTTCCATAAAATTAAAACAAAAAAAAAGATGATGAGCTCAGATAAGTCATTGCATATCTATAAGTGCACAGACACAAATGTCTCTCTCTCTCTCTCTCATATATATATCTATATATATAGTATGTATATATACACACACATATATATATATATATATATATATACATACACACACACACAAGTTTCTTAGTTATAGGTTTCAGTATATTTCATTAAATAATGTGTGTCTCATATATATATATATATATATATATATATATATACACACATACATACAAATCAAGTACATAGTTATACATGTTTCATTATATTTCATTAAATATGATTTATATGTGGATAGTTTGAGTAGCTATAATTTTTTGTGAGTGGATGGATATATATATATTATATATACACATACACTCACATAAAATTATTTTATAGCTATTTGAACTATCTGTATATATATATATATATATATATATATAAAAGTTCAAATAGCTATGAAATAATTTTATGTGAGTTCATGTGTGTATGTATAATCAAGGAAAGATTTGTTTTCATATAGACACACACATATGTATTCATAGTACATGTGCACACACACATATATATATATTCATAGTATATTTAACAGTGTACATTCTTAAATTAGAAAACTTTGTATGTAAACCTTTATTGATCTATATTTGGCAATATACATGTGTGTGTGTGTGTGTGTATGTTTGTTTGTTTTGTTTTGTTTTACGGCATATCAACCTCAGTGGGTTATTTAATGCCAATAAGTTTTGAAATAAATCAATTCTTAATGGATAATACAATTTTGTTTATCAACTCATGTTTTTCTATTTAACCCATAGATGGGGCCCTAACAGGTACTACCACTCCGGATCAGAGTGGACCAGGGAGCAATGGTGATGAAGGGGTGCTCCATATTCCCCAAACCTCCAAAACTGGAACCTCACCATCAGATAGAGTTTAACGTCATTCCCAGGACATGTAGACTCTCAGTCACCGCCTTCAAGCACCCATATGATAAAAAGGATTGGGATTTGCCATAAGGGCAATAGAGTTGGGAAAATCATATAGGTGCTAGGGCTTGACGTGACCAGCCGATTGATCGAAGGGGGCCTCTCCGACCACCCGTCTAGCCCAAGATAGGGCCAAGGTGGAGTATTGCATGTCATGAACTGCTCATCCACCTGGGCTCTATCCTTAAGCATCACGGGTCGCCACCCATGGCCAACAGGTGGCCCCATTGGGGGAGTCTTACCCCTCTGCAGAGGTGCAATCGGTGCATTCTATTGCCCCAGCCGACAGGGCGGGTGTATGTTTGTTGACACATTCACAAACATGATTATATATATGCAAGGAGTGGCACACAAAAATAATTATAAGAATGCAAATATTCAAACATTTGAGAAGCAATATGCAAAAATTACAATAATATAAAATGTATTAAAATGGAGTTCAAAATCATTATGAATATTATCCATTTGACCGATAGATAGAACCTTAACAGCTACTATAACCTCAGTTCAAAGTGGACCTGGGAGTAATGGCAATGTAAAAATACACCTCAAAAGTCCAACACTTTAGCCTCACCACTGAATCTAGTTTAGTACCATACTGAGTATGATGACTTAGCCATACCTTTATGTATATAGTACTATGAATATTTTTTTTTCTCTCCATCTTAGTATATTTTATTCTCCATTTTGAGTTGGTTATCTGACGAGACTGGGCTCATTTATGAAGTTTACTGGCTGAAATAAATTTATAATATCCAAATAATGGTTTTTTGAGTTTTTCTTATTATATTCTGCATATAATTAACTTATTGATTATTTTACATTGAACTCTCTTGGGGATTTGAAATAATCCTTGTATAAATCTATAGGTGTGCATCTGCATGGGCATGCATTGTGGATAAACGGAGGATACAGATGATCCCAAATGGGATTTTCCCCAACTTACTTGTCTATTGGATACTTTATATAATTATGATTTGCAATGAGGCAAAACAATGTCAATTCTGCTAAGAAAAAAAAACCATATAAGTTTTCCAAATCCTAGAATTTTTTGGTCGACTGGTCAGTTGAATTTTACGGCATGCATCCCTTAGGTGTTAAATAAGAGATTAGAATGAGTATCAAAATGTTGCCATCAAGTTAAATACTTTGTAAATTGTAATTGTAAAAAATACTTTATAAATGACCAGATTGAGCCACATCTCAAAACAGCAATACACATGACTTGTATTTTGCATCAAACATTTTATAAGAATTCAGTAGAATTCAATGGACTGCAAAATTGAGAACAGAAGCTCACCTATGAGGCAGAAACCGAATTATGTATGGTCTTAATTCATCACATATATATATATATATATATGCATGCATACAATTCATACACTTGAAATTTTAAATATAAGGTATTATTCAACTTTTAAATTTATAAATATTTTTAGTATTCTATTGTCTACAAAGATTGAGATTTGAAATATCCACTTATGTTTGCACAGATGCAAATATATTTTCTCTATATATAGATAAATATTTATATTTATTTCTCTTTTTAGGTAAGTTTCAACACAAAGTAGACACCCTTGTGCATATAAGTGGGAAATACTAAATATACATACATGCATTGCATTTATATATACATGCACATACAGAGGTAGGCATACATAATTCTCGATTGACACACGTTTATATATATATATATATATATATATATATATATATATATATAACTTTTACTTGATAGGTTTTGAAGGAAAGTGAGATTGAAAAATTCAATTAAAACCTGAAATTGGTTTTAGGCCGTAACCTCAATATAGATTACCTTAATATGTACAAAAATAGACATTTAGACAAATACAAATGTTTCTTTTTCCTTTACTAATACAAACAAAATTCATTTTGTTTGTTTGTTTTTTCAAAAAATCTAACGAAAACAAAAGAAAAACTGTAAGAAAAACACAAATATCAAGTTGACTGTCTTTAATGGCCTCAAGTTAAAGATGTCATCCCCCCACAGCCCTCACTAACCTAGTTGCCAATACAATTTTGTTTTTATAATTCTTATTGAAAACCAATTTGAAGTGATCTGTTGTCATTTTTATTTTGTTGGTTTTTCTGGGATTGATCAACGTTTTTTTTTTTTTTTTTCAAAGACAGAAATTGCTCTGATTCTAACACTGGAACAAATTTCAATAATGCGATTGAACGAACATTACAAAACTTAGTTTTATTTTTTTATTTATTCACTTTCTTTAAACCGTTTTTTTTTTTCTCCCCAATTTTTCTTTTAATATTGAAAGAAGAAAAATCTTGTCAAGCATGGTCTACCTGCAAGTCAAAATGGTCGACTGTATTGACTGAATGAGGCGACATTACGTGGGCACTTAGTCTTTCTTTCAGTAATCATTTTTAAAACCAAAATATACAAAAACAAATTTTTTTTCCATTCATAAATAATAATTGATTGAAATAAAGTCAGAAATAGAAAAATTAAATATATAATGTCTTTTTATTTTTAATTCAATAAAAATTTTGTTCAATTCAAAACAAAGTTATATATATATATATATATATATATATATATATATATATTTCAACAATATTGAGGGCTTTCTATAACATATCTACTTGTGTATATGTTGAATCATGAAGACCCAATATTTATGCAAAAAACTGGTATAGAGCAATTCAAAACAAAGATATTTACCTCTCTCTTTCCCTTATATATATATATATATATATATATATATATATTGCATGGCTCTCCTTGAAAACTGGATCTCCACCAGCCTTTACATATGTATTTATCAGTAGAATTCTATTCTGCTAGAGGGTCGTGATGATAGCCCTGTGTTTAGAGACTATGACATGAAAAATTGGTTGAGTTACAATACTAGCTGGAGGTAGCCTGTTAATTCTAGCCACACTGAAGAGACGGGATACATTGAAACAGCACTGTATGTGGATGACTATATATATATATATATATAAGAGAGAGCAATATACATATTTATACATATAAATTTCTACAATTTTGTGATTTTAAATGTATATACATAATTTTAGCCAAATACTATATATATATATATATTTACCAACTCCTCCGCACGAGCAGGATACGACACAAGGTCAATTTCTTAAGCGGAGTTTAACAGGTTTGAATTCAGAGTTTTCCTTCTCCTAGACTGGTTATCTAGCCATGGTTAAAGAACCCAGTCTGCCCTGTTATTTACCCATAGCTGGAGGGAGAGTAGGATTCATACCTTTCCCAAGGGTATTAGCGCTAAGTGAAATGCAATTACCACGTCCAGGATTTGAACTCGGGGCGACAAGTCCATTTCCCATGACTTTAACCATTACACCACGCACTTTCTACTAAATACTATATAACCCAGGCAAAGCCAGAAACATAGAGCTAGTATATATTTGTAGATATCATTTGTCTTTGATTAATTTGGGTGGAAAAGTGTTTATTATTGGTGGAGTCTGATTTGATTAGCACATCAGTTATTGAAGATGTTTAATAAGTTATTGCCGGTATTGAATGTTATTTTATTTATGTTTGTTTGTTTATAATTTATACTAATTGCTTTGAGAAATTGTAGGTGATTTTTTGTTATTATCTTTATATATTATCCTTTTAATAAAAAGTAAAAATTTTTATCTGCGCAAGTGACTCTGCAGGCCTCACCCCTCTCCGTGCCTTGCTTAACGTTGAGGCGCCAGGCCACTCTATTTTTTGCATCTACCTCCCACGTGTTTGTGTCAATGTGGCATATTCTCATAACTCTCCTGCCAAATCTTTGAATTGTAGATGTGGTCTACCAACTAATCGGGAGCCTTTTGCTAATTCGCCATACAAAAGATCTTTTGGGATGCGTCCATTTTCCATTCTCCTGACACATCCAAGCCAACGAAGGTGCCTCTCACAGAGAATGGAGAACATGCTGTTCATGTCGGCGCAATCCAGCATGACTGTGTTGGACACTTTATCCTGCCAATGAATGTGTAGAATACGTCGTAGACATCGGAGATGGAAACTATTGAGTTTCCTTTCGTGGCTTGTATATGTTGTTCACACTTCACTACTGTAGAGGAGTGTACTGAGGACACACGCTTTGTAGACACGCATCTTTGTTTTCTTGGTGAGAAATTATTCCAGACTCTCTTGCTCAGTTTGGCCATGACTGCTGCTGCTTTCGCTATTCTGCTGTTGACTTCAGAATCAAAGGAGACTGAGTTGGAGATGGTGGACCCGAGGTACTTGAAACTCTCCACGGATTCAAGGTTGCACCCATCAATATTGATGTTTAGAAGAGAGTCCATGTTTTGTGCCATGACTTTGGTCTTACTTTTATTTATAGAAAGTCCGAACTCCTTACAAGCATGTGGGGTGACTTACAAACTGTTGCAGGCCTACGTAGTTCCATATATATATATATATATATATATATATATATATATATATATATATATATATGAGGAAAGAGGATTGGAGTAAATTCGACAGAATGTAGTAAAGATATATGGAACAAAGGAACAAAACTCATACAAGACGCTTGTCTGAGTTTTGTTCCTGTGTTCCACATATCTTTACTAATATATATATATATATATATATATATATATATATATATATATATATATACACACACACACTTTTAATAAGAAAAGAAAAACTTAAGAAAGAAAAACTTAACAAACCGTGATTGGCTTTTATAAATTTATTTCAACCTGAACTCAATAAATGAGCCTAGTTTCATCAGACAGCCAACTACATAATACCTAAGAAAACATGCATCAACTGAAATGGTGATTATCTAAGAAAATAGATACATGTTCAGACTTTAAAATGATGAAAACATTACTGACAATAAACATTTCTGTGATTTCTAAATTTTTTATGAGACCTTACCTTTGGGATATTATCTATATAATAGCAGGAACTGTGGTTATACCACAATATGATAATTTAATTATAACAATGTTTGTTATGTTTAGCTATTGCTAAATACTTCAATATGTAAAAAGTATAATAATCTTGATTTAACTCTAACTCTTTTTTTTAGTTTTTTTCTTCTTTTCATCACGTTTGATTGAAACAGATTAGTGTTATCACTTCTGTGCACTTCTGTCTCTCTTTATCTTTTCTCTAATCTTTCTTTCTTATAATAGTTTTTCTGTGTAGCTGGTCCTTTTTCTTTCCTTTCCTTCTTTATGATAAAAACAGATATTTAGCTGAGGTGACAGCACTCATAAGAAATAAAAATTGATGGATAAGTAACACCAGATAATTAGAATTTACATTTTTGCATTTCATCTTAGAAGATTTGGACAGTCTCATTTTAACTAGTGTTAACGGATTTACAATTAAGGAATGTGAGTATCAATATAGAGATGCCTTGGTATCCTTCGGTCTGCCAAAAATGATGGCGTAGTGTCCAATTTAAAAAATTTTTTTTAACTCAATTGCATCTGCGCAAGTGGCTGAACAGGACAATTTTGAATGGCAATCTCTGGTGCAGTGACTGCATACAAACAGTGATGCTTGCTGTGGTTGTTGTTGTCTCTTCTTCCTTCTGGCTCTCTTTACTGTGGCAGCTTCTTTCCTCTCTTTTTAATTCCTTTTCACACCCTGTCTCTATCTCTATCTATATATAAACACGCATACATAAACACTAATTTAAAATCCCATTTCCTTTCCTGTTTTTAGGTTATGCTCTTTACGAATGTTTCCCTTGTCTTGCCATAGAATCCCCTCATCTTTAGAAATCATTCAACCCTAAAATAAACACCCTCATTTTTTATCAGTTTTTATCTTTCTTTAGGGAAGTCATTCTGTGCCTTAAGTTTCCCTAAATTTTTGGGTAGCATCTTTTACAAGTGTAGCCATGATGGCACATAAACAGGTAAAAATGAAAAATAGAAATAAAAAAAACAAAAAAAACAAAACATGTTTACCTCTATACATATTCTTCCTAAAGGCATGTGCTTGAAAAAGAGGAGAAAAAAGAACAAACTTGTTCTGATATCCAAGCTCAAGAATCTGTTTATAAACACTCATTTATCTGCACATTTAACTCAGAAAACAAAAAGCTATTCATGCAAATATACACTACTAGCTGAAGTACCTGTCTACACAGGGTAAAGGATTAAGAGTTGCATCGGAGATGCAAATATAAAAAAAAATCACATCTACATTTTAGTTGATCAATGTGTTTTGCATAAACCTACATAAACTTCATAGATATGCATTTTAGATTGTGTGAGATTATACACATATATATATATATATATATATATATATATCTTTCAAAGAAAGAAAAACTTAACCATTATTTGGCTATAATAAGTTTATTTCAAGCAGAGACTCAATCTGAGCCTAGTCTCATCAGATAATATTTACAAAAGTCTTTTGTAAATATTATCTAATGTCACTAGACTCATATTCCCTACTATAAACAAATCAACAATGGAATTAATCTTGTAGTTCTCATCTTAAATTGAACTGTATTGCACTCATACATATATGTGATGCAATAGCCTTAATTGTCAATTCCTTAGTACTGACTAGAAGTGGCTACCCGGCGTCGCCTGGGTAGAGTGGGGTGCAAAAAGTTAATCTCCCCAATTCATTATTACTGAATCAGGAGTTGGATCCTTACAGGATGTTCCATTAAAATCAATATGTAAAACAGAGCTTGCGTTGATCCGTCCTGGTGGGACATTAGAAAAATAAGTGCACAGACACTCTGAAAAGAAAAATTAATGTCTCCTATTGAAAATATTGTATATGTGCAAAATATTACCTCATCATTCATTCACAGATGCCTATATGAAGCAAGCATTCTTCCAGTTTCACTTAAAGGACGCCTTTGACAGCAATTAAGCTTGGTGCTGATTCACATTCTATCCACAGAATCTGTATCATTAATAGCAAATAAATGAATAGGAAGTAATCTATAGTTGATATTAAATAGGTATCCCCCATGAGAAATGATAATAATCCACATTGTCATTTGAATTACAAATTGTAGAGAGGGCATATTTACAGTCAGATAAATGTCAAATATCTATTCTACTTATTTCATTTTTCTAAACAATGTCTATTTTAAACGATTATGTTTTTCATTCTACTCAATTTAAAAAAAAACAAAGTATAGGTCAAACCTGAAATAATACTAAGACATTGTTGGACAGACACACACATAAATACACACACACACACACACACAGAATTTAGAAGATACCACCAGAATGGACAGAGCCTAGCAGCAAGCTAAAAGCTTCAGACTTAGCTTCCAGAAATCTTCTGATGAAGAGATGTTTATCTTGAAATATTAAGAATAAATCACAGGTTAACAAACATCATAGTTATCTTATTTTTCTTTACACTTGCATTGTGATAGCCTTCAAAACCAACCACCAAACCAATATAAACACAATGCTTCAAGCAAATTATAAAACTTTTATCAATTTCATTTATTTTATTTTCATAATTCTGTAGATAAAAATTGTGATGGGGGGGGGGAGTGGAAATATAGTATGTTTTTACTTATTTTTATTTATCTTTTTATTTTATTTTCATTACAATATTCTATTGTTGATTGGTCGTTTTCAACTTTTTGGGGGGTCATTTAATGCTGAATCAAGTCATTTTGATATATGGTTACTTACAGTACCTGCTGTTGCTTATATGTTCACCCACCTGCTTAACTTTGGTTATCTAGTGGGAACCAGTGCTTACGTGACAACCATGAACTACAATAATCTTGTTTGAGTGCCCTTAGACAATAAAAAGCAATACAATTTTTTGGAAATTGACAGGAACAAGAGAATTCAAATTTATATTCACATTTTTCCTTTTAGTTAATGCATAGCAATTAATCTTAATTAACATCCACTGAACAATTTGAAAAAAATATTCACTTTCTTAAAAATGTTCAACTAATTTTGATCTTTTAATTTAAAATGGAATGAAAGACAATTTGACAAAACATAGAGGTGCAATGTGTAATGGTCGACGAGACTTAGGAAGACTCATTAACCCGAGTTCAAATCCTGGACAAGGCTGTTTGCATTTCACTTCACATTTATGCCCTTAAAGAAAGCATAGATCCATCTCTTATGTTATCCAGCTATGTGGAGGCGCTTGATGCGTAATGGTTATCATAATAGGAAATTGACACTTGGGAAAAGGTATGCATCCAACTATTCTCCCTCTAGCTTTGGGTTAATAGTGCCAGCTGACCAACAAAGATTTACATTGATCAGCTCTGTATGGACATTGGATGTCAGGAGAAGGACCTGCCAGGAGCAATGACTGATAGGGATTGGTGGTGAGAGAAAGTCAAGAGAATCTGTGCTGTCAGCATGACATGATGATGATGATTAGTTACAATTTCATACATCTTGCTGCAACATTGTTTCTATTTGGGTATTGTTTACCATTAGATTTTCTTTTTCAATTTTAGCCTCTATTTTCCTCTTTAATGTTAAAACATATATATACACAAACATATATATATATATATACACACATATTTGTGTATATATGTATATATACATATATATGTGTGTCGGGGTGTTTTTATATATACATATTATATATATGTATATATGTATATATGTATATATGCGTGTGTGTGCATATATATATTTATATACACACACAGACACACTGACATTAGAAAATCTAAAAGGAAGAAAGAAAATTATGCAAAACTAGTTCTACATACCAAAAAATCCAATTACATATATATATGTGTGTTGTGTGTGTGATTAGATAGATAGACTGATAGATTGTGCATGTATATACACTATTTTTCTACAGAATCAAATATGAATCTTCTAAAAAAATAAAATAAATACATGAATAAAAAAAGAGCGTAAACTTCCATAAAGCAAATGATCTAGCCAACAGCATTTTCACACATGCATCTAGTTTTATGCATTACACTTGGAAATATCCTGCAAGCAATCTGGAAAAAATAAATAAATAAAAATGAAAAAAAAATGGAAAAAGAAAGAAACAGAACTGAAATGCCAAAACTGACAAAAAACAAATAATTTATAAACCAATTCTTCAAACACAAATGCCTCCCAGATCCACAACAGAAAAAGGAGAAACTGCAGTTGTTACGCCCGTAGGGCAAAGCAAGTCATCTTTAAAATGATGTGAAAACATTCTGGTTGTGCCACGCTTTCCACCAATCTCTTTCCACATAAAAAATAAAACAAACCCAGAATTTAAACAAAGAAAATGCATTGAAAAAAAAGATGATATAAAAAAAACAACTAAAATAGACAAAATTTGGGGTTAGATTTGGAGAGATAACACTGTCAAGAAAAAAAATAAAAATAAAATAAAAAGTAGGAGTGGATGTTTTTAAAGATTTAGAATTGAATAAACTAAAATTAAATTAACTGTGATTTTATTAAGAATTGTAAAAAAAGTAAAAATTTGAAAAAATTTTTTGTTTTCTTTTATTTTAACTGAAACAACATTGATATATCAATATCAATATTTGTCATGGAAGTTTTTTTTTCTCTTGGAGTTTTGTTTGTTTTTTTTCTCTTGTAAGAATCATCACATATTCATTTGAATATAAAGAAAAAAAAGAAAATAAACAAAGTACACATTCATTCTCAGTGTGTTTTCTTTTCGTCTTCCAGCAGAACACTTGCAAGCATTCTATAAATTAACTGCAATTTTTTTTCATTCTAAATGGTTTCAAATGTAAAGATTTTTTTTTAAATCAATGTAAAAAGGCAAATAAAACTCAACTTTATTTTTATATATCAGACAAAGATCTTACACAATGTACATAAGTAATAGAATCTAGTTTTATATAAAATATTGTATGTTTATATTTATATGTAACATTTAAGATGAACAAAAGTGATAAAACAAATAGGAATATTTCTCTTATGTTATTCATTTTATATTTCACTGTGTTTTTTTAAACATTTATTCAATATTTTTATTCCAGTGTTTATATTTCAAGCATTTTTTTCTTTTGTTTATACATATGAAGAGTAACAGATTGGGTAAATCCAACAAAATGTGCTTGATATATATAAATAAATATTTTGTAGATTATATGGGGAGGGGGGGTATTTCACCAAGCAGAAAGTGCTCAATATTATTGATAGACTGTTTATATGTGAGTTAATCTAGCGTGGACATGGAGTCAACACCTGGTTATTGACAGTTTCTTGCCTACACAATTTTGAGACCTGAAGATAATATAGGTGAGAAACTGACAGTCACCAGGTAATGACTCCATGTTTACACTACCTTAACTCTATATATATATAAATATATATATATATATATATATATATATATATATATACGCACACACACACATAAAATACATATATATGTATGTATTTAGAATGTATCTCATAGTTAGCATATTTATATACATATTTGTGTGTGTGTGTGTGTGTCTGTCTGTCTGTCTGTCTCTCTCTCTCTCTCTATATATATATATATATAATAATCAAGTCATACTGACAGCATGGATTTCCATGATTCTCTTGCCACTTGTCCGTATTGGTCATCAGTTTCTGGCTGGTTCTTCTTGTAAATAGCTGTAATGTAAGTTTTTGTTGGTCAGCCTACTTCAGTGTGTCCATTTGTAGGTGTCCACAGGAGAATACTAATTATGATTTTGTCCATATTTCACCAGCAATGTCCAGCATTTCTTGGTTATTTTGTTGTACAGCTGCTTTTTTGTGACGATGTTGCTTCCAGGATTTGTTCAAGACACAGCATCCTTGTGTAGTTCCCATTTAGCTTTTTTTCCCCCCGCCAAAAAGACTGACCTCTGCAAAGCTGTACACAACCTTTCACTCCAATCACCAATTGGAATATGGTGTCAAGCAGAAATAAATATTGCATTAGAAATCATGTAGTACCTGCTATTGCTTAAGTGGTCACCCAAAGGGGTATAAGGAGGAGTATAAGGAGTTTTGATTGGTTGATTTTAATGGCATGTCAACCTATCCAGGGTTATTTCATGCCAGCTGGTAGGTCGCGAGGAATAGTCAAATGTATTGTTATGTTTTTCAAGGATTTTTCTTGATTTTGACAGTAGGTTGTTTGTAGTTGTTTTTTGCTAAGAGGATTGGAATCAGTTTAAGGGATAAGTTTATAGGGTAAAGTTCAAGTTTGTTATATTTGCAAAGTTTTGAAAGATTCATAGCAATAGCTTGGAAGAAATCATTTTAAAATAATTAAAAAAAACAAACAAATTCATATTTAAACTATTGATGTGACCCTAACAGGTACTACCACTCCAGGTCAGAGTGGACCTGGGAGCAATAGTGATGAAGGGGTACTTCACATTCCGCAGACCTCCAGAACTGTTTAAGTTTAATGTTATACTCAGAACATGAAGACCCTCAGCCTCTGCCTTCTAGCACATATATGATAAAAAGTGTTGTGGTTTGCTATAAAAGCAATAGGGTTGAGACAATCATATAGGAGCTAGGGCCTGACATGACCAGCCAATTGATCAGAGGGGGCCTCTATCTGACTGTCTAGCCTACGTAAGGGCCAAAGTAGACAGTTGCATGTCATGGATGGCTTAGCCACCAGGATTCCATCCTTAAGCATCATGTATTTATCTTACATTTTGTGTATCTTTAACATACACCTAAAGCCAAAAGGTGGCCCTTTATGGGGGTGAGGGATTTTACCCCCTCTGTAGAGGTGCAGTCAGTGTATTCTTCAGCCCCAGCTGACAGGACAACATTTCATGCAATTTTCTACAATTTGTTTTGCACAAAGTAAATTGGTTTCAAGTATCTAATAAAAAATTATTAGTATTATAGTTTCAAGTAACTATTCTTAATAAAAGTCATTTTTAATTGACTAATAGATGGGACTCTTAATAGATACAACTATTGTTTCTCTGAATTTTTGAGATGTGACTGAATAATTTGTATTATATGTCATATGGATTACATATCTTGTGAATCTTTTCAGCCAAGCCTTTGACATTGGGCAGACAGACTGTAGTAAATTTTGGGTATCATCTCAAAACTGAAGGTTCAATCCTGATCAAGGGCAACAGTAACATAGAATAATTAACACAGCTTAACACTTGTATTCAGTCATGGTTAACGGAATGAGAACAGTCTACCCCCATAGATTGAATAAAGGGTAAGGTTCAATGTTTCGTGAAGGCTCCAGATTACAACAAGAAGGTTCCTGAGTTCAAGGAGGGGGTTCCCGAGTTCAAGAAGTTTCCCTGAGTCTGACAAAAAAATACCTGAAGAAGGCTGGAGGGCATATCAACCAAAACATTGAGCAGATAACAATAAAGATGGGGACAATAGTCCGAATAATCCAAAAAAATACAAACTACCATTCTGGGTCAGAATGTACCTGGGAATAATAGCAAAGAAATGACACTCCTCACTCTCCAGATCTTCAAGTCCTGCTGACCCGGAGGTCAAAGACCAGATGCAAAGTGAGTTCTAGAATTCATTTTTGGGACTGTGATGTGACCACTGAGTGACACGCAAATAATCTAAGGGAGATGATTATTATATCGTTATGTAACAATTGGTATTAATTCATTGAGCCTCTCAAGTGCTGAATGATACATTTGAAATATATCAAAAATTAAAATTAATAAAGATATTTTTTAACTTTGTATGGAATAATTATTATTATTTAAGCAATGTGTAGTTTGTTTCTATAGAATCAACATATCATATTCACCTTCTCAGGAAGACTGCAACAAGCGTCCAGTTGCCAGACAAATGGTTGAAAGACTGTAACCAAATACAGACCCTGTACTAACACCCAGAACATAGACAGGTGTTTGGTATTAATGAATTAGAGTGTCTACACTAAAACCCAGCAGCCAATCAGAATCCAGGGAATAAGGTTGGTCAGGGTACTTAGTGGAACAAACCAAATCTGTATATATATTCCCCCTAACAACACTCTGATGGTCAGACAAGATTCAACTCGCAATGCAGATGAAAACTGATTGCCTAAAATTCTACAGTTTCTGGGAAATACATGTTACCGATATAATCTTATTATAATGATCTGGTGTCTGTCAGCAACTGACACTGTTCATGTCACAATACCCTCAGGAATTGCGTAAGTTCATCACTGAGTATCTAATTTATAGTCAAAATTGTTTATACTTACAATGAATCTTATTAACAATGTCTCTATGAAAATCTTAGATTTGCCTCAAAACAGCTCATTTTACTTGTGCATTTAAAATACTGCTATGTGTCTTATATATCACTAAAAAATAAAGATTTATAAAATACACGGTGTGGTTGCAATTTGGATACTAGTTTTAACAAAACCGGGTATAATAAATAATTACTTGGTGTTATTGATCTCTAATATTATTGTTTTATTCTCCAACATATTAAAATCAATCCTGTGAATGGTTTCATATAGAAACCAATTAAAATATAATCAAAATAAGTGTAATCTTTTTATAGGCATTCTGTTATTTAAAAAAAAATTTAATATATTTCATTACATTAAAATTGAAATACCTATGCCCAGAAGGCATATATTCTTGCTATTTTCATAGATGATATCATCATCATTATCATCATCATCATCCAATTAACATGATTATCCTCATCACCCTTTTCATCATTTTATTTTGCAGACATGACATCAATGTTTTTATTGTCATCTTTGTGTCGACTTATCAATGTCCCTAATAATTTTGACAGTTTAATATATTATCATGTCTATCATTATCAATTTCATGTAATTGTAACTTTTTTTTTTTGGCCATTATTTGCTAAGTTGATGAGTATCTCAAAATGGAGATAAGACGTTAATTGACAAGCTGAACACTTTTAGACATCACTGATGGTCAAGCGAGATCTTGTCCAGTTGCTTTATGGGCCAGACAGTTTGGTCTCATTAAGACCAGCAAGGGCACACTTAATAATAATAATAATAATAATAATAATCCTACAAATAAAAATACACAGGTTGTCTAAAAATAAACATTCTTTATGAGTATCTCTTTATGAGTTTTTCAAAACAGTAGTAACTTGTGGTCTTCAAAAATCAACATCTTTCTACATTGAATTGTTTATTTCAATATAATTCACTTTTATGGGACTAACAGCTAATTTTAAATCTCTCTCTCTCGCCAACAGATAAAAAATAACCTGTTAAATTTCAAAAAAAAAAAAAAAAAAAAAAAAAATGATTTACCCAACCCATTCATCATGGGTAGGATTTGACACAAGGTCACAAGCATGGAGTATCTGGTGAGGATCAATTCAGTAGTTGTGGATCTGCGAGACTAGTTTACTAACCATTATACCACTTCTAAAAAGGAAATACAATGAGGAAAGCAAAGAGCTTGAATGAAATCTTTTACATGGTACTAATGCAGAATAGTGCACAAGAGATAAATATCATTTGAATCGCATTTTACATATAAATAGCATTAGATGTTGGAAACTTCCAAAGTAGAGAGAACACTAGAAAAAAATTGAAATAACAATCAGTTATAAAAATGAATTTCTTAAACTTAATTTTCCAAGTTTCGTCTTCTGTAGAAGAGTGTATAGATTTTTTTTTCCATGGAAGACATTTATTTGTATTAATTGAGAGGGTTTATCATGCAAATGGAGACTTTAGAATGTCAAGTATAGACAATTCTGTATGGAGAAATGTGTGAAATGTAAAAAAATATTTTTTAATCAGATCAGACACTGGATTTACAACAGATGATAAGAATACTTTATTTGTGGTCCTATGAAATGGCTGGTTATTGTAACAGAGAGGGAGTGCCGGATTTCATAGGAACACACAGTAACTGACTGAAAGAATTTTATTAGGGATGTCAGCTGTGAACATTTCATCAATAAAAGCTGAATTATTAGTAGACCAGGGCACACAGGTGAAATAGATGAGACCGTGTTCAACAGAAGTTTTCAAAACAGTAGTAACTCGTGGTCTTCACTAGAGTCCAATGTGCTGGGTTGTAATGTTAAACTGCATCTAGTGGTGAAGTTCCAATTCTGGAACTCTGAAGAGTAGGGAGTACCCCTTCATCACCATTACTGCCAGGTTCACTATGACCCAGAGCAGTAGTTCCTATTAAGTTCCCATCTATTGGTTAAATAGAAAAAATGTGTTTTAAGAAAATGATTTAAAAAGAAACGAGTTTTAAAAAATTGAATACCAATCAAGAATAAATAAAACAAAACATTTTTGGCATAAAATAACCCAACAAGGGTTGACATGCCGTAAAATCCAACAACAAATCAAACTAAATTCTAAGTGAGATCTCCATTACCTTTCAAAGTATTCTAGCACTCCAAGTACATACATATGCAATTATTCAATGGCTGCCTTCACGTTTCATTGTGGTCAGAAGGGGGAAAGGAGGAGGAGGGTCGATTCTCATCTTCATTATTTACTTATTTATTTTTTCAATTAAGTACAATGTTACCTTGACTTACAAGTGCCTCAACTTATGAGTTTTCCAAGTTGTGAGCTGTCACTTTGTTGATTTTTTGCTTTTTGTTGTAAGCTAAAATTTGAGGTACGAACGAGCTTCAGATAAGTTAATAAGTTCTCTAAACACATTTAAGTTTCTAAATTTATTGCATTAAAGAAAACTCTGCAACCAGTGAATTCTTGTCTCTACATCACTATAGCACTAAAGGCATGTCTAACATAATGGTTTTTGTTGTTGGAAATGGAATTGGTAACCAGAGTTCAAATCCTGGAAGAGGCTATTCACATTTCATACTAATCACTTTGGGAAAGACATAAATCCATCTGTTATCTCCATAGCTATGGGTTAATAGTAGAGAAGATTGAGTTCTTTAGATTTGGTAAGGCAACCAGTCTAGGAGAAGGAAAAACTGAATTCAAATCCTGAACAAAACTGTCTATGTTCTACTTCACAATAATGTTATCTCTTCTCTCTCTCTCAAGATATGGGTAAATAGTAGGGTAGACTGGGTTTGTTAGCTTTGGTGAGGCAACCAGTATTGGAGAAGGAAATCTGAACAGTTGATGTTTTGATTCACAGTAATGGGATCTGTTATCTCCCGCAAGATATGGTTAAATAGTAGAGCAGATTGGGTCTTTAGTCTCGGTAAGGCCACTAGTCTAAGAGAAGGAAAACTGAATTCAAATACTGGACAAAACTATTTACATTCCACTTCACACTAATGGCATCTCTTCTCTCCCTCCAGATATGGGTAAATAGTAGAGCAGACTGGGTCTTTAGCCTTGGTAAGGTCACTAGTCTGGAATGAAAACCCTGAATTCAAAGCAGCTGTATTTTCTTTTTCATATAAGCTTTTTTATCTCTCTATATCTGTCTCACCCTATTCATATCTATCTACTTATATCCCAGTATGTTAATATCTATCTCTTTGATTTATTTACTCATCTATTTCTATTATCTACCTGCCAATCTCATTCTGTCATCTATTTCTGTTATCTGTCTATTTATTATCTATCTATATCATTCAGTTATCTATTTATGTTATCTACCTATCAATTCCTATTATATACCTATCTATTTTTATTATCTATCTATTCACATTTTGGTACTGTTCCATTTGTTCGTTTTCTATCATTGTCTTTGCTTTTTTTATACTTTACTTATATTCCATTCGAAGCTATTTTATATATTTATTTATTTTATACAGCAATCATCCAGGTTCAACCAGTATCAACCTCACTGGTCTTCCTTCTTGCCCAATGTATGGGTCAAAACCGTTCTTCGTCACCCTGTGAACCAGACATTCAGTCAGTTGGTCTTCTCCATGTGCCAACATCCCCACTGAGGACTGTGGGTCATATTCCGTCATGCACTGCAGTCTCACCCAGCCTCCCAGAACTCATTTCGAGGTCTGACATCCTACAGCTTTACTGCATCAAGTCTCACTCACTCTCTCTGTTCTCTCGATTCTCTTTCCACGTCTCACTTCTTCACTTGCCTTTTGCTCTTTGATCATTATTAACAACCTTGGAATATTTTTTTTCTTTTATAAATTTTATTTTCTTATTTTTAGGT
This sequence comes from Doryteuthis pealeii, assembly GCA_023376005.1. NCBI lineage: Eukaryota > Metazoa > Mollusca > Cephalopoda > Myopsida > Loliginidae > Doryteuthis > Doryteuthis pealeii. The sequence continues at coordinate 117,998,656 of CM042148.1, forward strand.
CTGGGTTTTTTATTTTTATTTTGTCCTCCTTTTGTTTCTTTCCAGAAGATCAAATTATTTTTTTAATCTTTTTCTTACTATTTGTGCATCTTTAACATACAATATTTTATAATCTCTCTGTCCATTATCTTTCTTTTTGTTCTCCCTTTTCTTTCTTATCTTTTTCTTATTGTTTTGCCATCTTGAATATACAATATTTTATAATCTTTCTATCTTTTTTTCCTTCAGCACTTTTTTTTTCTTTTTTTTTCGTTTTTCTTTCAAATATTTTTCTTTCTCCTTCTTTTTCTGTTTTCCATTTATCAACTTTTTGTTTTCTTTCATTTACAACAACAATAACTTTTTTCTTTTACTTTTTTCTTCTTCCTTTATGCCCTTTTTTTTCATTCATTATTTCTTTTTTTTCATTGTCTCTTTCTCTTTTTTGCTAGATCTTTCTTTTAGCTTTCTTCTTGTTTTTATTCATCTTTCTTTTATCTGCCTTTCTTTTTCTTTCTCACTCATTTCTGCTTCTTCTTTCTCCCTTCTTTCTTCCTTCTCTCCCTTCTTTCTCCCTTCTCTCCCTTCTTTCCCCCTTCTCTCCCTCTCTTTTTTCTCTCTCTTCCTTTCTCTACCTCTTCCTTCTCTCTCTGTTGTTCTCACTTTTTTCTTTCTTGTTCTCTATTCTTTCTCTCTCATTTTCTTTCTTTCTCTATTTTCTATCTTTCTTCTCCCTTGTTCTTTCTTTTCTCTGTTATAATATTTTTGTTCTTATTTTCTTCTAAATTTGATGTTCCTACTCGTTCTTTCTCTCTCTTTCAGTTTTCTTATTTGCTATTTCCTTTTTTATTTATATAATACCTTTTGATTTTGACAGACATTCTCTCTCTTTCACACACTCACAATCACCTGGAATATGCATGCATACTTACATGAGAGAGAGAGAAAGAGAGAGAAAGCATTTCTTGTATTTACGCCAAGATAACACTTTCCATCTTTCCGCTAATAGATCTCATTATATTTCTACATAATGCATTAAGCTCTAAACCCCCAAGGGTAAGTTAAACCTTTTTCTAAGGGGAGACATGCCACTCCTGTTTTATATTTTATGCTATTTTTTTCATCAGCCTTTTTACACTCTCAAAAGAATTTTGTCATCTATCTTCATTATAGAATTCAAGAGAAAACTGAACTTTTTGGCCAACAGAATTTACTTGAAAAGATCATCTACAAAAATGGAAATTTACTAAAAGTTTTTAATTTTATTCAAATGAATATAAAGGGCGGACAGTATTAAAGGAAAACAAAAAACAAATACTAAAAAAAAACCTGAACCCTATTTTATTGCCATAAATCTTAATGAAACTCCAGTGGCTTAGACACACATAGGAAGTGATTATGTTTATTGGTTTATTGTTATCAAGCAAAGTTAAAAAAAAGTAAAGTCATCGGGGAAGCCTAAAGTTGGTATCAGCCAGACAGCATGGGAGTCTATCCCCTTTTCACTAATGCTAGACTAAGGAGATTGTTTTGGCGTCTGAGGTGGGGTGTGAAACTACTATCAGCTCCTCACTTTACCACACAGATCCCTGTTCTACTCATATGCTGAGTTGGCAAGAGCCGGTAACGAACCGGGAACCTTGTGGTTCCTAGTCAGACGCTCTACCGACTGCCTGTTAATTTTGTACCATAGTGTAGATTTTAAAATTAGTTAGTGGAAAACAACAGAGTAATGATTGACATCCCTTAACCCTGTGTTGACCTACACTCCCATTCATGAGTGTGAATGTGGGAAGTTAGCTAAGAGAAAATCAGACTTTGGCTAACCGTTGATAGAGACTGTGCTCATTCAATTGGCCAAGTGGGATCGGGATCTTAAGAAAATAAAATAAATATGAGCTCAAAAATAAAATAATGTCTTGTGTTGTTAGTAAGAACAAATAAACAACACAAGAAGGTTAAGGAACAGCCACCAGATCCAAAGACAGATAGATCAAGCTAATTGAGAAATCCAGCTAAGAAGATACCAGTCAAGACCATCCAGAGATAGATACCAGCCCAAGCTAAGTTAAAAGAAATACAAATATCTAAGTAAAGTAGACAAGTGCACCTGTGTGCAATGACAGGCATATGGGTATTATATATACAAAGTAAGATAAACTCTTCAGAAAAATAAAAAAAATAAGTACATGTCAATTTCAAAGTGATTGTGCAACAAAAGTTTCCTTAGTTTTAGCGGAAAATCATAATTTTATAAAAAGTAACATTCACAGAACAATATTTACCAACCCCAATCCCCTGTACAATTAGGATGTGACACAAGGTTAATTTCTTAAGTGGAATTTAACTGGTTTGAATTCAGAGTTTTTTTTCTCCTAGACTGGTCTCATCCAGAATTTTAACTTGTGTCATCATGTTCATTTTCTACGGCAATAACCATTACACTATGTGCCTCCAGAAATACAAAAGAAAATTTCTTAGAATCTTCTTTTCCTTGATTTTGTATCCTAATTTGTGATTAGTCTTTTGCAAAAAGCTACAAAAAGCTATTGTCCAAATTTAAACGAGATCAAATTGTCACATATAATGATTAAATTCTGTTAAACATGACTGGTTACAAGTTTTAAGCTATGTTAAGTATTATTATTATTATTATTATTGCCTTCAAACTACAATGGATTACATAAAGGGTTTGGTTCAAAGTTCTGTGAAGACTTACAATTATTACAAAGGCTCCAGAGTTTAACAAGAGGATTCCAGAGTTTGACAACAATTTGACAAGAAACTCCTGAAGAAAGCTATAGTGCACATCAGCCAAAAATGTGTGTATATGACAATAAAGAGGAGTACAACAAGAAACACCTGAAGAAGCCCGGAGAGAACATCTGCTGAAACATTGTGTATATGACAATAAAGATAAAGATAACAGTCCCAAAAATCTAAATAATAGAAATTATCAAGTCACATCTTAAGAAACACCTGAAGAAGACTGATGAGCACATTGGCTGAAACATTGTGTATATAACAATAAAGATGAAGACAACAGTCCAAAATACAATAGAGTCAAATGATATGCTGCAGTCATAACTCACAGTTATGACAAAGGTTCCAGAGTACGAAACTCCTGAAGAAGGCTGGAGACACCATTGGGCAAAACTTTATGTACATAACAAAGATGAGGACAACACACAAAAAAAAAAAAAAAAATATCGAAATAATACAAATTATGAAGCCTCATCTAAAAAATTAAAACAAGAAACAATTGAAGAAGGCCTGAGAGCACATCAGCCAAAACTGTGTATAGCAATAAAGATAAGGAGAACAGTTCAAAAAATCTAAATAATACAAATTATCAAGTCTCATTTCAAAAATTCAAACAAAAACACTTGAAGAAGGCCGGAGAACCCATCAGCCGAAACATTGCATATATAGCAATAAAGATGAGGACAACAGTCTGAAAAATACAAATAATACAAATTATCAAGCCTCATCTCAAAAATTTGAAGAAGGTTTCTGAGTTTGACAAGAAACACCTGAAGAAGGCCAAAGGCCACATGGCCAAAACATTGTATAAATAACAGTAAAGATGAGGACAACAGCCTGAAAAATACAAATGATACAAATTATCAAGCCTCATCTCAAAAATTTGAAGAAGGTTTCTGAGTTTGACAAGAAACACCTGAAGAAGGCCAAAGGCCACATCGGCCAAAACATTGTATATATAACAGTAAAGATGAGGACAACAGCTTGAAAAATACAAATAATACAAATTATCAAGCCTCATCTCAAAATTTAAATAAGAAATACTTGAAGAAGGTTGGAGAGTACATCAGCAAAAACATTGTGTATAGCAATAAAGATAAGGACAATAGTCAGAAAAATATAAATAATACAAATTATCAAGCCTCATCTCAAAACTTCTGACAAATTATCTTGGAAGATGATTGTCATTTTGTTTTTCTCTATCTTCTCGGCCACTGAAAGTACAGTAGAGTCAAATGATCTGCTACGGTCATAACTGACTGTTTTACCTTTAACTCATTAAATACGATAGAATTTCACGTTTTTCTTCCTCTTGAACTCTTGAATAGAATCCCATCTCAGATTTCCTTTAAATGTTCTCATCTAGCCATACTGAATTCCTGAACCCAAATTAAGTTACCTCAGCGGGGGGTGGGGGGTGAGGGGGGTGAGATTTGTGCCCACATTTGTTTCATACATCTATTACACTTGATTACATTCCCTTGCTAATGACTAGGCTATCTTCTGGACAAATATATTGTGGTGCCATATTGGCTCGTATGCATCGTTATCAATTTATTGGATTAAACATTTGAATGGCTTTTGTTATCACATAATTCCTGATTTATGCCGAGATTACACTGTCTTCTAAGATATCCATTGCAAATTATGAATGCACTTGATTGTGTAGACTTCTCTTTGGCCTCTCTCTCTCTCTCTCTCTCTCTCTCTCTCTCTCTCTCTCTCTCTCTGTATGCGTTTCCCAAGTTTGCAATGCATCATCGCATGTGCAAATGATGCTGAGTATATGAAAGATTTCATGCTGAAAATGTTGCTAACATTCACCATCAAATCTGGATGTCTAACTTATTGCTTGATTGGACAATAAGTCAAAAGCAAGTGTCCCAAGAGGATAAATTAATTTTCAGTGAAAAACTTTTGCTATAGGTCAATGGTTGAGCACAGGACAGTAAACAACGAGGTTTGGGGTTTCATCGTTACGCTCGGTCAGGAGGTTAAAATAATTATCTTCCATGAGGAAAACATATTTAATTTCAAAAGACTCGTGTTTCTGCTAACAAAAGAAGACTTTAAAATTCATCATGGATAAATAAATTATCATGTGATAAATATTGACAAGACTGGTTGATTGGATTTTACAGCATGTCAAATCTTGCTGGGTTACTTTATGCTGAATATATTTTGTTTCATTCATTCTTGATGGGTACTGAAAATATTTAAAAAATCAATATTTCTTTTAAACACATTTTTTAAACATTTTTTTCTATTTAGCCCATTGATAGGATCCTGACAGGTATTACCATCCCGGGTCAGGGTGGGCCTAGGAGTAATGGCAATTAAGGGATACTCCACACTCCACAGAACTCCAGAATTGGAACTTCACCATGAGAAGCAGTTTAATGTTCTATCCACCTTCTAGCACATATATAATTAAAAAGGTTGGGGTTTGTCATAAGTGCTATAGGACCAGGACAACAATATAGGTGCCAAGGCTTGATCTGACTAGCCAATTGATTAAGGGGGCCTCTCCAACCACTTGTCTAGCCTAAGTAAGGGCCAAAGTGGAATGTTGCATGTAATAGACTGCTCAACCAACAGGATTCCATCCTTAAGTATCATGGATCACCCTCAGCCAACAGGTGGACCCATTGGGGTGATTTCACCCTTCTGCTGAGGTGCAGTCGGTGTATTCTTCTGCTCCAACTGACAAGGTAATATTGACAAGTGATTATGTGACACAAGTTAATTTTTAAGTGGAGTAAAGCTGGTTTGAATTTAGACTTTACATTCTCCTAGATTGGTTTCCTTTCTCAAGTGAAACACAATTAGCTTTGTCCAGGATTTGAAGCCATTTCCTATGAGGATATACTAAGTGCTCCTCATGGTAAAAGTTGCAATAAAATGGTTGGTTGGTTGAGGGATTTTAATGGCATATCATCCTGTCTAGGGTTATTTCATGCCAGGAGGTTAGGAAAATATAAGTTGTACATTTATATTTACACTTTTATACATAATAGTTTTACCAATATGTCTACAGTTAGCTTGAATTCAGTTTTCCTTCTCCTAGACTGGTTACTCTAAAGAACCAAGTCTTGCACTTATTTTTATAAAAGAGAGGTTCTGTGGCCTCTATGGATAATGGGATCTCAAACTGATTTCAAACTCAAAATAATAGTTTGCATGGTCTTGAGAAAGGGATGAATCCACTCTGCCCTCTCATGGGCAAATAGTAGCGTAAGGGAATAATTTGTTAGGATCATTGAGCTTTTACAACTAGTATGAATTCACTAGACTGGTTACTGTAGACTCTAGACTGGGGTTGTGCAAGGCTCTCAGAAAGGAAAATGCCATCTA
>CM042148.1:118009751-118034751 GCA_023376005.1 Doryteuthis pealeii
ATCACCAAACCAAAACTAAACCTCTAAGTGAGCTGATTCCACAATTTTTGCCAGGAATGTTCTAATGACAATTATTGTAACCTATGCAGGTTATTTTTTTATTTTTCAATTTTTTAATTTTTTATTTAATGTATGCTTGCAATCTGTGATGATATACATGATTATTTTGAGATTTTGTTTTTTTATTAGAAATAAACAAAACATATATATTTCATACTCTATTTTAAATACTCCATTGCACATTTTTGTGGGATGCAGAAAAATCGAAAAATTATGGAGTGACGCATAATTGTATATAAATTGGTCTGAGAGGTTTTGGATTTTTGTTTGACAGAGAGGAAAGAATTGAAAAATGCTGTCTGCAAAATGAACAATGAAGAATACATAAAAAGGTTCAGTCTTTGAGAAAAGGAAAAGAAATTGGGTTTTAAAGAATTACTTTAATGTTTTTTTTTGTTTTTGTTTTGTTTATAAAGAAGAAAATTTACAGTTTTTACCCCATGTTAAAGAACATTAAAAATAAAAAAAATAAAAAATGCTGACCTTTGAGAAAGTCTTCATGAATGGAAAAAAAGGAGACAGAAAAGAAGAATAATTGATTGGCTTGAAGATGAGTTGATAAAGAAAAGAACAAAAAGAAACAGATGAATTTCTTTTGTGTGGCCAAATGTTATGAATAGTGAAAAGGATAAAAAGTAAAGAATTATTAAATCTTCATTTTGATGTCAAGAAAAAGAAAAAAAAAGAAATAATTCTTAACAATTTTTCTGCTTCATTGACCCTTAAAAATGTTTCTTAATCTTATTTTCCCAAGACATTTAAACTCCACCATTGTTGACACGATTTTTTTATTTTTTATTGTAAACATTTTTAGTGGCCATATTTCAAAGGTGGATGAATAAGCCTAATGTTGCAATTTTCTTGAATTTTGTTCTGAAATTTTCACTGTATAATGTCTGATCTATGTGATTAATAGAGAAACATTCAGTTCTTGCGGTGAAAAGAAGTTCACATTAGAAGAAACAAGATTATAAACAAAACATTCCACTTTAATGTAAATGTTTAAAACATTAGTTTGGATTATAGATATAACTTACTTTTGATCATACCATCTATACATATATATAAAGGGCAGTTGGTGTGTATGAATGTTCACATGAATCTATGAAAATAAAACAATTAATGACAAAGTAAATATATATACACATTAAAAATCACCAGTTCTTGCTTTTTGTGCAAGAATTATGAACATTTGATTTATATTCAAAGATATTTATAAATTACAGTATAAATAGAAATAGAAATTCTACTTAAAAATGTCCAGAATTTGTAAATCTCAAAAGTAAACAAATCAATGCATCATATGCATTTCTTTGTTAAATTTTATTCATTCTTTTATGGGGAATAAAGAAACATACTTTACACTATTTTTAGAAATTTATATTAAAATTAGTTAAGAAATAAGAAACATGAAAGGTAGTTATATACAAACCTTATGTAAACCAGCAAAAGTCTATCTATAAAGAAGAGTTTGTGACCCTAAAAATATAGAAAAAATATTTGTCTAAAGTAAATCATTTTTCTTATCAGGTCTACTGGGATTTAAAAAGTTAAAAATAAATCTCTTTTTAAATTAATTATCTTTTATTCTTTATATATTCTTTTTTTAAGGTTAATTTTATTAATCTTCTTGTTTTTATTTTTTAAAATTTTTCTTGTGTTTTATCCCGTATTAATTTGTTTTATTTTTTAATCATTCTTTTGAATTAATTTTAATATATCATTGGTTTATATCCTTATGTTCAGCTTTTATGGAAAAAGGAAAAAAAAGAACAATAGCTTTTTAACCTTCTGTTTTATTATTACCTCCCCTTTGTGTAAATCTTTAGCTTTCTGAAAGTGTATAAACTCCCAAGAAAACTGCAACTGTATTCTAAGTAGAATAAAGCTTTCTCCTGTCCGACCGTGTGTTCATTTATTATTACCCCCACCCCCACCCTCAGAAAAAAATAGGGCATGAATTTTATCAAACGTTGGTCTTTGCTGGTATCCACCAATTTTCCTTTATAAAAGGATGTGTGCTCAGTCATTGTATGGACACACATGCAGAATCTTTGTTTTATATATGCAGATATAAAACTTATTGATATGTATTAAAATTGCATACAATCACTTTTGGTTTGGTGACTGACTATCCTCTATGCAGAGACAGTAGAATGAGAAACATCTACGTTAGAGGAATTTGAAATTCTCAAATTACTATAATACAATCTAGAAGACCAGAGAGTAAAATGGCTGAAATGTGATAATAAAATGAAGGGAAAAGGGGAAAAAAATAAGAAGATACAGGCAAAGAATAAGAGAAAAGCAGATTTTGTCTTTTGTTTAGTTAATCATTTTAAACATTTTTATTAAATGTTGATCAGTTAAAAGACAAGTTCTCTCAGGCCTCAACAAGCATTTGGGCATTCCTAATTGAAAAGAAATGTGGCTCCTACAAAAGAAGTGTCAATTAAAACAATGGAAAAGGTCATAAAACGAATTCAAAAAGCAATATAATATAGGGTGGACAAAATGTTGGTTGTTCTCACTGAGCTGTGTCTAAAATAAGATCCAAATAAAAAAGAAATCAGATGGTTTAAAAAAGGAAAAATAGTGGTATACCATGAAAGACATCAAAATATCAGGATTCAAAAACTCAAAGAAAAATGCATTGAAAATAGTAAATGTACAACAAAACAAATAAAAAATAAATGGGTCAAAACATAAAGTCAATTTTTGTGACAGAATGCTAAGAAACTGATTGAATTAAATGTGATTTACATGAAAACTGCAGTGGGATTCCAATTACCATCAAATTGGCAGACAAGGCAGCAAGCAAGCTATAACTCAAATACAGAACCTGCATTACTTCCAGCATAATGCAGAATTGTGGATATCTAAATAGCACCATTACCACACTAAGATCACCAGCAAATTAGGACTCAAGGAATATGATAACCCAGATGTAAGTATGGAATATTCCTGAGTGCTATAAATACCAATTGTTTTGTTGACAAATTAATTTATGCTTATTAAATTATTGTTGTTCAATTCAACAGTGCACTAACTTAAAGAGAAATAATTATGATGTGTGGACAATTGGAAGAACTTGATATTCAGTGATGAATCAAGAATCTGCATTGGCCAAACTGATGAGGATAGAACTTTTTGTTCAAATGAAACATATAAAGATGACTACCAGAAAAACAAAACAAGTACATTTCTCTAGTTGTTCTTAATATGGGGGTTACATTTAATTTAAAGGAACAGCAAATATGGTCATCATTACATCAACAATCAATGAACATGTGCACAATAGAAAATTGGTTTGGTATAATGTAACTAAAAGTCTGAATCTAAATTCAATTTAGAATTTCAGGTGGATTTTTAAAAAAATGGTCCATGCACAAAAGAAGATCTAATAAAATGATTGATATAAAGAAGAAAACAAATTAATTTCCAAAGTCATTCATGATTTAGGAGTTACATGTCATTTAAAGAACCAGAGAAGTTACTAATGATTACCTCAACAAACAATACACATTGAAATATTGGGTAAATTTCTCATTTCATCGATAGAAACTTTGTTTGGTGATAATATAGTCATTTTTTGGATGATAATATATATCACCACAGAGCTAAGGGAATTAAAGCTTTTTTTTTTCAAGAAAATCATATAAAAAATCATTGACATGGCCTGGAAACCGTCTGGATCTAAATCAAATTTAAAATCTATAGTGGAATTTATTTTAATTGGTCCATCAACCAAAGATCTATTAAATTAAGTCGACTGCCTGAAGAAAACAAATCATTTTTTCAAATCATTCATGATATGGGGGTTACATGTGATTTAAAAGACCAGTTTTTCTTCGGGAAAGGTATTTGAAATCAAAGACATGGTCAACAAACAATCCAGATCTAAATCCAATTGAAAATTTATGTTGGAAATTAATAAAAAGAGTCCCTGAAAAGACTCCATTCACCACAGAAAATCTATTAATTGCCAATTTGGAAAATTGGAACTGTAGAAATTATCCCCATGATATTGTAGAAGCAAAACAATACTCACCATTGCAGTGGGGTTCCAACTAACATCAAGTTGGCAGACAAGGAAGCAAGCTGTAACTCAATACAGTCCCTGCATTGCTGGGACTACAATACAGAATGGATATTTATCTAGCACCATATCCATACTAAGACCAGCAGCCAGTCAGTACTCAATGAATGAGATCACTCAGATGCCAGTAAGAAAAATTCGGGTGTGCTCTAAATACCAATTGCTTTATTTATAAATTCTGATACTAAGTTGTAGTTGCTTAATTCAACAGTACAATAACTCACTCATTTCAACAGTAACCACTCACCTTTTTGGTCAATGAATTTGGTGGAATATTTTGTGTATATAAAGTGTGCATTGGATCACAACTTAAATTTATAGACGCTTCAAGGCTGCGTGGACTACCGATCAACATGCTTGACTACGTGGTTGGTTAGCTATTTAAGGACTTTGGTGGAAACAGGAACACAAGAATCATAGGATTCAAGATACACAGACCAACAAACAAGGATTCTGCTTAACACCCAAAAACACAAGGATCATAGAATTCTACCCAACATGGATCAAACTTAATGCCACAAGGGATCTCCACTGTAAAGTGCTCTTACCTGCAGCCAGAAAATGGCCACAAGAATCTTAACAGAATTCCTTTCCATTTTCATCAATATTGTGTTATTCCATAACATTTTTCTCTGCATCACTTGTACCATTAATTCAAATAATTTGATCTAGTTTGTATAAGGTATATTTTTGATGTCAGAGTGTTCAGCTATAAAAAATGTTTTGCATCTTATCTGTTATTAGTTTATTTACTGCTAAATCAAAAAACAAGGTGAACATCCACTGTGCTAATTTTATCATTTTTAACAGGGGTAAGAGTAGATAATTGAACTAACACATTGCTCCAACTTTCTTAAAGTGTAAATTATACATTCAGTATATAATAACGACTAATGTAAGGGCTTGAATTGTAGACATTACGAACAATCATTAAAATACAAATTCAGAGTCCCACAGGGATTAATGAAAAGGCCAATAATCTGAATAAAAGATAAAAAGAGATTAATAGGGATTTAAGATATTAGAAGATACTGAATTACAAACAAAAAGGAGGCACCTGTGATGTAATGGTTATCATCATAGGAAATAGACATGGTGACACGAGTTCAAATCCTTGACGAGCATTTCACAGAGTGTTAAACACCCTTGAAAAAGTATGAATTCAGCTATTCTCCCCCCCAAAAAAAATGGGTAAATAGTAGGGCAGAGTAGGGTCTTTGATTTTGGTATGATAACTGGTTTAGAAGAAAAACTCTGAATTCAGACCTGTTAAACTCTGTTACAATTTTTGAGGCCATCTTTAGGTTGTAAGTGAGAGCACTTTACAGTGGTGTTCCTTAGTGTTAGATAGAATCTTTTGGTTGTTCCTCGTTCCTTAGTGTTGGGTAGAATCCTTCTGTTAAGCAGACTCCTTGGTTGCAGATCCGTTTGTCCCTATCAAATACGTGCAAATAAACGGCTTTCCAGATCGGTAATTAAATAGTTAACTAACCATGTATTTGAGCATGTTGATTGACTGGCTTTAATTCATGTAGCCATGCAGAGTCTATAAGTTTAAGTGGTGGATTCTAACACACCTTATAACACAAAATATTTCAACAATCTACTAGAAAATTGCCCTTGTGTCAGATCCTTCTCATGCAGAGGAGTTGAGTAAATACATACAAAAATGGGAATAGGCAGGATATATAACTACAAGGCTAGACAACAGATGGTACACTAAGTTGATAGAATGGTGCCCAAGGATTAACAAGCATAAAAGAAGATAGAGAGATAAGACAGTGGAGTTAACTGGTAAGACATGACAGAGGTTAGCACAGACAAGTTTGTAATAGATAAAATCAAGAAAGTCTTTTGTCCTGCAGTGACATATCTTATTATAATGGAGATTATGTAACTGCCTGTAACCGAAACTACATCACCACTGACATCACAATTTCCTTAGTTATTTAAGCTATATTCTCAAAGATTATGAAATAGTCATCTTAATTAGCATCTTATTTATTAACAATGTCTATTAAAAGCTGAGTTAGATTGCCACAAAACTGCTCATATTATTAACGCATTTAAATCCTGAAATATGTGCTTTATATCTGTAAGAAATTATTTCCTCTATATACTATGTAAATATTTACTATTTACATAGCATATAGAGGGAATAATTTGCATAATGATTTTAACAAAACTGGGTTTAATAAATGATAATTTGTGGTTACTGATTTCTAATCCTATCATGTTATTCTCAAACATATTAAAAACAATCCTATACATAATTTTAAATAGAAATCAATAAGAATAACATTAAAATAAGTGTAATATTTTTATATTCATTCTTATTTAGTTTTGTTAGAAGTTGTTATGGAAGTAGGCAAGACACATAGCCAGAAGGGAAGTTGATTGATTGATTGATTCTAACAGCATATCAACCTGTAAAGGGTTATTTTATGTCTAAGGGTTAGGGAATAGTATACATTGTACCCTTTATATTATATTGGTTTGTTTAATGGCATATCAATCTTAGCGAGTTTTTCAATGCCAAATTCATCCTTGCAGATGATCCGTAGTAGTACTATTCAACCCAAGTGTATTTTCCAAAAGTGAATGTAACAATATAACTGGAGTTTGAACTTTAGTGTCCTTCCCAAGTCCCCCCCCCATTTTGGAAGAAGTTTTCCCCAGAAAGAGGATAAGAGAAAAAAAGATTGATAGAATGGTGCACAACAAAGAACAAATAGGAAAAGACCCGACAGAAGATGAGACAGTAGATTAAGGCATAGCAGTGGTTAGCATGATTGATTGATTGATTGATTTTAACGGCATGTCAACTCATTTAAGGTTATTTTATGCCAACGGGTTAAAGAATCTCATTCATTGTATATTCATATTTGAATTTTTTGTGGAGTTGTTTTCGAAGAGATTATTTTTTGCACACGGTCTGATTGAAAAAAAAAATTATTTCAAACAAATCTATTTGACCCAAAGATAGGATGCTGACAGTTACTACTGCTCAGAGTCAGAGTGGACCTGGGAGTAATGCTAATGCTAAGGGACCCCCCATACTACATAGAGCTGGAATCACACCATTAGATGCAGTTAACTATCATACTCTGGACTCCTTGTACAATTGAGGTCATCATGAAAGAAATTAGAAGTGGGGGGTGGTCTTTGTCCTGCTGCTAATTGCCATATGGGCTTGGATCAATTATCTTCAATATTATTTAATGAACCAACTCAATCTTTTCATCACTTATTCTTAATATTATTTATTTTATAGAAATTTATATTAATTATTTTTCATTCTTATAGACTTTTATCATAATTCATTATTGAAATATTTTTATTTATTATATATATATTATTGAAACTTTTTTATTCATTATTGTATTTATTATTATTGAAATTTTTCATTATTTTCATTATCATTAATTTATTATCTATTTGATATTCATTATTATTAATCATGATTTATCTAATTATTAATTATAATTAATCATTTATTATAATTTATTTATTAATTTTTTATTATTAATTTATCATTATATTATCAATTTATCATTTATTATTAATTTATTATTATCATTATTATCATTGATTTATCATTATTTATCATTATCTATTCATTATTAATCTTATTAATTATCATTTACTATCATTATGGATGTATCATTATTATTAATTTATTATTCTTAATATTTGCTTATTATATCTATCATTATTATCATGATTATATATTTAGTATTATATTTATTATTATTTTTATTATACATATCATTTATGAATTTCTATTCGGTCACTTACAGTCACATATTTTATCATCCACATGCCTTCAATCTAAAATGTTAAGAAGTTTTTTTTTTCATCTAGCATTTTTTGAACTTGCAGCCAATGAAAATTTCAAACTGGACTGATTCTAAACTCAAGTTATCTCCCTTTGTCAATCATTCAAACAAACTGAAATAGGATCATTATAGGAGTGAGTGCAAAGTAAAATCTTGCTAATTAGTTGGTAGGTTAATTGGCTTTTATGGCATGTCAACCCTTATTGGGTTATTTTATGCTGATGATGTTCTGTTTTATTCATTTTTGATGAGTACACAATTTTTTTAAATTAAAATTTTTTAAACACATTTTTTAAAACTCATTTTTTCTATTTATCCCATAGATGTGACCTGAACAGATACCTCTTCTTTGGGTCAGAGTGGACCTGGCAGTAATGGTGATGAAGGGGTACTCCACATTCCCCAAAGTTTCAAAATTGGAAATTCACCATCAGATAGTTTAACGACATACCGAGGACACCTTTCTAATTAGTTAGTAAATTAATGGTACTGTTAACAAGGATAATAATAACATCAAATAATTTTTTTTAACTATCCAAATCCCTCTAAAAACAACTGACCACAATTCCAGACCCCCACTTCTAAACTTAACATCCAACCAATAACAAAAACCTCTGTCCCTTGGGTGATTTATATATTAAGTCCAGTTCTGAAACCCAAGTTTTATCACTTTCAGCATAATCATAAAACCTGCCTGTAATCAACTCCACTGTAACACTAGAACCCAACTTTCTCCCTCACACCTCCAACAGTTCACCCCCCCCTCACACAGTCTCTCACACTCTGTCTCTCTCTCTCACCCTCTCTCTCTGCAAAACCTGTCTATCTACCCTCGTATATATACATAGCTTGTGGCGACTCATAAATTACTATCAGGAAATAATAAGAGTTTACCTTTGTACATGTGCAACCCAATACTAATTGCTTGTCGATGCACACCGCAGATAGAACTTCAAGGACGGCACTTGTCTAATTTCTTCGTAATCTCTATGACATCCAATTAAATGTGTGTTTAGTTAATGATAAAGTGCCGTTAAGGTTTGAGCAACTCACACAATGAGGATCGGGTTCCACAGTCTGATTGGTAAGCTTGATTTAATTCATGATAAGGTGGAAGCCACACAAGTTAACAATCTTTTCTATTCAGGTATGCAGAGTTTTTTTTTTTTTGGAGTGGGGGGCTTTTTTTTTTCTTTTTTTTTTTTTAGGTTTTGGTGCTTGCAACCATAAAATAGGAGGTGCTTGTCTGAGAGAAACAAGAAAAGAAAATGGATGTATTTATGAATGCATAAAACATGATAAATGTGGATTTAAATACAAAAAAAAAAAAAAATTTAAAAAATCTCTACATTTTTTAAGAGATATAAAAATTGAGCTGTAACAAGACAGAAAGACTTCAGCTTGCATTTATTAAGATAGAAACACTATTCAAATCTGAATCATAATGACCTCTGTAGATGAGATATTACTACCTAGGTATGTGAACTGGATTACTAATTTGAGAGGCTTATCCAGTTTCTGAAACACTATTCAAATCTGAATCATAATGGCCTCTGTAGATGAGATATTACTACCTAGGTATGTGAACTGGATTACTAATTTGAGAGGCTTATCCAGTTTCTGAAACACTATTCAAATCTGAATCATAACGACCTCTGTAGATGAGATATTACTACCTAGGTATGTGAACTGGATTACTAATTTGAGAGGCTCATCCAGTTTCTTGATGCAGCCTTCTGGTCTAAAACACATGCGTCTGCGTTCACATAAAGATCAATACCTCTTGCCACCTTCTCTTGACTATTCAGCAGTATTTGCTAGAAGTGCTAGATCATCTATGTAGTCTGCATCTGTAATAGTCTTTGCTGGATATTACCACCTTCTTGCCCCGCTTTTTTTTAAATTTTTTTTTAAGAAAACTTTTTCTTTTATGAGACGTAATGATATTTGTTGTCTGTAAACTAGGCATATTATAAATATAAATGGTCCTAATGAATCTCCTTGTAAGACTCCAGTGACAATGTCAAAGATATCTTATCCCCTTTTTGCTAGTACTACACCTGGGAGATTGTTTTTGCTTTGGTGGAACACCACACCTACTGTCTGTTCCCAGATGCTTTACTACACAGATCAGATTAGCCAAGCTGTGCTACTCATGTGCAGAGTTGGTGTGGACCAGTATTGAACCTGAAAACTTGTGAATAAAAATTTAAGCAACAAATTGTTTAAAAATCTTGGAAAAATAATTTTGAATATTTCTATAATAAGGATGTATAAATATTTGTAAATATTATATTTTAAAATATAACCTAACGACCTTCAATTTGTTTTGTTTTATGGCACATCAACCTTGGTGGGTCATTTAATACCAACAAAGTTTTGAAATAGATTCATTCTTAATGGATTCTCAATTTCTTTTTTTTATAAACACTTTTCTATTTAACCCTAACAGGTACTACCACTCCAGGTCAGAGTGGACTTGAGAGCAATGGTGATGAAGGAGTGCTCCATATTCCCTAGACTTCCAGAACTGGAACCTCACCATCAGATAGAGTTTAATGTCATGCCCAAGACATGAAGACCCTCACCCACAACCTTCTAGCACATATATGATAAACAAGCTTGGGGCTTGCCATAGGGGCAATAGGGTCGCGGCAATCATATAGGTGCCACGACTTGATATGACCAGCTGATTGATCGGAGGGGGCTTCTCCGACTGTCCGTCTGGCCTAAGTAAGGGTCTAAGAGGAATACTGCATGTCATGGACAGCTCATTCACCAGGATTCTGTCCTTAAGCATCGCAGGTCACACTCCATGGCCAACAGGTGATCTCATTGGGCGAGTCTTACCCCTCTGCAGAGGTGCAGTCAGCGTATTCTAAAACCCCAGCCAACAGGGCTCAACAACCTTCAAGAAAGACACTCTAATATTGACCTTAAAGAATAAATTGATGATTTCAATTGATGATCACAACAAGCAAAAAATAAATTGGTCCAGTTGGAAGGCGATATTAAAACCTTAATTAACAATCTATCACTATTTTATTGTTATTTACCTAAATTAACTTATTAAGTCTGTGAGACTAGTTTGGAAACTGCTAACACAAAGTACCAATCTTTGTCATGATTTTATTGTTACTTAGCTTAGTCTGGCACAAGGCCAATAGATATGAGCACTTAGTGAAGATTAAACCTAGTTTAATAATAAATCTTTGAGACTAGTTTGCAAACTGCTAACAAGAAATACCAATCTCTGTCATGATTTCAAAGTTTCTTTCTTAACTTAGTCTGGCACAAGGACAAAAGAATAAAGCACCAATTGAAGATCAAACCTACTTTCATATTAATTCTTAGTGACTAGTTTCATTATTTTATAGTTTCTTACTTAACTTAGTCTGGCACAAGGACATAAGAATAGAGCACCATTTGAAGATCAAACCTACTTTAATACTAATTCTTTGCGACTAGTTTCATGATTTTATAGTTTCTTACTTAACTTAGTCTGGCACAAGGCCAATAAAGTAGGTCATCTAATGAGGATCAAACCTAGTTTTGTAGTAATAATATTACTGACTAGTTTATTAACCAGTATTTCACAGAAGATCTGTAATGATTATTTTATTGTGTAAAATCTTTTACTGAAAACGTTTTGTTGCCAATAAAGCATGAATGAGTTATTGTCCTAATATTTGCATCATCTTTTCTGCAATGGGACCAAACTTTGCTTCCATTGCCAAAATTCTTTGTATTCTCAAAGACCAGACTCATTCATATCTTTTTTTTCCGTTTTTCTTTTAATTAATTTGCCAACATGTATCTATTCTTTTTCCATTTGGAAATGTTCTGTTCCCTTCTGATTTTTTCTCCCCTTTTCTTTTAAACAACGTCTCCATTCTTTAGTCATGCATTTATTTCTTGTTTTTTTTTTTATATATTCGTTTTTCATAATTTGAAATATGAGAGAAGAAAAGAAGAAAAGATTTTCTTTCTTTTAATATGGAAATAATTGGAGAACAAGAAGAAAAAAGAAGAAAGAAAATCTCATACTTTTTTCCCCTGGGTAGGAACAAAAAAAGAAAAAAGGTTTTTGTTTGGTTTTTTTGTTCTTCTTATTAATAAAGTCCTGGGTTGATACGGGTTTAGCTTGAATATCTAGAGATCCCTTATACAGAATAAATAAATAATAGTTACAGACAGACGAGGTTCCTTTAGATAAAATTGAGAAAATATGTTGCCTTGTATAATTTGAAGGTTTCTTAACACAACAAAGTAATAAGGATTTGGGTTAACAATACAAGAGGAAGCCATGGTAGAATTAATGACAGACAGGCTAACATAACATTGTAAAGACGAATAACGTTAATAAGAAAGGGAGGGGGGAATTAAATAATTGGGGAAAAGGTTGAGGGGCTTCGAAATAATGGACAGAATAGTTGACAATAGAATGAAAGGTAGGTGTAAAAGTGACAAAACTAAAAGATGCCAAATTGTAGAAGAAGAGTCCAAGTTAATGAGATAGAGTTATAAAGTGCTTTTAAAATCTCTATGACACACAAACAGGTGCTGCATGGTAGACTATGGCATTTATTAGGTTAAGTTGGTTGCATTTTATGGCATGTCAACCCATGTTGGGTTATTTTATGCCAAAGTAATTTTGTTTTATTCATTCTTGTTGGATATTCCAGTTTTTGTATTTTAAACACAATTTTTAATACTCATTTTTTAAAAATCTATTCAAATCCATAGATGAGACCCTAAAAGGTACTATCACTCCAGGTCAGAGTGAACCTGGGAGTAATGGTGATGAAGGGGTACTCCACACTCTCCAGATCTCCAGAATTGGAACTTCTTCATTAGATGCAGATTAATGTCATATCCAGGACATAAGACCCTCAGTCACTGCCTTCTAGCACATATATGATAAAAAAGATTGGAGGTTTGCCATAAGGACAATAGGGTCAGGACAATCATATAGGTACTAGGGCTTTGTGTGACTAGATGATTGATCAATGGGGGCCTCTCTGACTACCCTAATGGGACTACCACTTCAGGTCAGAGTGAACCTGGGAATAATGGTGATAAATGGGTAATCCACTCTTCCCATAATTGGAACTTCACCATTAGATGCAGTTTAACCTCATACCCAGGACACTAAGATCCTCAGCCACTGCCTTGTAGCACATATATGATAAGGATTGGGGGTTTGCCATAAGGGCAACAGGATTGGGACCATCATATAGGTGCTTGTGTAACTAGCCAACTTAAGGATGGACTCCTGGTGGCTAGCCTATGTAAGAACTAAAATGGAGTGTTGCAGGTCATGGTCTGCTCAGGCACCAGAAGTCCATCCTTAAGCATCACGGGTCATCACCCATGACCAACAGGTGGCCCCATTGGGGGGATTTTACTCCTATATAGAGGTACAGTTGGTGTATTCTACTGCCCCAGCTGACAGGGCAGTGGCATTTATTATATAATTCTTGATAGCCAATGTACTAATAAATTCACATTCATTTTAAACAGCACTTTATCATCATCATCATCAGCTGACAGCACAAAATTTCAAGGTTCTCTCTTACCAAACATCCAGATCGGTCATCATCCCGATTGGTCATCACTCCTGGTAGATTTTCTGCATTATATCCAGTATCCATGCAAAGCTTTGGGCTTGTCAGTTCTAAACTGAAGTGTCCATGTGTAGGTGTCCACAGGAGAGTGTCACTTATGTTAATCCTTGCTTCTTCAGAGTTGTCTAGTTTATCTTAAATAGATGGTTTGTGATAGGAGGTAAGTGGCCATACAGAGGCTTTATTCTGGGGTGCTGCTGTAAAGTTTTTAAATGCCATCCTTGGCCAGTTGAAAAGGGCTTAAAGAAAGTCCTGTGTTATAGAATCCTTTGAATTGGTAAAGGTCCAGTGTTTCAATCCGTAGTCCGTAGTCAAAGAGTGTCAACGAAGTTATGGCCAGTATGGTCAGTTTAAGTATTGTATCAGCAGCAGAGTACTGCCAGTGATTGGCTAAGAGGTAGATCACATGATTAGCCGAGTCTATAAGTAGGAGCAGGCGTCTAGCACACACCTAAGCTAAGCTTAGTAAATAACTATATACCCAAAATTCTCAACAGCTGCTTCCAAAATTTTTCAAGACAATATGGAGCATCCTTTTATAGTTCCCATCTAGCTTTTTCTCTAAGCATTTTGTTTGAATCCATTTGAGTATATAACTGATATGGTTACACATTGGTACAGCTTGGAAGAAAACTTGCTTTATCTTATCACAGAGATCAGATTTACCTAGGATTAATAAAGTAAAGTCTTTCAAGTGGCCTAATGTCGGTATGAGCCATACAAGGGAGTCTATCCCCTTTTTACTAGCGCTAGACAAAGGAGATTATTTTAGCACACAGATCCCTGTGTTACTCATATGCTAAGTTGGCGAGGGCTGGTATCGAACCAGGAACCTAGTGATTCCTAGCTGAACACTCTACTGACTGAGAATGTTAGGAAGCATGTGGTGTAATGGTTGCCTTTGTAGAAAATGGACAGGACGATATGAGTTCAAATCCTGGATGTGGTTGTTTGCATTTCCCATAGTGTCAAAGTCAAACTCTCTTAGAGCCTTCAGAATTTAAACATATCAGTTGTGTCTCCATAGGACAAGAGAGCTTCCCTTCCCATACATGATACAAAAGAACCTGCTAAAACAAGTGTTATACTTTATTCTACTACCAGCAGCCTCAAGACGTTACTTATTATATGATGTTAAACTGCATCTAAATGGTGAAGTTCCACTTCTGGAGTTCTGGGGAATGTGGAATACCCTTTAATTGCCATTGTTTCCTGTTCTATGTGGACCCAGAGTGGGGGTATCTGTTAGGGTCCCATTTATGGGATAAATGGAAAAGAATGAGTATTAAAAAATTGAATTAAAAAACAACATTTGAATACCAACAAGAATGAATAAAACAGAACATCTTTGGCATAAAATAACCTAACAAGAGTTGACATGCCATAAAATCCAATCAACCAAACATACTTATCAAAATCTATTTGCCTATAGAACATTTTATACTTATATGTATAACCTATTCTTTGTATCTTCTGTCCTGTTTTGTATTCTACTTCTATTAAGTTTGCTTGGGAAATAACAATTCTTATCACTTTTATTGTGAATTCTTACCATCTAAGGAAATGATATATACAATCATAGTATTGATACCCTTGGGAAAGGTATGAATCTGACTATTCTTTCTCCAGCTATGGGTAAATAGCAAGGTTATTTAACCATGGCTACGTAACCAGTCTAGGAGAAGGAAAACACTGAATTCAAACCTGTTAAACTCAGCTTAAGAAACTGACTTTGGGTCATATTCTGCTTGTGCAGAGGGGTAGGTAAATACATAAACGAGTTAACTACAAAATGTAGGGGACTCCCACCCGTGCATTTACTATATCCCCTTGTGTACTAAACAATAATGTTAGTACACAGCCCAGATAAGTGATAGAAAATACAGCAATTTAACTGGTCACACTTATACTACAAATACATTTCAAGCACAAAATAAATTTTTATAACTTGTCATAGTTTTATCTTCCCAAATATTTGAATTATGTGCCTGCCATCCTCAAAAGACAGTTTATTGCCTTTTTAAGTAAAATACAGTTTTGTATAGAGATCCACACAAAAGCACTTGTGAACATATATATATATATATATATATATACATATATGTGTGTGTGTATACCGACAAAGGAAGAAGCATTTATGAAAAGGTTGCAATAAAATATATACATATGTAGAAATACTTTAAAAATGTTTGTATGCAAATATACAGGAAAATTTATTGACAACCTTGTCAATATATTATTCAGTTACATTGTAAAAATATGTATGGATGTGTAGATATATACACACCATAAAAACTTTGTTGATTTTAATAGGTATACAAATAAAGAGGCATGCAAATAAGAATACAGTGTTAAACTTATATATATATATATATATATATATAATATATATATATATATATGTGTGTGTGTATGTGTGTGAAGGACAGAGAGAAAACAAGAGAGACATAGATATATTTACACAAACTGCAAAAACACTTGTGTGTGTGTATATACATATACACACATGTGTATACATATATACACAAGTGCATACATATATACATACACAAGTGCATACATATATACTTGTGTGTGTTCTATATATATATATAGACTTGTGTGTGTGTTCTATATATATATATATACACAAACTTGTATTTGTATATACATATATATATAAACATACATACTTATATTCACACACACATATAGAAAGATATTTATACAAACCACAGACTCATATGCGACTGTATATGTATGTATATATGTACAATCTGTGTGAATATATATATATATACAAATGTACATATATAAACCTGCATATGTGTATATACCCCATGTGTGCGAGTATATATATATATATATATATATATATATATGTATATATGTGTGTGTGTGTGTGTGTACCAGGTTTGTATGTTAGAAAGATTACTTAGAGGTATAAACACATGAAACAACACTGACAGATTTACACACGAATATGTATGTGTGTGCATATATATATATATATATATATATATATATATATATATAACCGGTCAGTGTATAGCAAAAATTAATAAAATTGATATACCAATGTTTATGTGTTGATTTCTGTGTAAACCCAGACACACACCCAGATAGTCATATATATTACAAAACTTTTATTCAAATTTTTCATATTTTATTACTTCCTTTGTCTACTTTCCATTTTTCCCCGTTCCCTATTTAACTTTTGTTCCTATAAAATGTTTCAACTGAATGGCAGATGGAATGAAATAATGCAGATAATTACAGGAGAGAGAGAGAGAGAGAGAGAGAGAGAGAGAGAGAGAGAGAGAGAGAGAGATTCGTTTGAATATCTGTGTCTCTTGATCATAAATCATCTTTATAGTGTATAATCTTATTATAATACTTACAAATAAAACGAAAAATCAAACAAAAAAGAAAAATGAATTCTCATTTAATGATTGAAATACGTCTAAGCGTTTTTGGTAAACAATTGAAAAATGCTGAGAATGTTGATTTTATTTTCTTTCCATTCCTATTTCGACTTTGTGAAAATAAATCTTTTTATTCATCAGACATATATACTTACGCATGGTTACATATTTACTTCTCTCTGTCTGTTGCTCTCTCCCTCTGTCTCTTTAGGTTTCTCTTTCACTCTTTCTCTTTTTTGTCCTTTCACTCTCTTTATTCCTCTGTTGATTTCTTCCCATCTCCTTCGCTCTGTCTGTCGCTTTCTCTCTCTTTCGTTCCCCCTCTTTCACTATCTCCCTCTCTGTCTCTCTCTGTTGCTTTCTCCCCATCTCTTTCACTTTCTAATTCTGTCTCTTTCGCCCCCCTCTCCCTTTGTCTCTTTCATTATCTACCTCTATCTATCTTCCTCAATTGCTTTCTTACCATCTCTCTATTTCACTTTCTCACTTTGTCTCTTTCTTTTCCTTTCTTTCTGTATGTTCTTTTTTTCTCGGTCTCTTACACTCTCTCTGTCTTTCATTCTCTTTTTCTCTTCTCTCGTTCTCCATTTCACTATCTTTCCCTTTGTCTCTCCCTCTCTTTTACTCTTCAACTGCTTCTTCCACTGTCTCATTTTTTTATTGCCTCTCCTTCAAAATATATATATATATATATATATATATATTATATATATAATTGATATATGGATGCACGCAAGGTGTAACAGTAATTGTTGTAAGGAAATGGATTTGACGAGCCAAGTTGAAATTCTTGTGAGGCTGTTGAAGTTTCACTTTCACTTTAATGGCCTTAGGGAAATATATGAATCTGACTCGTCTTCCCCTAGCTATGGGTAAAACAACAGAGCAGACCGGATTGTTAAGACTTCATAGCCAGTCTAGGAGAAGCCAGAACTGCCGGATCTGTGGATATCCCACAGTATGATCATTTGATTATTACATCGTTTGATATGGGAATAAGATAAGGAAATCAATATATAATCATATCGTTTGATATGTTTACTTAAGAGCTATTGCTTTTAGTTCAATATATATATATAAAGATTATGATAATATTGAGTTAACTTTCTCTCACTCTATTTTTTCTTTCTTTCCTTTATTTTCGTTTTGTTTGAAACAGATTAGCGTTATTGCTTCCACACTCACACCCCTCTTTCTATCTTTCCCCAACTATTTCTTCTTGTATTTTTTCAGTGTAGCATGTCATTTTTTCCTTTCTTTCTTATAATAAAACGGAATGATCCATTATTTAGCTGAGGTGACAACACTTTATAATAAAGAAATAATGGTTCATGTGATAGTGGGCAAGTCATCGCACAGCTGCTTTTTTGTGGGGTACTGCCTCCAGGATTTATTCAAATCAGTTCGCAAAATCCTTTTATATTTCCCATCTAGCCTTTTTCTAAGCGATTCGAGAATTAGCTAGACGAAAACAATTTGTACAAGTCTTGGAAGTAGCATTTTACAAAAAGCAGCTGTACGGCCATTCACCTCCCATCTCGCAAATTATCCCAATGTTTTGTTAAATTTCAAGTGGTGCAGCCACACAGTAGCACTGACACGGCTACAGCTTGAAAAGAATTCTTGCTTTATCTTATCAAAGAGATCAAATTTTCATAGGATTGATAATCTGTCTATACGCGTAAGAAAATGTCTTTAAAGAATATCTTTCTTTATATATAATATATATTTATAATAGAATGTCTTTGACATAAAGTGAAACTATTCGTAAATTGAAATAAAATGAAACTATTCCGACAAGAATATATTCTTAAACATTTAACAGGCTCAATTCAATATAAAACATTTGAAATTAAACATGTAACTGGATTACATTTAATTTTATACATAATGGATACTGTCAAATCTAAAATATTGCAAGACGAAATAAAATAAATTCTTCACACTCGCAAAACCAAAAAGTGGGGGGAGGAAAATATTTTAAACATGTAAGTATTTAAAATCCTAGATGAATGAGTTTTAACAAATATATTTCAATCTCTCTCTATATAAATGGTAGTTGGTGTGTATGTATGTATAGCCGGATGAAACTACCAAAAATAAAACAATTAACAACAAAGTAAATATACTCATCAAATATCAACGGTTCCTGTTTTCTGTGCACACATGATGAAATTTGATTTATATTCGAAGATATTGAAAAATTAAGATATACATAGAAATAGCATTGAAATTATACCTAAAAAATGTCTAGCATTTGTAAATCTCAAAAGTAAATAAATCAATCCACCAGCTTATTTTGCCACCCTCCCCTCAACACACGGGATACTAGGTAGCCGCTTCTAGTATACAAATATTTCTGAGATATTATAATCCATTTATCTAAATATACATAGGAAATTGTATCAATTCAAATTTAAATCCAGATTTGTGTCATTGGCCACAAATGGAAGGACAAAATGTTTCTCCAAACTGTCATGTCCACTGTTCTGTTGACATTACTAGATGCATTTTATGGGAAATAATGGATGACTTTATGGAAGACATTTTTATATTCATTATTTTCATTGCAATATTCTTTACTAGTGCATAAAATCTGTAAATTATTCAAATGAAATAAGAGAAGATTTGAAGAATTATTCTAAATGTATATTTTAACAGCCTTCTCCATTTATGCATGTGTACACCTTTTATTTTATAGATATATTGGTGGGAATCCCCCTCTTTCTCTCATATATATATATATATATATATATATATATATATATATATATATATATTGCGTGTGTGTGTGTGTGTGTGTGTGTGTGTGTGAATAAGTGTATTCCGACATTAAATTATTATCTGAATTTTTTACCGAATAATGTTTGATGCATATGATTAATATACATCAATGAATAAAGTTAATTCACAATGAACAAGATTAGGTTGAAAAACACAGATTGTTGTATAAAAAATGTTCAACTTATTGATGTACCTATGTTTCTTTTAGGTTCTTTGGTTGGGTTTTACGTCATATCAACCCTTGTTGGGTTATTTTATGCCGAAGACATTGTTTTATTCATTCTCAATGGTACTCATTTTTTTTAACTCAATTGTTTTAAACTCGTGGATTTCTACTTAACCCAAAGACAAAGATAAAAAAGATAACAGTTACTACCACTCCGGGTTTGGGTGGACCTGGGAGTAATAGTGATGAAGGGATACTCCACATTCCCCAGAACTCCAGAATTTGGAACTTCAATATCTGAGTTTAATGTCATACCCAGGACACCGAGACCTTCAGCCACCGCTTTCTAAAACACATAAGATAAAAAGAGTTGGGGATAGCCATAAGGGGAATAAAGTTTGGACAATCATAGAGTTGCTAGTGCTTGACGTGAACAGTCGATTAATCGGAAGTGCCCTCTTCGCCCGTCTAGCCTTAGTAAGATCCAAAGTGGAATGTTGCATGCCATAGACTACTCAGGGTTCCATCCTTAAGCATCACGGGTCGCCAACCACGGCAACAGATGGCCCTATTGGTTATGGGGTCTACTTAGAGTTGCCGTCCATATATTTTGTTGTTTTTAGGTGCTCATATTGTAATGGTTATCGCGGTAAGCAATGGACGCAGTAATACAATTTCAAATCCTCGATGAGGCTATTTACATTTCACAGAGCTAACACCCTTAAGGAAAGGTACGAATAAAACTATCCCCCCTTCCATCAATGAGTAAATAGTAGGGCAGACTGGAATCTTTAACCTTGGTATGGCAACTGGTCAAGGAGAAGGAAAACTGAATTCAAACCTGTTAAACTCAGCATAAAAAATAGATCTTGTATTACATCTTGCGTGTGGGGAGGGGCCTGTTAATACGTCCCTTTGTTTTTCCTATATAATCTACTATAGATTACAAACCCACAACTACATTACTCCATAGGTTTTTATTTAATAACACTTCTGTAATAGAAGAATAAAGTATTCTTTAAAAATTAAACTACAGGGTCGGGGGTTAGTCCCTCCTAAACTGTTATCACTTGGAATATATTTACAAAGTTTTATTTTAACAAAATGCAAGAAAGAAAAAAACTTTTATCTCTGCTACGAATGGATGAATGAACACTTTTATTTGGTATGTCCTGGGAACGATTTCATGGCGGCTTTTGTGTTTTTCCATTGATTTCAATCAAATGTACTCCTCAAGATGATACAGATATTTTCTAAGATTGTCTTGCCAACGATTCCAATTGAATTTTTCGTGGGATTCTGGGTTTATTCTAAAATTATCCATTTGGTCCTTTTGGTCGGATTTTTAAAGATTCTATTAACGCGGTTGTCCGTTTTCAATATGGCCGCCATATTATCAGCTTCAGAGTTTAATTTATTTTCCCAACAATCCCGTGTTTTTCTTTATAGTTTCGTGACAGCTTCGTTCATTAAATCTTTCATATTTCTTTTTATCCATTTTATAAAAAAAGAAAACAGATTTAACTGCTTTCACGAACATATCTTTAGATTTTCTTATCTTTTACTGTTCTTAGTCATTTTGAAATGTGTTTATTGTGTTAGAATATAATTTATTCTAAGACTAACAACAACAACAAAAATTAATTAAAACTTAGTTCTAACAGTTTATTTAACAACAAAACAATAACTAACAATATAAACGTCCTTCCAATGTATAGAGTCAGGTTTAAGAGACTTACCAGGGGAAATTTGAGGATATTGATATTTTCTGTTTTAGTCAATTCTCGGAGATAATTTCTGGTTGACTGCCTTTGGAACTTGTAAAAAAAAATATCTATCTGATCTTGACACCAAAATTTCTGGGTGTATCACGTGATTGTTATGTCCAATCGCAGAAAGACTCTCTCTCTCATTTAAACTACACACAGAAATAAACGTATTTTACAGACCCAACATGTTTTCATTTCAAATTTCAACTTATCTACCTACAGAACACATCATTTTTTTCGAATGGCACCAAATCATTTGTGTGTGTGTGTGGGGGGCATTTTGTGTTGTTTTAAAACCACAGGCTGTTTTGTCAAATAATAAATGTTTCATAGCATACGTTTAATTAGACTTTTGATTTTATCCACTTGTCCGATCTTGTTTTGGTGCAGCTCAGGTGTAGGGTTGGTTGGTTGGATATTTACGGCATGTCAACCCTTGTTGGGTTATTCTATGATGAAGACGTTCTGTTTTATTCATTCTTGATGGGTATTCAACATTTTTTTTTTCAAACTAATTTTTTTATTCAATCCATAGATGGGACCCTAACAGGTACTACCACTCTTGGTCAGAGTGGATCTGGGAGTAATGGTAATAAAGGGTTACTCCCCATTTCCTAGAGCTCCAGAATTGGAATTCACCATCATATTAGGATATTTATACACACACACACACACACATATATATATATATATATATATATGTGTGTGTGTGTGGAGGTGCAAGGTGTAATGATTAGTTGTAGGAAATGGACTCGTCGATGTAAGTTCCAATCCTTGACATGGGCTTTTGCATTTCATATAGTGCTAATACACTTAGGAAAGGTATGCATCCATGTACTATCCCTCCAGCTATAGGTAAATAGCAGGTCAGACTGGGATCTTTAACCTTGGTTAGACTAGGAGAAGGAAATCTCTAAATTCAAACCTACTCATGTGGAGGGGTAGGGTATATATATATATATATATATATATATATATATATATATATATATATATATGGGCAATTCCATGTCAAATCATTCAGAAAAAAGTAAAATTGTCACCCACCCACTTCAATTTTTCTGAAATTCTGTACATGTGTGGACTGTGTTAAAGTTAGACATTCCCCAACATTTGAGCTTCCAATTCCAAAAATTGGTAGAGATGTCAGTTTTTAGTTCTCAAAATATGGTAGGGTTCATAAAAAATGGCAACTTTTTGTAAACTATTTTTGTCTGTAAAATGAGTTCTAGAGTTTCCCTACTCCAAAAATTGGTTTATAAAAGCATTTTTACCCAAGAACTCCAAAAATGCTATCGAAAAAATCTGAAAGTCAACCAATTTTAAGTTATTGATGAAGTCTGAATAATAGAAAAAATCTTTGTCATAGATTCAGTGCCACACCGGGATATTAATCTTGCTATGAAAAAATCTGAAATCATCAATAACTTAAAATTGGTTGACTTTAAGACTTTTTTGATAGCATTTTTAGATTCCTTGGGCAAAAATATTTTTATAAGCTGATTTTTAGGATTAGAGAAGTACTAGAACTCATTTTACAGACAAAAATAGATTACAAAAAGTCGCCATTATTTGTGACCCCCCTCAAATTTGGAGAACTAAAAATCGACATAACTCTGCCAATTCTTGGAATTGGAAGCTCAAATTTTGGGGAATGTCTAACTTTAACATAGTCCACACCTGTACGAAATTTCAGAAAAATTGAAGGGGGTGGGTGACATGACCTGGATGATTTTACATAGAATTACCCATATATATGGACACACAACTATGTATAAGCTCTTCTTTTTATCTTTTATAATGTCTTTATTCTCTTCTATTAAGTTTGTCCAGGGTATAGAATATCCTTGTCACTGTGTTTCACCGAAAATAAGACAGGACCTATTGATTTTCACACCAAAATATATCACTAAATTTTGGGGTATGTTGAGGGTTTGTGTTGCATGATGTGATTGTGAAGAATGCTTACTTCTTTCATCTGTCTACCGATCTCAACTAGGGCTTATTTTAATGGGAGGGCTTATTTTAAAATTATCCTGAAAAATTACGCTAGGTAATAATTTGCAGGTTGGTCTTATTTTTGGAGAAACACAGAATCACTTTGTCATGAATTGTTTTCATATTTCAGGGTTGTAGCAAAGATAATTTTTTGGGGGGTGGGGGTGCAAACAAAATTTAGAATTTGGTCTTATGTTATCAATCTTCAATAAATTTATGAAAATTATAATCTTCCTTACTTTGACAGGTTTTACTTTATTGTATTTTGTTAAAATAAAACTCGGTAAAATACAAGGGTGAGTCAAAAAGTAATGCCATTTTGTTTAGGACAGGTATAATTACTAATACAGGGACATGTATCATACATCAAAATAAAGCTGGTCCTCTGTAGATCAAATTCCTACTTCCTCTCATAGTCACCGTTTCTTTCAATAGCAATGTTCCACCCTCAAATGAGAGCAAGTATCCGTGCCCTGTAAAATTCTGTTGACTTTTCTTTGAGCCATTTTTTCACTACGGATTTCACTTCCTCGTTAAACCCTCTTTCATGGGGCTGAAGAGATGATAGTATGAAGACACTGAATCTGGTGAGAATAGAGGATGCATTAAAGTGGTCCACCCGAATGGGGGTGATTTTCTCCCTTGTCCCAAGGCTTTGTGTAGTCAAGCATTGTCATGCAAAAGAAGGACATTGTCAATTGGCAAGTTGGGTTTTACTTGTCGCATTCTTGCTCTGAGCCTCGTTAGGGTCTCAATGTAAGCTTTAGTTTAATAAAAAAATATTCACAGGAAATAAAGAAAATGGCATTACTTTTTGACTCACCCTCATATTACAAGTGGTACAAAAATGGTGGGCATTTGCTTACCCACTCTGGTTGCTATGGCCCGGATTTATACTGTTATATAATACCTAATTAATGAAAATGGAATCGTCTGTTTTTCCTATAAATAATGTCTGACAAAACCTTGGAAGAGAGAAATGAGATCTCATTGGACTTGTTAATTCAACCAAGCAAATGCTAATTACTCTGTTCACCTTGTATTTTTGCTTATTAAACCTTTTTTCACTATTCTTTATAATCATTGTGTTTCTTCCTATTATTTGTCTGTTAACTCTAATACTTGAGTTACAGCAATTGTATTTTGTTAAAATAAAATGTTGTAAGAATATTACAAGTGGTAAAAATTGAGGTAGGGGGTGGGTGTTCTGCTCCATCACCACCACCCATTCTCAAAGCTACTGCAGACCTGTAT
>CM042148.1:118039751-118059751 GCA_023376005.1 Doryteuthis pealeii
ATACGAACACTCCGGGTCAGAGTGGACCAGGGAGCAATGGTGATGAATGGGGTGCTCCACATTCCCCAAACCTCCAAAACTGGAACCTCACCATCAGATAGAGTTTAATTTCATTCCCAGAAAATGTAGACCCTCAGTCACCACCTTCTAGCACCCATATGATAAAAAGGGGTCGGGGGTTGCCATAAGGGCAATAGGGTTGGGAAAATCATAAAGGTGCTAGGGTTTGACATGACCAGCCGATTGATCGGAGGGGGTCTCTCTGACCGCTCTTCTAGCCCAAGATAGGCCAAAGTGGAATATTGCAAGTCATGAACTGCTCATCCACCTGGGCTCTATCCTTAAGCATCACGGGTCGCCACCACAGCCAACAGGTGGCCCCATTGGGGGAGTCTTACCCCTCTGCAGAGGTGCAGTCGGTGCATTCTAACACCCCAGCTGACAGTGCGGGGATGCCATGGAGAAGAACTGGCAAGAGCGGTGACTGATAGGGATGAATGGTGAGAGATAGTCATGGGAATCATTGCTGTCAGTGCAACCACATGATGAATAACATTGTTAGACAGAAAAGGTTTTCATCTACACATGACTTTCTCAACCAATGAGATTATCTTAATTTATTGAATTTTTCTCCTGACTGTTAAACGTTTAATTTTAAATTGTACACCATATCACAAAATTAATAGGCTACCCTATTCATTAAAACACAGCTGTATTTGTCTTTTCTGTGGAAATGAATTGGATGAATTATTTTCAGAACATCCATTATAATATCTTTAATAATAATTAATCATTATTCTATTAACTCCTGGAAAGTGGATATTTTCTGCTATTTTCTTTTGGGAGAGGGGTCTTTTTTTTTTTTTGTTTTTTCATTTTTTTTGTTGAAATCAAGAATTAGAGTCATTTTCATTTTCACAACTCAGTATTTCCCAACCTCTATTCCACTGTTGAAAAAAAAAAAATTTTAGCAGATTTTGGACTCATCAATAATTCTCTGTGAATTGGAATGGTAAAAACAATGTGATGGAAGCAGTGCCATCACAAGCAAAGAAATGAAAAATTGAAATAAAGGAAAAAAGAAATTACTTGTGATTATTACAATTGAAAAGAAAAAAAAAGGAATAAAAAATAATTCTAATTATTTTGAGAAGAGTTTTAATCAAGAGGAGAATTCTCTTAAATAATGTCATTATTTAAAAAAGAATAAATGGAATCATTAAATGATTATAAGAAATAAATTATAAAATTGTTTGTTAAATACAAGAAAAATTATTTGTTGTTTTTTTTATTGGTAGTGATGATGATGATGATGAGGAGGAGGAAGATGAAGAGAATTATGATATAGTGATGAAGAAAAGGAGAAGGAGAATTATGACAAGAAAGATAGTATAATGAGGATGATGAGGATGATGAGAATGATGAGGAGCAAGAGGAGGAGGAGGAGGATGGTGAGGAGGAGGAGGGAATTATGATAGTGATGAGGGGAAGGAGGAAGACAGATGATGATGATGAGGAGGATTATGACAGAGTAATGATGATAAGATAGGATGGTATAGTGATGATGATGATGAAGGAGAGGATTATACTGAGAAGGAGGAAGAGAAGAAGGAAGAGGGAAGATTTGATAGTGATGAGGAGAAGGAGAAAGACAGATGAGGAGGAGGAGGAGGAGGAAGAGGGGAGTAGGAAGAGGAAGAGGAAGGGGGAGTATTATGACAATGATGAGGTTGGATTTTACGGCATGTCAACCCTTGCTGGGTTATTTTATGCCAAAGACATTTTAGTTTTTCTTCTGTCTTGTTGGGTATTCAATTTTTTTTAACTCATCTTTTTTTTAAAACTCACTTTTTAGACCCATTTAAAAAAAATCTTTTAGTCCATAGATAAGACCTAACAGGTAGTTCCATTCCAGGTCACAGTGGACCTGAGAGTAATTGCAATGATGGGATACTCTACGCTCCCCAGAGTTCCAGAATTGGAACCCCAACACTAGATACAGCTTAACATTCTACCCTGGACACACTACACTTAGTAAGTAACAATAGAGATAAGAAGAATATGAATAATTATAGAAATGAATAATTATTTTAATAATTCAGATTAGAATCATTAATAGTGATAAAAGTATAATGTGAAAATAAATGATATTAAAGATGATAATCAAAATGAAAAGTGATAAAATTAGAACAATAAAATAAATCTGATGTTGATGTTAATGATGATGATGTTAATGATGATGATAATGATGATGATGATGATGATGATGATAGACCTTTTTTGAATATTCCCATCATCCTTCACTTTTAAGAAGGAGAAATAACAAAAATATCCATCCTTCTAAGCAATTCATTGGTAAAATAAATAAGATAAAAAGTAAAGGAAAGAAAAAAAAATAGAAAAGCAAAATATAAATGTGCCTAATCAAATTTTAACAAACCAATCATCTTTTATGGGCCGCCTATTCAAAAGGCCGAAATTTATGGAAAATGATTTAACTTTGCCTTTCACTATTTTTTTTTCTTCGACACCTCTTGCCCTCACCTTCCCAGTCAAAATCTTTTTTTTATTTTTTTTTAATATAAAACATTTTGTGTCCCTCGGCTTTCATGATGAATTGTTCTGAAAATTGCCTTCCAACATCATGCTGTGGTGGGACTAGAGATGGGTTAGGGTTTCAGATTTGGATTGTGGGGGGGGGGGGTGAGTAAAATCTGGTTGGGGTTGAGAAGATTTCAAGGAATCGGAAGATAGAGGTCGGGGTGGGTAGAATGACTTGAAAATGAAAACCTCAAAACAAATAACAAATATTGTTTTTTAATTTTATATTATTTTTAATTTTTTATTATTTTTTATTTTTTTTATTATTTTTTGCTATTTTTTACATTTTTTTTTCTTTTTCTTATTTGTTTTTTTAATTCTTTTTTTTTCTTCTTTTTTATCCTTTACTTTTTTCTTTTTTTAATTTTTTTTTAAAGTTGGGAATATCAAACCGAAAAATGAAAGGGGAAAACAGGATGCAGACCATTACACACTGAACTCTAAAGGAATGGGTTCAATGCATCAAGTTAATTTTACTGCTTTAAATGTTGTTTCCAAACTGGTGAGTTAGGGGGGGGGAGGGGTGCCCCTAATAGGGGGGGAGGTATGGGGGGGTGATGATGTTTGTTGAAGGGAAAATTGAATGGCAAAAATAAATAAAGGAACAGTGTTTTAAAAAAAAAATTATTGAAATTAATCTAGATTATGCTGTAAGCAAGAAAAAAATGATGTTGTTGACAAAATCTTCATTTTGTCTGGTACACAAGCTTCAAGTTGTTTACAGTACTTACTGTTAGTGAGTGATTACCCATTTTGGTACTGAACAGGCTTATCATTGCTTAACTTCAGTGACCTAACTGGTCTGTTTGTTTATTTGTTTTTTTATGGCATGTCAACCTCAGAGGGTCATTTAATACCAACAAAGTTTTGAAATAAATTCATTTTTGATGGATACTCAATTTTTTTTATAAATACATTTTGATCTATTTAACCCATAGATGGGACCCTAACAGGTACTACCACTCTGGGTCAGAGTGGACTAGGGAGCAATAGTGATGAAGGGGTGCTTCACATTCCCCAGACCTCCAGAACTGGAACTTCACCATCAAATAGAGTTTAACGTCATTCAGAGTTGGGACAATCATATAGGGGCTAGGGCTTGACATGGCCAGCCAATTGACCAGAGGGGGCCTCTCCTACCAAACTGGCTGTTGGTTTAATGGATTTTACAACATGTCAACCCTTGTTGGGTTATTTATGCTGAAGATGTTTTGTTTTATTCATTTTTGATAGATACTCAATATCTTTAAACTCAATTTTTTTAATACTTTTTAAAAAAAAACTCACTTTCTTCTATTTAATCCATAGATGGGACCCTAACACGTACCACCACCCTGGATCAACATAACTGGAACTGGTGCTTTCAACATTACTTGACTGTATGTATTTACCATTTATTCATTTATGAGCAGGATGTGACACAAGGTCAATTTTTAAGCAGAGATCAATAGGTATGGATTTAGTGTTTTCCTTCTTCTAGGCTGGTTGTCATAACCTAGCAGGGTTGTTAGTGAGTTGATAGATGAAGATAGATAACCAACCAGCATCCAAGTTTCATCTACTGTCCATCTCACAATAGGAGGATCTGCTTAACTTTGGCTGAAAACAAGCAAAAGATAACAATAATTAATATTTTTTGATCCCAATTCTAAAACCTATTTAGATTTAGGGAAATTATTTTTCTAACATCCGATGCAGAAAAACACAGTAATTTGTTGTTGCATGAATAACAAACAAATAAATTACATTGCGTAAAACATTGTATAAACTTATTCAAAATTTGTGGACACAAAAAATAAATTAAAAATTCTTCCATTTCAAAGTCAATTAGAAAAGAAATAATCTTGATGGGTCCTAAATGATTTCTGATTTGCAAAATTTTAACTGATGTTTTAGCTTCAGTTCTGAGCAAAAACCAAACTATTTTTTTTTTATACAAATAATGTTAAATATGTGTGAAATAATAGAAAAAGATTTTTTTCATAGATGCAGTGCCACATCAGGATATTGATCTTGCTATGAAAAAATCAGAAATCATCAATAACTTAAAATTGGTTTACTTGACTTTTTGATGGCTTTTTGGATTCCTTGGGCAAAAATGCTTTTATAAACCAATTTTTAGTAGTAGGAAAGCTCAAGAACTCATTTTACAATCAAAATTAGATAACCAAATGGGACCATATGACCTTTAGGTACCCCTTTTTGATGTTGATTAATAAAGGACATGTTTTTCATTTATACCGTCAATATCTGGTTGTTTTATCAGTTGATTTTTAGATTTAAAAAAAAATCATAAAACTAACAATAACAATAACCCCTAACTTTGTTAAAATCTCATTTGAAGAGACTTTATGAAGAGAAAGGAAATTTCTGATTTAAAATTTAATATTTCCCTTTATTTTTCATGAGAAATTTTCAATTATACCAAACGGAAATCTGACATAACAAAAATCCTCTGTACAGGATAATGGGATGCTACATCCAGAAAAACTAGATGGAGGCATTTGGTCAAATGGTTAGAGACTTAGGAAATGGAATTGTTAACCCAAGTTCAAGTCCAGGATAATACTCTTGGGAAAGGTATGAATCCAACTATTCTCACTCCAGCTATGGGAAAATAGTAGGGCAGACAGGACTCAATCAGGTTCTGTATGGATACAGCAGTTTTATTCCCACATTTAGATTTAGATATCATCTTAGAAATTTTAATATTGTTTTTAATTGCATAAAATTAATTGTAAAAAACTAAAAATCACTTAAAGTAGAATTTTGGCAATTTTTAATGTCACGTTTGTTATTCCCTAAACTTTGTTCAGTTTAGCACAAGACCAAAAATATGACACACCTAGTGAGAAACAAACTCACTAACAATGGTTTGCAAACCTATCTTGATATATTTTACACAATGGGAAAAATCTGACTGCCATTATTATTATTTATATCCTTTCAAGTGATTTTCATGGCATATAAAACCTTCCTCCAGGCACCTCGTGTAGCCTAATGGTTAGAAAGCTAGCTTCAAACACCATTGTTAGTGAGTTCAATTCTCACTGGTTACCCCATACTTATGGTTTTGTGCCATATCTAAGCTAAGCTTAGTAAATAACTATAAGACCTTCCTCAAGACAAAAAGTTTAAAAATATGTCCCAAGTCTTATATATAAAGTTGATATCTAATAAGTTTCCCCAGACCTCAAGTTTTTGTACCTAGCTCGACTCAGTTATATTATAGATCTTAATTAAGCTTAGTTTATCACAAAGCCAGAAATATGAGACACCAAGTGAGAATCAAACTAACTAGCGATGGTCTGTTAACTAATCTTGAGAGTTATTATACAATGGAAAGAACCTTATTGCCCATAGAAATTTGGTTTATCTACCAGTCATTTACTAAACTTGTTTGA
Source organism: Doryteuthis pealeii (assembly GCA_023376005.1). NCBI lineage: Eukaryota > Metazoa > Mollusca > Cephalopoda > Myopsida > Loliginidae > Doryteuthis > Doryteuthis pealeii. Next base: position 118,045,757 of record CM042148.1, read on the forward strand.
CCCAAGGCCAGGAGTATGGTGCCCTCAGTGAGAATCAAAGTCACTAGCAATGGTATCCTATCTTTATAGCCATTATATCATAGTTGGGACATGACTACTTCTAGTAATTTATTGTATCTTCTAGTTTATCTGAATATCTTCCATAAATGGCGTTTGGGTGATTGTAGAATGTACACTATTAAAATGGCAAATTGGATTGGAAATTTTGGTTAAATCAAACTTAACAGACCTAAATTCCACCATCGTATGTCACCCCACTGAAAAAAATAAATATACCAAAAATCAGGGAATTAACCGAATTTAATGAAATTTTCAGTGTTGATATATTAATCAATAAAAGATATAATGCATCAGTTATTTTATTTAAAAACTTTTACAGTTTTTCAGGTCAGTTAACTTTGAACCATGTATCTTTGAGACAAAACACAGATTCTCAAAGATATGTGGTTCAAAGTTAACTGACCTGAAAAAATGTAAAAGTTATTTACTTTAGGTCCATTATGTTTGATTTAACCAAATTTTCTTTATCTTTCAAGAAAGAGTATTTTAAAAGTATTTTGCCCTATAATGTGTTATTGTGATGTACTCATGGTGTAATGGTTATCATCATAGGAAATGGACATGGCAATACAAGTTCAAATCCTGGGAAAGGTATGAATCCAACAATTATCCCTTCAGCTATGGATAAATAGTAGGGCAGATTGAAATCTTTAGTCTTGGTATAGCAATCAGTCTAGAAGGAAGAAAAATTCTGAATCCAAACCCATTAAATTCTGCTTAAAAAATTGACCTTGTGTCACATCTTTGCAGTGTAGATGGGTTGGGTAAATACATAATGGGTTGTTTTTGTTGTTTTATAATAATAGATGTAAAAATATACATAATATTTATTCAATACTGATTGTAATGGATATGACATTATGTAATTCATACCATTACACCATTATGTTGATAGTCATACATAACAATGAGTAAAACTATTATAAAATAAAGAAAGACTAATATAAAACTTACAAAAGAACCAAACCATCACTCATATGAATTGTAATAAAAGTATCCACCTTTATTATTAGTAGCAACACTGAGAAAACCACAATGATATTAAAAACGCCAATGACTATAAAAAATAAATTAATGATCAATTTTAAGAGAATGAGACAATTTATTGAAAGTTCAAAGAATTTTTCTTTGTGCAAAAAAACAAAAATAATAATAAAAAAAAAAAAAAAAAGAAAAAGAAAAAACATAAAGAAACAATGAAAACTGTTGCGTTATGAAAACAAAATTCTTTAAAACGTTGAGTTTTATTTTATTATCCATTTTTTGCCCTGTTTATTTTGCTCCACCATTCCCCTCTCGCTGAGAGCACTTTTGTTTTTGTACTTTTCTTTTCTAGACAAAGAATCGGTTTGATTAGATGAAAAGTTTGAAGAGAGAAAGAGAGGAATCATTTTAGACAAGCAATTCACTTTAATAGTAAAATGTAAAACGATGGGGTTGGAAGATTAAGTTCAGAATAAATAAATGAATTGAAAAACTGACTTCATTTAGATAAGTGGATAATATTATTTCTGGATATTGAACGGAAACAGGCAATACGAGAAAGATCAATGAACCATTAAGGAACTTTTTATTTAATTAATTTTTTTACTTTTTTGAAATTTTTTCTAAACTTTGAAACTACTCAAAGTATTTGTTTGAATTTCTGATATACTCTGACTGGTATCCTCATCTTTGTTGTTATAGTCACAATATTTCAACTCTTTCTTGGATGAGGAATTATCACTATGATGAATAATTCATAGGTTACCTATCAATTGCATACGGTAATTAAATTGAACTAATGGTTTTGTAGAAAAATATAGGGAATTTGATTGACAGTATTTAACCTTGTGTTTGACCTCTTCTCTCATTGGACAGCCTTGGATTGCATTTCACAATGCTAATACACTTGGGAAAGCTATTAATCCAACTATACTCCCTCCAGCTATGGATAAATAGTAAGGTGAGCTGGGCTCTTTAACCGTGGTTAGGCAACTTGTCTAGATGAAGGAACAATCTGAATTCAAACCTGTTAAGCTCTGCTTATGAAATAGACCATGTGTCACATTCTGCTTGTGCACAGAGGTTGGTGTTTATATATATATATATATATAATATATATTATATATATATATATATAAAGTTTAAAGAAGCAATTGGATATATATATATATATATATATATATATATATCCAATTGCTTCTTTAAACTTTCCATTGCAGTGGCATCAGTAAATTATCCAAAACATTATTACTATATATATATATATATATATATATATATATATATATATATATATATATTTATATATATATAACAATAAAGATGACAACAGTCTAAAAATCTGAATAATACAAACCTGTTAAACTCTGCTTAAAATGTGACCTTGTGTCACATGCTGCTCATGCAGAGAGGTTGGTAAATACATATGTACTGAATGAATGAATAATGAAAAATATTATGTTATATGGATATCATTTGAAAATCAAAATCCTTTCCTTGGAACATGATAAAATGAAATATTAAAAATAACCGATTCTGAAATCTCCATCCATTTTATGTCAATGTACTCATGTTTGCCTCCTTGAACATAAATTTGGTGACATGGTATATTTCGACAGCCGTTGTTTAGTCTGCATTCTTTTTCATCTCATTTTCCTATTTTGCTTGGCTAGTCCATTTGTATTTCACTCTTATTATATGTTGTTGTTGTTTTTTTGTTTAGTTGTTTTTTTTTTTTTATTTAGTTTAGTGACATGTCCTGTTATCTGAATTCAACAACAACAAAAAAACCCACAAAGAAACAAACAAACTCTGCTGTGAGGTTTGTTGAAGCTTAAACACACAATGCTTTGACATGTGGAGCATTGAGATTTAGGGCTCGTTTTCCTCTTCTGCTCATATACACCCATTGTCAAATCCTTCTCTTCTCTACTAACATCTCTAACTGTTTGCAATCACATGAATACATCGAGTTTATTATTTGTTTTCGTCTCGTATAAATAAACTTCACTAACTATATCACTCTCAATCCACAAGTCCTTTTATGATAATCTCTCACTGTGTGCTCGTAAAGAACATTAACTCTACTGTCACCAGCGTGTTCCAAAACTAGATTTGCTGACAACAGCAATACTAGCCAATTGGCCATTATTAAATTCATCAAAAAAAAAAAAATCTCATTGTCGCTTTCAGTTCTCTTTGCTTTTCTCATTACAACTTATTCAATGTGTTTGCTTGGCCGACTAGAAACGCATTTGAAACAATTTCATTCAAAGCACAAAAATGATTCAAGAATTTCACCAAAAGTGCTTTTATGAACCCTTCTTAGTTTTTATCTACCTAAACCGGATATTTTGCCATCAAAATAAAAGATATGATCGGCATTTGATAGATGCCCAACAAAATACACTACTAACCTGAAACTCGAGGTTTCATTGCCAAACTAAACAACTTAGCAATTAGAAAATAGAATTAAAATGAAGAATTTTCAAGAATTTTCTGATCTATTTGTCTGATTCACTGAGATGAGGCTGGATAATTTTTATTATTTGGATTTTTTTATTGTCAATGTTTCAGCCAATGTTGAATCAATGACAAGGAATCTGTGCTATTGATACACCTTGATGATCATGATTATATATATCACACACACACACACACACACACATATATATATATATATATATTGGTTAGGAGGTTGATTTAGAAGGCTATCACAATGCAGTTTGGAATAAATAAAAAATAATAATACGGTAACAATGGTGTTGTGTGTTGACCTGTATTTTTTATTATTTCTTGAATTTTCGAGGTAATACCTCTTTATCAAAAGAATTGAACTGAAGCAGTACAGCTATGGCATTTCTTCCTAAATGAATTTTTTTTTATTTTTTTTTTTTTATATATATATATATATATATATATATATATATATAGAATTTAATATACCAAACTTATTGGTAAATCCTCGCGGTGAGAAAAAACCAGCAAATAGTTTGATTGTAAAAATATACTACCAAACATCAACCGGGAAGAAAAGAATTTTTGGAAAAAAAGAAAAGACCAAGATAATCATACCAACAAAAAATAATCTATTGGTACAATATTTTGGCCAAAAGAAAAAAACAATTTATATGCATATATATATATAAAAAGTAAAAGTAAAGTCGTCGGGGCAGCCTAATGTCGGTATCAGTCTGACAGCGAGGGAGTCTATCCCCTTTTCAATAGCACTAGACCAAGGAGATTGTTTTAGCATGTGAGATGGAGCGCCACACCTACCATCAGCAACTTACTTTACCGCACAGATCCCTGTGCTACTCATACGCTGAGTTGGCGAGGACCAGTATCGAACTAGGAACCTTGTGGCTTCTAGCCGAGCGCTCTACCGACTGAGCTAACCCGGCCCATCATCAGCAACTTACTTTACCGCACAGATCCCTGTGCTACTCATACGCTGACAGGAGACTAAAGCTAATAAGTAAAAAGTGCTCAATACCTAAGTAGAGCAAATAATTGATTTATCTTTATATATATATATATATATATATATATATATATATATATATATATATATATGTGTGTGAGATGGCAGATTCAAAAAGAAATATGCATTTAGCTTTCAATCTATAATATCTCTTTATTAATTTGCAGTCAGTTTCAAAAGTTTGCAAAGGCCAGTATTAAACCTGAAATTTTGTGATTCCTAGCTAAAAGTTCTACTAACAACTAAACCGCCCCCACATGGATAAACATTAACAAATTAGACAGATAGTATTGATGAATCTATATAGATTAAGAATTTTTGTGTAAAATTATTTTCTTTCAATCATTTTACATTTCAGATCAAATTACCCAAGCTGTGCTACTCATGGGCTGAGTTGACAAAGACCAGTTCAGAACCTAAAACCTTAACCGATGATATCTTCTTTTTTACCCACTGAGATGCTTTACTGTACAAATCAAATTCCCAAGCTTTATCGCTCACTTTGTCACATCAAGCCCTAGCACCTATGCGATTGTCCCAGCTTTATTGCCCAAACTCTTTTTATCATATATGTGCTAGAAGGCAGTTCCTGAGGGTCTTAATGTCCTGGGTATGATATTAATCTCTAATGGTGAAGTTCCAATTCTGGAGCTCTTTCTGCACCATTACTCCCAGGTCCACTCTGACCTAGAATGGTAATACCCGTTGAGTTAAATAGAAAATAAATTTGCTTAAAAAATTGAGTTTAAAAAGAAAATTAAGTACCATTCAAGAAGGAATCAAACGAAATTTCTTTAGCATAAAATAACCCAACTAGGGTTGACATGTTGTAAAATCCAACCAACCAACCTTAGATGTGCTACTCATGGGCTAAGTTGACAAGGATCGGTATCAAACCCAGAACCTTGCAATTCCTAGTCGAATGCTCTACCGACTGAGCTTAACTGGCATTATATAGATAAACATTAACAAACTGAACAGATAAATGTAGTGTTGATGAATCTTATATAGATAATTCATTTTTGTGTAAAATTCTCTTCTTTCAATTTTTTTACATTTTCAATTATTTTATCTTTTTTTTTCTTTCTTACCGCTTCATTATTCCATTCAGTTTTCCATTCTTATTCAATTAAACAAAAAAAGAAAGAAAAAAACTCAAAATGCTGTCCCACTTGTGCACTAAAAAGATTTATTTTCTTTTTTTTTAACTTAGGATCTTTTTTGGTTGTTAGTGTTTATTACAGTTGTTGTTGTTGTTGTTAGTTGTGTTGTTGTGATGATATTATCATTATTTCTATTCTGTGTTAAATCTCCAATGATTGTATGCAATTCAGTTGGATTCTTTCTTGGATTGTGGACGTTGCGGATGAATACAAGAGAATTGTTCTGATAAAAAGAGATTCTCTCTCAAGTATAAATGGAGACATGTGTCAATTTAAAATAAAACAAAAAAAGCAGGAAAAGAATAGGGAAAGAATAATGAAGGAATGAAGGAAATAAAAGAATGAAAAAATAATGGAAAAATGAAATAAAGAAAATGTGGATAAAAGAAGAATTTTTTTAAAAGTTTAAAAACTCATACAACTAAAAAGAAAGAAAGAAAGAAAATATGGAAGGAATAATGGAGGGATGAACGAAATAAAATAAAAGAATGAAAAATGTTATGGAAGAATAGAGGAACTTTTAAAAAGTTGAAAAATAGAAGAAATAAAAAGTTAAGGAAGTTTAAATAAAGAATTAAGCTAGGTATAAAAGAAGGAAAGATGAATGAAAAAAATAATGAAAGGCAGAGACTTTGAAATGAAAATATAGAATATGAATAAGGAGATGAAAGAGAGTTGGAAGGAAGGAAGGAAAGTAAGAAGGATAAAGAGCAAAACATAAATGAAGAAAGAAAGAAAGAAAGAAAAAGAAAGAGAGTATAAAGGAAAGAAAAGGGAAAGAAGATTTCAAAGGAATAAAAAAGAATGGAACAGGAGGAAAGAAAGAAACAAACAAAGATAGAAGAGTGTGAATGAACGAAAGAAAAAAGATAGAAAGAATGAAAAAGAAAATTATAGAAAAAAACGTATGAAGTAAAGAAAGAAAGAAGAGTTCAAAAGAAAAAGACAGAGTAGAATAGAAAGAAAATAAGAAGTAAATGAAAGAAATAAAGGAAGAAACAAAAAAAGAAAAAAAAGAAAACAAATATTGAGAAGTGTAAAAAAAAAGAAAAGAAAGAATGGTGCAAAGGAAACAAACAAACAAAGATGTGAAAGAAGAAAGAAAAAAAAAAGAAAGAAAGAAAGAAAGAAAGAAAGAAGAGAGGAAAGTAAGAAAAGAAAAAAGAAACCTGGTTCTCAAAAAAGAAAGAAACAAAGAAAAAAGAAACAAAAAACAAAGAAAGAAAAAAGAAACAAAGAACGAAAAAAGAAAGAAAGAAGGAAAGAAAGAAGGGGGGAAAGTAGGAAAAGAAAAAAGAAAAATAGGTCTCAAAGGAAAGAAAGAAAGGTGCAGAGAAAGTGAAGAAAGAAAGAAGTATGTAAATCAAAGAAAGAATGATGGAAAGAAATAAAGAAGAGTATTAAGGGGGGAAAAAGAAAGAAAAGAAGAAAGAAGTATTCAAAGGGGAAAAAAAAAAAGAAAGAAGAATTTAAAGGGGGGGAGAAAGAAGAATTCAAAAGAAAGAAAACAAGAAAGAAGCATTTAAAGGAAAGAAAGAAAGAAGAAAAGAAAGAAGGATACAAAGGAAAAAAAGAAGAGAAACATAGCAATAAAAGAGAGACTGAAAAAAAAGAAAAAAATGAGAGATCCATTCATTAAAGAGATAAACTTTCCGTGTCATGAAGCTATCACCTTTCATTTGCAATTAATATTTTTTTTTTACAGAAGAAAGTGAGATCTTTCTTTTTGTTAAATGCAAACCTGGACCTCATTTAGAATAAAAAAACTCTCAAAATCTAATCGCACATCCCAACAATCTCTTCTGACCAAATCTGCTAAATTTCATTTGTCTCTGCCAAATTGCTCTTATGAAATCTTGAAAAATGACAAAAGTCTTTTCACAAAGAATGAAAAAGACAGATGGCTTTTCATTATATGAGATTTCCTCTTTCAAGAGATGAAATATTGGTAGAGAGAGAGAGAGAGAGAGAGAGAGAGAGAGAGAGAGAGAGAGAGAGAGAGAGAGGCATGAGAATATGACAAAGAGACTGAAATAAAAGCAGTGTTGGGTGCTTGAATTTTATGGCATGTCATCCCATGTTGGTTTATTTTATGCCAAAGACATTTTGTTTGATTCATTCTTGATGGGTATTGAAAAATTATTTTTTTAAACTCAATTTTTGAACAGATTTTTTTCTATTTAACCCATTGGTTTTTGGTTGTTATTTTCAAATCCTAGACATAACCCTGGGAAAGGCATGCATCCATATCTTCCTCCCCCCTCCCAACTATGGGTAAATAGTAGGGCAGATTAGGTTCTTATATAGATATTTACCAACCCTCCATACGAGCAGGATGCGATATAAGGTAATTTCTGAAATGAAGTCTAACAGGTTTGAGTTCATAGATTTCCTTCTCCTAGACTGGTTACCAAACCTAGGTTAAAGTGATGAATCCCAACCCTTTTTATCATATATGTGCTGCAAGGCATCTTTATGCAAGAGTATTAGAGCTATTTGAAATGCAAACAGCCTCGTCCAGCATTTGAACTCAGTTTGACATGTCCATTTTCTATGACTCTAACCATTACACCACAGACCTCCAAGTTCTTTATATGTTATGGTAAAAGTGTGATAATCTTTGACTGGAAGGCATTGGATGCTGAAAGATTGTCTTTATTACTTTCTTTCCGATGATCTATGGTGGTTATTTTCATTGGTGCAATCTTTCTTTTCAGAATATTCCACAGATCCACCATTGGATTGAAAGATCTGCCAAATTGACCAGCCATTCCAAGAGTTTGGAAATCATGATCCCAAATCCATTTTTTTTTGTGATTTGTCCCAATAGATAATACTGCATTATAAATTCATAGGCATTGCAAGAATTCCTGCAAGTATCCTGATATTCAATTCTTCAATCCACACAGAAACTACACTCTTATCCAATATATATATGTATTTACCCAGCATTTCCATCACAAGCAGGATGTGACACAAGGTCAATCCTTAAGCAGAGTACAGCTGGTTCAAATTAGTTTTAGTCTTCCTTTTCCTAGATTTATTGCCTTTTATTATTATTATGGGTCTTGTACAGTTTTAATTTTTACGGCCCCCTCCACCTACCCATTGACAAAAAGTATAAATAGCTGCAATGTGACTTAGGCCAATGAAACAGAGGACTGATGAGAATGGAAAGATTGAAACAGTGGTAGACCTATAATGTTTTCCACAATTATATATATATATATATATATATATATATATATATATGTATGTATGTATATAAATACACACACACACACACACACACACACACACACACACACACAACGGATATGGTCTCTGACTATGCCTGTGAAGTCCCGGTTTCGATTCCTGTCGGAGGGGAGTCGTTAGTATACATCGCTGAAGAGACTTAATAAAGTCGAAACAGTCTGTACGGTGTTCTGCATAGCGAGCCATCCTTTGCGGGATTTACTTGTCAAGTTGATTTTCTATAATTATCGAATTTTATACGATACATGCATTTATAATTGCCTTCAAGCAAAAATATAATAATAATATATATATTTTATATATATATATATACACTCACCAACACACATATATACACTCACACACACACACACACACACACACATATATATATATATATAATATATATATATATATTGCCAATAAATAAATAGAATCCTAAAAATTCTTTAATAAAAGGTTTATTAATTCTATCTCAGTCATTTTTAATTAACTGATATTCTCATAAATCTATATTACTCACAACTTTTCGTTTTTAATACACCGAATAATTACAGATCAAAATGATATTTTTTTCCTTTTTAAAACCAAATAATAGAATAAAGATGAAAATTCCACATATTCCATATTTTATTGAATTATCTCCGTTGTAGCTCTTTAAAGAGAGTTCACATAAATTTCAATTTCAGATTAATTACAAATTATGATCTCAGAAAAAAGAAAAAGAAAAAGAAAAATCTTTTAAAAAATCAAGAAAATAAAACCCAAAAAGCCAAAAAAAAGGCCCAAAACAAAAACAAAGGTGGGACAGGAAAGGAATACTTAAAATTGTTGATCTAATTCTCTTCATAAATCCATTGAAGAAATCTATAATATTTCACACATAAAACCAAATGTTTTTAAACAAAGGCGATCGTTAATTTTTGATATTACTGAAAATGTTATGTATAAGCTTGATCCATATTTCAAACTGATCTGTTTATTGTTGTTTTATTATTGTCTTTATTTTGATTCATGATTTGAACATTTTTCTCCATATTTCAATTTCGTTTTTATTTATATATTTATTACTTGAGCCACAAATTTGAATCATACTGTCCATTTTTGCCAACTCATATATCTTTTGATAATCCATGATTTGAACAGATTCAGTAATATTTCTAATTCGTTTGTTTTATTTGAGACACAGTTCTGATATCGTCCCATATTTCTTAATCATTTCCCGGTATTTATTGTTTAATTGAGCTCTGATAGGAGAGAAAAGCTGATTTGTATACTTTTCTTTTCCTTTCATTTCGGAGTTTTCTCTTTTCCTTTTTATTTCTTTTATTCTTTTTCTATGAGATTTGAATTACAAAATTAATGGAGGATTGAAACTTGAAACTTGATACCAATGGTGTATCTCATTAGGTAGTTATTTATTTTATTTTACCTTTTTTTTAAATTCTTTTTTTACAACTATGATTTAAACTGATTGATTCAGGGCCAACTATACAAATAATAACATTAAATAAACAAAACAAAAAAACAGTGATGAGCAGTTAAATGCACAGATGTGTGGATGGGGTGATTATTAGGTGAGTTTGGCCATCTATTCCCTTTTTCAATATCTAATTAAATTGTAAAGTGAATGTGTTTCAGACTAAACAAATGAACTCCACATTATTAATAATTACCCACAGTGATTAATTGTTAGCTTCTCTCTCTCTCTCTCTCTCTCTCTCTCTCTCTCTCTCTCTCTGTCGATAAGGGGTAGGGGAATCCCCATGGCATTGTAGCTAACGTGCAAGATTGTGGCAGCATAGGAAGCAAGTTCAAAATCCAGTAAAGCTATTATGTTCACTTTCAGACTAATACCCTTGGGTAAGTTATGAACCACCTCTTTCTCATCGCTATGGGTTAAATTCAGTCATTGGGGCATCTGCAAGGTTTGAGGTTTGATACTGATCCTCGCCACTCAGCACATAAGTAGCACAACTTGGCTTATCTGATATGTGCAGTATCTAGTGGTGCTGCTTCACCCCAGCAAAAAAAAAAAAAAAATCTCCCTGGTCTAGCACATGCAAAAAGGGGATAAACTCCCTCATTGTTTGACTGATACAGACTAAAGGCCACTCTACCGAATTTGCTTTTACTGATCTCCTGCAAGGATGGCTTTGGCATTGAATAACCCATAAAGGTTGATATGCCATTAAACAAATAAATCAAACCAAACCAAACCTAGTCTAAATAAGGATTCAGGAGGAAATTAATAATTTTGCTTAAGTGTTTATATATACAGACCGGAGCAGAAGTAATAGGGTAGCCAATAAACGATAGGGATTGGTGGCAAGAAAGAGTCATAGAAATCCATACTGTCAGCATGATATGATAATGATGATCTATCAACCTAAGAAGTAAATTATTTAACAAGTATCAACATCTAACAAGTAAATTATTTCAATATTATATATATATATATATATATATATATATATATATATATAGTAAAATTGGCAGAGTGGCCTATTGTTAATATCAGCTGGACAGCAAGAGAGTCTTTTCCCTTTTCACTAGCACTAGACCAGGGAGATAGCTTTTGTGTCTGAAGTAGAGTGCCATTATATATATATATATATATATATATATATATATATATACATATATATATATACATATATATATATATATATATATATATATATATATATGTATGTATGTATGTATGTATGAAGATGGGGTGAGAAAATTTTGAGTTAGTTGCAATTTTGACCGTTGATGAAATAATTAACCGAATAATCAAAAACTATTTAAGTAGGCTGACTATACCATTTTACTATATATATATATATATATATAATTTGTATGTGACCATGTCCATATATATACATATATATATATATTATACATTAAGCAATAAAATGTCAGAATAAGTCAGAATGTCCATTGTGTTTTAGACTAAACAACTACAGACACAAAATCAAATCTATAGATTCTAATAAATTACTCCCTATAGAACAACATATCTACTCAAACGACCACAACTTTAATAGATATGCAAAATTTATCTCCACAGAAAGGATATAAAAAATGCATTGGACAAAATCAGGATGATGATAAAAACGTACAAAGATAAATGGATAAGATGTCTCCAAACTCCCAAAATGGGTTTAATATTAAACTAAATAATCCTTAGAACATTTGCTTTTGTGATAAAATTGATGGGTTGCCATTTAAACATCTAAATATAAGATATATATATATCTGTGTCAGATATTTAACTAAAACAGTTACAGTTAATATGAAACATGCGTCATCCATGCCTAACATATGTCTCCCACATGAGGACCTCAGCTTAAGGGGGTCCAATATACAGAGATCATAAAACAGTCAATTCAAAATACATGGATACCCCCCAAAAAAATCCTCATTTAACAAACTGATGTTACATTAGTGGTTCATTTTCCGTTGCTTCTTTTTAAAATGTCTTTCTCTTGATTAATTTAAAAACACCTACAAATAAAATGGCAAATAACAAAGGATTCAAAAACAAATGCCATCTTTTTCTGGAGGAAAAATAGCAATAATAAAAATCAAAAACTGGAAGTAACTATTAAATAAAAGAAATGAAATCATATTCAAATGTAAACATGCAAATAACTTTAAACTTATATAAGAAAAAACATAAGAACACTTACTTACACATATATAAACATACAAAATCCTGAAAACCAATTTTTTTCTTCCTTACCCTTCATCGTCCTACAGTTTTCTTCTTCCAACTGTTTTCTCTTTTTCTTTTTCTTCCAATCACTTTATCATTCTTCTTCTTCTTCTTCATCATTATATCTTCTTTATCATTCTTTATTTTCTTCTTCTTTGTTGTTGTTGTTGTTGTTGTTCTGGTTTTGTTAATGTTATACATTAATTCCTATCAGCTGTAGGATATGGAGATGTATGTGATTACATTTTTGTATGCAAGCATATATATATATATATATATATATATATATATATTAGGTGAGCTGTTGGTATATTTTCAGTCTTATCTTATAAAATGCTTTGTCCTTGACTTTTAGATTCATAATAATGAATGTACATATTCCTAAAACCTAAAAATGTTCTGTCATTTGACAAATGGATCTGTTTCTTGTGATTAACACAGGAAAAATAATAGCAAATAAATTCTAGATTACTTTCTCTAATGCCGGAATTTACGTCAATGCATTTAGCTTAAAAGATATGAAAGATGAAAAAGTCTTACTTATGCAGTGAGCACTTCACATGGTGTTATGGTTAACAAACTGGATTCACAGACCATTGTTAGTGAGTTTGATTCTTGCATTGTGCCACAACTAAGATAAAATTAGTAAATAACAACTATTTATTTTTTTGTTTGTTGTGTTGGGTTTATGGCATGTCAACACTTGTTGGGTTATTTTATGCTGAAGTGTTTTGTTTTATTTATGTTTGATGGGTATTCAAAAATTCAATTTTTTAATACTTTTTTTAAAAACTCATTTCTTCTATTTAATCCATAGATTGAACTCAAACAGATATTTCCACTCCGGGTCAGAGTGGACCTGGGAGTAATGGCAAAGAATGGATACTCCACACTCTCCAGAGCTTCAAAATTACAACTTCACCATTAGATGCAGTTTTACATCATACTCAGGACACACAACTATTTATGCAGTTAAATTTTGATCAAATTCAATAGGGTTGGGACAATTATATAGGTGCTAGGACTTTTCATGACAAGCCAATTGATCGAAGGGGGCCTCTCAGATTGCCTGTCTAGCATAAGTAAGGGCCAAAGTAGAGTTTTGCATGTAATGGACAGCTCAGTAATCAGGGTTCCATCCTTAAGCATCATGAATTGCCACCCACAGCCAACAGGTGGCTCCATTTGGTGGAATTTCATCCCTCTGCAGAGGTTCAGTCTGTGTATTCTTCTGCCCTAGAAGACAGGGTGGTGATTCATATTGTTATTATTGGATATCAGTTAAGAATAGACCTTTCTTCCTGTTTCCTTGGCATCAGCAGGCAGAAATTGGTTTGGGGTTAACATAAGCAAACAAAAGATCC
>CM042148.1:118064751-118077251 GCA_023376005.1 Doryteuthis pealeii
CTCTCACATATTCAAATTATAGCCTTTCTTTCCTTCCATATTCCTCTTTATCTGTTATTTTCCATCTTGGTTTCTCTTTATTATGCATAGCTGTAGGTGTTTATAGTCTATATCTACTTATCTCGTTTTGATCTAATCAATTTATTATTTCTTTGAGACTTTCAAATTCCTCTTTTGTCTGCTGTCAACCAATTCTCTTTCTTCCTTTTCTCAAAATTCTTCCTTTTTTTTCAGTTCATTTTTATTCATCTTATTTTTTTATACCTCCTCATCAATTTTTCTCATTCTCAATTCCCACCCTCCCCTTCTTGAAAAAATATTTCTCTCTCTTTTTCTTTATTATTCATTTGTACTTCCTCTTCCTTTTCCCCCTCTTCCTTTTCCTCCTCTTCCTTTTTCTCCTCTTCCTCCTCTTTGTCGTTCTTCACATAAAAATTTGTTACGTGATTAACTCTTCTCTAACTCCGCCAAAACGTATAAATGTCACTTAAAACCCGCACGCCTATATCCTGCTACAGTCATTTCCAATCTAAAGACATAACATGAGTTTTTCGGGACACAATCAAATGATAAATTAGCCAGTGTGAAAATCATGCAGAGTAAATAAGATAAAAAAAAAACAGATTGAGGAGTTTTTTTGTTTGTTTTTCTCTCTGTTGACAAATGTAGATTTGAAAATATATCAAATATTTTGCAAAACATTTCGACCATATGCTAAGCTGAATGAAAAATGAGCCGTCTTTTTAATGTAACTTGAATAATAACACGATTATTCAGACAACATGACATTTTTCAAGGTGAATTTCAATATTTATCACTTGGTCATATTCAAAAACATTGTTTAAGGTTGGTTGGTTGGTTGGTTGGTTTTTATGGTATATCAACTCTTATTTTATGATGAAGATATTTTGTTTTATTATTTTATTACTAATTTTTAAAAAACATTTTTAATACTCATTTTTTATCATTTAACCCATAGATGAGACCCTAACAGAGTGGACCTGGGAGTAAAGGTGATAAATGGTTTCACCACTTTCCCCAGAGTTCCAGAATTGGAACTTCACTACTCGATACAGTTTAACATCATACCCAGGACATTAAGTCCCACTGCCTTCTAACACATATATGATAAAAAGGGTTGGGGCTTGTTATAAGGGCAGTGGGGTTGGGATAATAATATGATGACGTGACCAGCCAACTGATTGGTGGCTCTCTGACCACCTGTCTAGCCTAAGTAAGGGCCAAAGTAGTGTTGCATGACATTGTTTTAAAAGGTGTAAAAAGGTGCACAAATTGCCAACCCGGTCACTTGGTTTGAAAATTGCATAAGCGCCATTGACTTATTGGTTGAACTGCATATACACTCATACATGTAACAGCAACTCTGCTGACCTAGTTGAGCTTCAACTACAACAAAAAGGGACACCGATCGTACTGAGTTTACAACCGTGTAGAATTTAACATAGTGTTAATATCCTTGGGAAAGGTATGCATCTAATAATTCTCCCTCCAGCAATGGGTAAATAGTATGGCATCTGGGCTCTTTATTAGTATGGCAACCAGTCAAGAAGGAAACTCTGAATTCAAACTTGATAAACTCCGCTTAAGAAATTTACCTCATATATATATATATATATATATATATATATATATTGATATATATATATATATATGGTTATATCTATAAGTAAATAGTGCTCAATATCTTGGATAGAGCATGTATATTTAAGGCCTACACTGCTGTACATAAGAACACAAAAGTTAGCATTCCTTGTTAATTATATCATAAACAGCAAGAAACAATATACAGTGCTAAACACAGCAATCATAAAATGAAACTCTCTCTCTCTCTCTCTCTCTCTCTCTCTCTCTCTCTCCGGGGCTTAAACCACAATATAAAAGTGCACATAAAATGCCAACCCAGCCATTTGGTTTGAAAATCGCATGTGCCATTGATTTCATGTCTACGCTACCTGACTTGTATATAGATTGAACTGCATATACATATATACACGTAAGCGCAACTCATCATCATCATCATCATCATGTCATGCTAGTAGCATGGATATGACAATCTCTTGCCAACTGTCCCTATCATTCATTGCCTTAGGTCCTCTATGCAGCATCCAGTATCCATGCAGTAGGTCTCTGATGGGCAGCCCACACTGGCATGGCCATGTACTGGTTTCTACAGGAGAATGTCACTTTTAAGTTAGTCCGTGCTTCTCCAGCAGTACCCAGCATGTCTTGTTTGTCTCACTTGGACAGTTTCTGTGACAAGTCGTCATACAACTGCTTTCTTGTAGGTGATGTTTCCACAATTTGTTTAATATCGCACACAGCATTCTTTGCGCAGCTCCTATCTAGCTAGTCTTTAAGTGCTTTGTTAGGGTCCAAAGTGGTGCAGCCATACAGTAGCACTGATACAACTACAGCTTGGAAGAATTGTCTGTTTAACTTGTGAGATTGGATTTCCACATGATTGATAATCTGTCTATAGAAGCCCATGCCTTCCCTATACGTGCTGACCTAATAGAGACAAACTACAGACAAGCTTCAACAAAGATGTGTGACACAGATTGTATAGAGTTTATAAATTGCTGATGGTCGATTCCAAAAGAAATATGCTTTGGCTTTTAGTATCCAATCGACAATATTTCTTTATTAATTCACAGTCAGTGTCAAGAACATTTTAACAAATTGCACATTTTTATAGCCATCCATATTTTATTCCAACATCCTCATCCCTTGTCAGCCAATTAGGATTAGAATTTAAGAAATGAGAAGCTGATGTAAATAATGTCGTTTTTACCAAGAATTAATGTTCATCCCTTGGTTCACAGAGTCCAAGGTCACATTTTTTGAAAATTTCATTGTTTGTTGAAACACTGAACAATGTATCTTGACCTTGAATAATACTGAAAAATTTATTGAAAATACATTGTTTGAAGATGCCATAAGGGTTTTGACAAACAATGATTTTTCACAAAAATTCTAGGACATTTTAGAACTATTTATACAATATTTATATATTTTAGTTTATAATACGAAAAAAGTTTTACTGACAATAATATCAAAAAATTAAAAATCCTTGAAGCTCTTTACATAAAATTTAGACAACCCACTATTAATAGGATTAACTTTGAAACTAGAGACAATATTCTAAAATGCTTTAAATACATAGAACAATTTTTTATTCTAAATCTCATTTGCCTAGGTTGTTGGAAATATTCAAAAACTAAACTGCCACATTATTTAGCGTCACCTTAGCGACAAAAATAAAACAATAGGTTAGTCAAATTATAAACAGTTTTGATAATGGTAATTTAGAAAAATAATAAACAGCCTTGATAATGGTTAAGAAAAGAACCGGAAGTACTTTACTACTAAGTACTCTACAAGGAGGTAAGACTCCCCCCAATGAAGCCACCTTTTGGCTGTGGGTGGTGACCTGTGATGCTTAAGGACGGAGTCTTGGTGGATGAACAGTCCATGACATGCAATACTCCACTTTGGCCCTTACTTAGGTTAGATGATGGTCGGAGAGGTCCCCTCTGATCAATCAGCAGGTCACCTCAAGCCCTAGCACCTTATGGCAAACCCAACCCCTTTTATCATATATGTGCTAGAAGGCAGTGGCTGAGACTCTTAGTGTCCTGCATATGGCATTAAACTCTATCTGATGGTGAGATTCAAGTTCTGGAGGTCTGGGGAATGTGGAGTACCTTTTCATCACCACTGCTCCCAGATCCACTCTGACAAGGAGTGGTAGTACTGTTAGGGTAAATAGAAAGAATGAGTTTAAAACTAATCAAGAATGAATAAAGCAAAAACATCTTCGGCATAAAATGACCCAACAAGGCTTGACATGCCATAAAACCCATCCATCCAACCAACAGTTACAGTCCATGTCTGTACTTGTTACCTAGCATAGACAATTACTTCAGCTAGTTTATTTATATTCTAAGAGCCAAGAAAAAAATTATTAATTAACTAATTTCAGAAGCAAAATGTTGCTTTATTTTTATTTTTTTTCAATTCTCTTAATGTTTTTATGCTAACAAAACTCTCTAATGTGGCACTTGAAATTCATTGATATAACTATGAGCCATTTATTTCAGAAGTAAAAGTTTTTCCCTAAAAAAAATTATTTTCAGAAGACTCTTGTAACAAACCTCACTAATGTGGCAATTGGAATAAAACAGTATACCTTTCGAATAGAAATCCATTGATATACCACTTAACTCAATATTCCAAAAGCAGAAGTTTTTTTTCCTTAAAAAGTTCTCTTTAGGTGCTTCTGATAACAAACCTCACTAACATGGCACTTGATATGAAGTGACAGACCTTTTGATGTCTTATTTTGAATAAAACAACAGACCTTTCGAATAGAAATGCATTGCTATACCACAGAACCCAAAATTTCAAAGGTAAACATTTTTTCTTTCAGAAAATTCTCTTCAAGTACTTCTGGTAATAAACCTCACTAACACGGCACTTGGAATGAACTGAAAGACCTTTTAAATGTATTATTTAGTTATATTTTAAATGTTATTCTGAATAAAACAATAGACCTTACGAATAGAAATTCATTGCTATACCACCAAGCCAAATATTTCATAAGCAATATTTTTCCTTAAATAATTCTGGTAACAAACCTCACTAACGTGGCACTAGGTATGAAGTGAAAGAATTTTGATGAGTTATTTTGAATAAAAACACAGACCTTTCAACTAGAAATTCACTGCTCTACCACTGAGCCAAAAATCACAGCCGTCTAAACCACAAAATGTTTGCTCTTGTAACTGGTGTGTGTATTCAGAAACGTGAAATTCCAACTTCACCTCAAAACCATGAGAAGAAGCGTATTTTATAACCGTCCTAAAGTGACCCTTTCCTCAACCCATTCCAGTAAACATTGATTATCAATAAAGGGTTTATATTAACAATAGAAGCAATGATTAGTAGAATGGCCAGAATTAAGCACAACAGCTTGACAGCAAGATCTAAGAGATGGATATGAGGATGTCTTTCCATCCATGTGTTCCATAGTTAAATTTAAAGGCTCATGGCCTTGCCAACTGCAGGACCTTTCTTAAGGCCTGACCAGTGATTTAGGATGTACTTGAGGTCAACAAGAGATGCTCTTTGCGATCTTTGGTCACTGTGCCAAAGCCTCCACAATGAAATGTCTCAGGCAAAATTGTGAGAGTGTGCTTTTTGTCAAATGGCTGGCTAGATGCCACTTCCAAGTATTCAGTGAATTTCTTATAGGCAAATGTGAAGCCAGAAAGATTGCAGTGGCTCAGTTGGTAAATAGGAAGAATCTCTAACAGGATATCTTGATGGTTGGTTGGTTGATTGCATTTTATGGCATGTCAACCATTATTGGGTTATTTTCTGCCAAAGACGTTTTCTTTTATTCATTCTTGATGGGTATTCAATATTTCAAACTTAATTTTTTTTCTTCAAACTCAAATTTTTTAACTTATCTTTTTCTATTTAACGTATATATGGGAACCTAAAAGGTACTACCACTCCGGGTCAGAATGTACCTGGCAGTAATGGTGATCAAGGGGTGTTTCACATTTGCCAGAGCTCCAGAATTGGAACTTGACCATTAGATGAAGTTTAATGTCATACTCAGGACATTAATACGCTCAACCACCGCCTTCTCGCACATATATGATAAAAAGGATTAGGGTTTGCCATAAGAGCAAGAGGGTTGGGACAATCTAATAGGTGTTATGGCTTGACGTGCCCAGCCAATTGGTTGGAGGGGGCTTCTCTGACTGCCCGTCTAGCCTAAGTAAGGGCCAAAAGGAGTGTTGAATGTCATGGACTGCCACCAGAGTTCCACGTTTAAGCATCACATTTCGCGACCCATTGCCAACAGGTGGCCCAATTGGGAGGGGATCTTACCCCTTAGCAGAGGTGCAATTGGTGTATTATAAAAGCCCAGTCAACACGGCTGCAGGCTGCTGAGTTGCACACCTGTCTTATCCATTAAGATCAATTGATAAACAAATAGAGATTTTAAGAAGACAGTAGTATAATTGAAGGTAAACCTAAAAACAAAACAAAAAACAAAAACAAAAAAAACTAAAAGCATGATGGTGTAACCAGTTGCAAAACAAAGGGGAGTCAGGAGGGGCAGTTTCAGGTGTGGGTGGGGGCGAAAAATCGCCGTAACCTAAAAGTCCTTGTGTTCTTATAACATTGAAATATATTACCTAACTTTTACCACTATACTCCTGAATTATAAATTTGTCGAATTTGAAAGTAGGTGAAGCTTTGACAAATCTGAATCAGTATTTATCGGCCACTGGAGGGGTTGCCGAGCCAAGCTCTACCCCCTCGCCTGGGTCACAATGTTTGTCATGCCTCTGACTGTAACAGTTAACCTGGTAAGAAATGGACTTGATAAGCTGAATTTAAAACCTGGATAAGACTGTATTTTAGTTTGTGCTGATGTTCTTGGCAAAGGTTTGAATTAATTTCTTCTTCCTCTCTAGCTATGGGTAATTAGAGAAGATTGGGCGCTTGAGCCTTGTAAGTAGGCAATGCAGTCTAAGGGGTGGAAAAACTCTGAATTCAAAACTAGGGGTTATGATTGATTAGAGAGATTGATTTTAACAGGATATCAAATATCTAGATAGATAGATAGATATACAAGCTTTATATATATATATATATATATATATATTATATACGCTTTTATAAAAACTTTCTTCTTAGAGCAACTATATTGATATATATATATATATAAGCATAGTAGATAGATAGATGGAAGGATTGAATAGATAGATATATAATCATGATTGATAGATAAAAGTGTTTAGATAAATAGATGGATGGAAGTGTTCAACAGATAGAGATATGAATATGTTAGATAAATTTGATAGACGGAAGTAATCAGTAGATAGATATATAAACATGTTAGATAGATAGTTAGATAGATGGGCGTATTCAGTGTATGAGTATATAAACATAATAAGTAGATTGATATAGACAAAGATAAACAATGAAATAGAGAGAGACAGAGAATCCAGGTAGAGATAAATATGATTGCACTGTGTAAATAGTATAAAACCAATAGATATATATATTATTCATTCCCTCTCTCTCTCTCTCTCTCTCTCTCTCTCTATCTATCTATCTATCTCTCTATCTATCTCTCTTATCAATCTTCTCTCTTGTAAATCCAAAATGACCTAAATGAAACTCATCCTGTGTTCACAAATTCCCCTTTCTGCATCGGTAGCTATAACACCAACCTGCATGTTCTGCGGATGAGTTGCAATTTCTGGAAATGCAGCATATTTTTTCTTCTACGATTAACTTGTACATTTATATCCCATTAAATTTTTGAGGCTCATGTCAAATTGTAAGTGATATCCTCATCCCCCTCGCTCCTCCCCTACCTCGTTCCATTCCTGATTTCCGGATTTTTTTTTTACCGTTTCAATAGAATTCATAGAATTAAAAGCTAGAATAAATCAATAAAAAACGTGTTTAATTTTTCTTACCTTTTATTTATTTTTTGGCTTCCGGTGAATATTTATTCCTATTCTCTATTTATGTAGCCAAACAAATTCATATATCAAAAAATGTTACTTTTGTTCACACTTTTTTCAATTGAATATTGTTAATACAAAATGTATTTTTCATGCATCTATGAATTTGCTTGTCTACATACATAAATATTTTATTGGCCTACAAAAGTTTGTAATATTTTTGCCGTATCAATGATTTCATAAAAATGCATTGGGCTTTTTAACATCCAGACTTTCCTATATCTATCCTGCGGTACCTCGACTTATGAGTTTAATTCATTCTGCTCATATTCCTCGTATATCAAATCTTTTAAATTAAATATGTGCTAGAAGTTGTTGGCTGAGGGTCCTAGTGTCCAAGGTATGACGTTAAACTGCATCTAATAGTGAAGTTCCAATTCTGGAACTCTGGGGAGTGTGGAGTACCCTTTACTCGCCATTACTCTCATGTCCACTCTAACCTAAAGTGGCTGTAACTGTTAGGGTCCGATCTATGGGTTAAATAGAAAAAATGAGTTTTTAAAACAATGTTTAAAAAATCGAGTTTAAAAAAATTAATAACCATCATGAATGAATAAAACAAAATGTCTTTGGCATAAATAACCCAACAGATTTGATATGCTATAAAATCCAACCAACCAACCGTTAGGTGCTACCAGAAATTATTTGAATAATTGAACCTTGGTGGTCTTGGGATTTGTCTAAACAATCTCATCTAGTGCAATCATTATCATCACATCAACTTGTGCTGACAGCTTGGATTCTCATTACTCTCTCTTCTCACCCGTCCCTATCAGTCTTGCAGGTCTTCCACACGGCATCCAGAGTTGATCGATATAGGTTTTTGCTGGTCATCCCACTGATGTAACCATGTGTTCATAGGAGAATGTCACAAGTTCATCTCGCGTCCAGCATGTTTTCTGGGTGCAGCTTTCCAGGATTTGTTAGTGACAGCATACATCATTCTCGTGAGGTTCATATCTAGCTTTTTCTCTAAGTGTTGCAGCCATATAGTAGCACAATCATTGCTACAGTGAGGAAGAATTTCTCAAAGTTATTTTTCGTGCGGAGGAGTTAGTAAATATTCAGAAATCTACTTGATGACAAGTACTCTTCTTCTTGTTAATTAACACCAAGTCTGGTCCCTTCTGGTCGGGATTAGGTGATCCGTCTGTATCTCAAAATCCCAGGGAATTGTATGCATCTTATTCTCTGGGATAGATTCCGGTTTGTGCATACAGCATTTGGTAGAATTATCAAAGCTTAGTTTCTTGCACAATCCCCAGTGGATCACCTTTCTCGCCCAGTCGTGCTTAGTCTCGTACTACTTTTGTGCCAGCTTTCGCTTATGCGATTTACAGTTTTGTCTTGGTCTCCACATATATTATTATTATTATTATTATTATTATTGCTATTATCATTATAAATGCCTTGATCTATACTATAAATGTCCCATCCAGGTTTCTGTTCTATATCTGTTGCGAATTATCATCATAATCATAATTATCACTACCTAATTATAAACCACGATTAAAACAATCATCACTACAATCAACATCATTAGTTTAGTGAATATTGTATATAATTCTCATTATTTAATAATATGAAATCATGAAAAGCAATCATCACTATAACTAACATCATTACAGATAGTAAATATCTTATGCAATTCTCACAATCTAATTATACGTGATGATTAAAGCAATCATCACTACAATGAACATCATTACACTTGGTGAATATCTATGTATTATTACTGGAGGTCCTTAATCCTCCGTCGTAATCATTGTGCAACACCCTCTGGTTAAAAATGAGACCGTCCAAGATAAAATGCAAAAATGTAAATATGATTCTCTGGTGTTGCTTATTCTTAATTCATATTTATATGAGTGCCATCGCCTCAGCTAAATAATGGAACATTCCGTTTTTATTATAAAGAAAGAAAGGACATGCTACACAAAAAATATAAGAAAGAAAGAGTGTAGGAGAAAATTAGAGAGGGAGAGTGTTTGAGAACGGGAAAACAATAATCTGCTTCAATCGAACATAATAAAAAGATGAAAAGAAGGAAAGAAAAAACAAAGAGTGAGTGAGTGAGTTAGTGTGTGTGTGTGTAAGAGAGAGAGAGAGAGAGAGAGAGAGAGAGAGAGAGAGAGAGAGAGAGAGAGAGAGAGAGAGAGAGTTAGATCAAGATTATTATAATTTTTACATATTGAACTATTTGGCAATAGTTCTTAAGTAAACATATCAAGCATTGTAATAATTAAATTATCATACTGTTGTATATCCACTATCTATAGTCTATCTATACATATATAAAGGGAAGCTTGTGTGTATGTATGTCCGGGGGAAACTATGAAAATAAAACAATTAATGACAAAGTAAATATATAAAGACAATCACTATCACCAAAGCTTGCTTTTTGAGCAAAAATAATGAAGATTTTCTTTATATTCGTGAAGATATCTAAGAATTTGAATGGTAAGAGAAGAGAAAGTCATTGGTGACGTTCGTGATTAAAACTTAAATCAATTATGTAAAACCAAAACAGTCAATGGATCTTCGAGACTAACTTTTGTATCCCTTCCCCTACCGAGACAATGCCGGGTAGCCACTTCTAGTCATATATAATTCTCACTCACTATTTATATTCTATGATTAAAGCATTCATCACTACAATCAACATCATTACAATTACATCATCATCACCATCATTGTAAACATTCCTTTTGTTATCCATATAATTGTTGTTGTTGTTGATGCTGCTGCTTCTGCTGATAATGTTATTATTGTGACAACAATTTCCTTGTTTTTTTAATGATTTTTATGCCTATCATCAAGCGTAGAATTGAAGTGAGCGCTTAAAAGAAAAAAAATTGAGTTTTCTCTTTCTCAAAAAAAAAATGTTTGCATTGAAAAGTGGGGAAAAAATTTAATGAAGGTAAATAAAAAAAAAAGTTAAATTCTCTGGAGGAAATAGATATATATTTAAAAAGGTATTTTATGAAATGAAAATTTAAAAGATTTCCTTTTTTTTGGTATGTACACATAAATAACTCAGGCAGATAACTGAAGTGCACATATATTCATTAGAGATTTTATCTATTTGTAAATACGCATACCTGTATAATAATTGATATATAAATGCTTAAATACGTGGATATATACTTATTCCATATATATATATATATATATAATATATATATATATTATATATATATATAGAGGAGAGGAGAGAGAGAGAGCGAGAGAGACAAACACTTTAATTCCGTATTGTATACATTCATATAATCAAATATTCAAAGATATCAATGGAGAGATTTATATAGACGCAAAAAGTTATATATATATATATATATATATATAATATATATATAAATAGAAATAAACATCTAAATATTTCAATGTATATGCAAGTGTGTAAACGTTGTTTCATTTTCTAGATATAATACATTGCATACATGTTTTACAACACACACACACACAAACACACACACACACACAACACACACACAACACACGTATATATATAATTATATATATATAGTCGTAGAAGAAGTTATTTCCGACCGCGGTTATGTTCACATAGTATTACCCATAAAAGAATATATATTATATATATATATATATATATATATATATATATATATTATTATTACAACTAGCTTAAAAGCCCCTTATCGGCTGCAATTTAGTTTGGGTGCCAACAACAAGTAGGAGGTATTATGATTTGGGTTTATTATTATTATTGGAGGTATCTTGGTTGGTCCGTGGTGAGAATCTGACGGTACGAAAACAACCACAGATGCTTATATAGTCTTCCTCAAATAGAACCTAGAATCTTTTCAGGAGCATTGAAGAAGCCGCAGTGTACCGAAGTACTCCCTATTGTCTTCTGAAAAAGGTTGGAATATCAGTGGAATGACCAGTGGCAAGACGTCAATTGATAAAAGTAAACATGCAAAGAGAAGATGAAGGTCGATTTCACGAAAGTTCTGTTCCCAGATGAAACTCATATAACACTTAATGGCCGTGATGGTTTGAGCAAAGGTTGGGTCGTAAATGGACAAGATCCTCATTAAAGCTTGAGGTGCCAACAAGAAGGAGGTATTATGATTTATGTTGGTATTATTGGATATACCATAGTTGGTCGGTGTAGAGTGCCTGATGGTACAAAAATAACCACAGATGCTTATTTAGTCTTCCTCAAAGAGTACCTAGAATCTTGACTAAAAAAGCTAAACATCACTTTTAAGAGGACCATCATAGTTATGCAAGATAATACTCATTCGCATTTAACAAACAAACTACAGAGTACCTGTAAAGATTAGGCTTCTGTAGACTTCGGAAGATGAACTGGCTGACCATTTCCCCAAACTTAAACCCAATTGAAACCTTATGGAGCTGTAAGAATAGCTGTTCTACAGAATATAGGTTCACAAAATCCAATGGCGAAAGAGAAAGCACATATTACCTTTAACCTATTTTATTAACATGTAAACGCCATAACAGACAATATAACAAGGACTTAGAGGCAGTACTCACAGTTCTTATATCTCCCTCGTTGAGCGGGGTGCTCAGGTTGAGTCTTCAGTTGTTATTTCCTCACTGAGGGGGAATTCCTTCAGTCACCAGGGACTGAGACAAAAGCTCACTTCTACGAGGCTCTCTCGTTGGTACCAAAACGGTAAAGAAGGTCCTTCACTCAACCTGGCAACAGACGTTACTTTTTCTACTTCCTGTTCCCCAAAGGTACAGGAGAGTTTTAGCCCCTACAGAGCGTTCTGATACAACATATTTATGAGAATGGACGTCAATTTAGAAGCAAGGATGACTTATGGCAGGAAATAGTAAACTTATCATGTGGAATTACATAAGGGGAAATCCAGAAATTGACATGTTCGAAGTACCAGGGACTTTAATTCAAGTCATTTAAAACAAGGT
>CM042148.1:118079751-118100540 GCA_023376005.1 Doryteuthis pealeii
AAAGGGGATAGACTCACTTCTGTCTGGCTGATACTGACATTAGGCCGCCCCGACGACTTATATATATATATATATATATATATATATATATATATATGTAAACAAATCTAGCTATTTTCAGCCGACAGCATATTTGGGAGAATATGTGCTTAATTGAAGTCAGACCTAATTTTTTGAAAGTTAATTCATTAATGGTTAATTAGGCGGGATTTAACTACTTAAATGTAAGGCTAAACAAATCGAAAAAAATCAATCTCTATCGAAATATATATTCAGAGATTGATTTTTTTCGATTTGTTTAGCCTTACATTTAAGTAGTTAAATCCCGCCTAATTAACCATTAAGGAATTAACTTTCAAAAAATTAGGTCTGACTTCAATTAAGCACATATTCTCCTAAATATATATATATATATATATATATATATATATAATATATATATATATATATATATATATAAGAAGAACAAAAAGTTTAAGACAAACAGAGATATTTTCTTCTATGTTATTTATTCTTTACATGTTCTCAATTAGGTTCAGCATTAGGAGAAAAGGTTTAAGTGAAAAAAATGTTTTTAGAACATCATAAAAGTTTCCAAAGTATTTGATAAGCCCCCCTCCCCCCCAAAAAAAAGGGGGTGGAGATGTGCCAGTGAAGGAGCATATCCATTTGTTGAGTGAAAACCATTTTGCGGTCAAATTCTCAAAGATTGCTTTTTTTATCTATACATATATCTTTGTGAAGGAACCTGGCTAATAAGAGTTTATTTATTAGATTTGGGAGTGATTTATTTCAAGTTAGATTGAATGAACAATGGCTTATGTATTTATTTATATAGGTGTTAGTGACATCCACATTTTATGACTAGGTTAGGTAAGTTTTATATTAAGTCCAAATGAATTATTGTTTTTCATTTTATTTATCCATTTGTTTTCCAACTTTTCGATTACTGATTATATGTTGATGTCATTTTCAATTCTTTCAATGTTAAAATAATGATCGTTTGAGTGTAAATATTGTTCTATGGGTAGTAATTGTGATTCATAGGTTTGATTCTGTGTCTATAGTTGTTTAGTCTAAAATACAATGACCATTCTGACTTTCACACACACACACACACACACACACACACACACACACATATATATATATATATATATATATATATATATATATATATATATATATATATATATATATATATATCATTGTTTAGCTTTGTTTTAACTGTTTCAGATGCCACCTTACTGGCTAGGGGACCAGGCGTTTGCCACCTCTCAAATCCTGATTGACTTTCACGTGCTTTATCTTCAGATTGGAGGCGCGTGGTGTAATGGTTAGATTCGTAGGAAATGGACTCGTCGACGCGAGTTCAAATCCAAGACGTCTGTCTACATTTCACAAAGCGCTAATACCCTTGGGGAAAGTATGCATCCACCTGCTCTCCCTCCAGCTATGGGTAAATAGCAGGTCAGGCTGGGCTCTTTAACCTTGGTTAGGCAACCAGTCTAGGAGAAAGAAAACGCTGAATTCAAACCTGCTAAACTCCACTTTAAAAATTGACCTTGTGTCAAATTCTGCTCGTGCAGAGGGGTTGGTAAATATGTATCCTCAGGCAAGCGCGAATCCAGACGTGAGTTTTACCTTGTTTTATTTCGTTTTATAGTTGAAATAATGTGATATTACTACGCATTCTTGTTCATGTATCTGTTTTAACTGATATAAGCAGAAAATCCTAATTCTCTCTCTCTCTCTTTCTCTCTCATATATATATATATATATATATATATATATAATATATATATATATATATATTGAGATAGACTGAGAAAAAGAGGACGAGACAGAAATACAGATGAACATCTAAACCCTACTTGAGATTATGTTTAGATTGTATAAAAGACTTCGAAGAAATTAAAAGAGAAAACAAGACTGAAAAATTCATAAAGGGAACCACAATAAAAAAAAATATATGGAAGCATTGAAATATCAACAAAAACATTTCAGCCAGATAATAGATACATAGATAGATGAAAAGAGAGCGAGAGAGAAACTAAATGAAAAAAAAAAGCCACAACGGATATTTTCATCACAGTGGATATGTTTTAATGCATTTACAGCATGTAAAAAAAAAAACTTAAAAAAAAGAAAATCCGATTCTTTCATTTGCTCTTGGGGGGATAGAAACCAACAGATTTGAAAATATGAGTTTCTTTCATTCCTTATTGAAAATGAAACAAATGAATAGCATAAAAACTGTCATCATTTTTTTAGCTTTTAAAATAAATCTTTTTAAATGAAAAGCTAAAAAATACAATGCCTTGCGCAATTTTTGACAGACTTGCATTTTTTTATCCTCAAGCAAAAGCTGGAGGAAAAATGCGATAAATTTGATAAAAAAAAGAATATATATATATATATATATATATATATATATATATATATATATATATATATATATGTGTGTATATATATATATATATATAGGTATTTTTATATATATGTATATATGTAGGTATTCATATATATATGTGTGTGTGTATATATATGTAATTATATATAAATGTGTGAGTGTGTATGTGTCTGTGTGTATATGCAGGTATTAACACATGTATATGAATTGATATGTGTGTAAGTATGTATCTATATGAGTGTGCATGTATATATATGTAAATATATATATATATGTGTATGTGTATGTTCATTCTCTGTCTTTTGTCCTGCTACCAAATTTAATATTTATTATTTATTCATTATTTATCAATATTATATTATTGTTATTTTTGCCATTTTCTTTATAGTTAAACATATATCCATATATACTTATGAAAATAAATTTCTATAAGGATGTTTCATTGGTTAGAATGGATATCATAGAATTGTCAGACTGGCTCTCAGAATAATTTCTAGACATGAATTGTTAAGCAGAATTTAATTTTTGACTTGCTTGGGGGTGGGTGGGTGCGGGGGTGTAGTGGGGTGTGACTTTTATACGATCACAATGTGTCTGAGAATTTCTTCTCAAAGAATGAGATCTGTGAATCGAAACTCAAAATTCCCTTGAAATAACTCATAATGAACAGTGTATACTATTTACAAGCCACTGAAGAAGATTTTACACAATGTCCTGGTTAAGAGGAATATAAACAGTTTTTTTTATTATATATAAATTATGCGAAATATACAAAGTGAACTTTGTGGATTTTGAATTGTTAAGTCTGAAAATTGGTTGAAATATTTCACATATTTATTGCAGAATTAAGTCTTAAGGTTCGTTCAGCCTTATTCCTAAAAGAAAAAAGTGGACACGTGCCTCACAATTGTTTTTTTTTAATACAAATCTCTCTCTGCACACACACACACACACACACACACACACACACACAACACACAAATATATATATATATATATATATATATATATATACCAACGTCTCCGCACGAGCAGGATGCAACACAAAGTTCATTTCTTAAGCTAAGTTTAACAGGTTTGAATTAACAGTTTTCCTTCTCATAGACTGGTTGCCTTACCAGTCTGCCCTACTATTTAACTATAGCTGGAGAGAGTATAGTTTGATTCATACCTTTCCCAAAGGTATTAGTGCTATGTGAAATGCAGACAGTTTCGTCTAGGATTTGAACTCGGGTCGACGAGTCCATTTTCTACGATTCTAACCATTAATGCCACAAATCTTATTATAATGGAGATTGTGTGTTTCTGTCTGTAACCAAAACTATATTACTACTCAAGTCACAATTCCCTTAATTATTTACGTCAAAATTCTCCATGATTTCATTCTTTTTAAACCTTCAGTTATTAATAAAAATTGTTTTTACATTATCAATACTGTGACCATATCTACGTACTAATAACATGCAATTGTATTTATATATACAACAAAATAGCGGTTTACAGTTTGAACGAGAAGGCTAATTTGCATATTGATATTTAAAATTTTATTTTAATAAATATGTGCTTGGTATTATTGATTTCTAATTGTTTGGTTTTATCTTAAGAAATATATACAAAAATCTCGTGGATAAATCTTAAAATAAATTTATTTACAAGAAGAAATAACTGTAATTTTATTCTTTACTTCCTATTTTAACTAAATAGTTAAATTAGGAAAATTTACCAATGAAAGACGGGAGTAACGGAAAATGATGGAAGAGTTAGTTTCAAAGTGGTTCTATTTTTCAATCATACCCCCTCTGTTCCAAATCTTTTTATCTGCATTCTTATTCAGTTTCATTAGCCTTTCTAATTTAATATGATATTTTATCATATTAAAACTTAAATACTTGCACCCGGAGGGTGCATATATTTGCTAGTAAATGTAATATCAATTCACCCCAAATAAATTAATTGAATACTAGCAGGACCTGTAGATATACCACAGTATCATAATTTAATTATTACAACTTTTGGTATATTTGCGTAAGAACTAATGCATAATACTTCAATATGTAAAAAGTATAATAATCTTGATTTAACACGCTCTCATTCTTTTTTTCCTTTG
Source organism: Doryteuthis pealeii (assembly GCA_023376005.1). Classification (NCBI taxonomy): domain Eukaryota; kingdom Metazoa; phylum Mollusca; class Cephalopoda; order Myopsida; family Loliginidae; genus Doryteuthis; species Doryteuthis pealeii. The sequence goes on from CM042148.1 coordinate 118,084,272, forward strand.
TTTCCTTCTTTCCATCTTTTCATTGTATTCAATTGAAACACATTAGCATTATCGCTTCCATGCGCTCACCCCTCTCTATATATCTTTCCGCTAATCTCTTTCATTCTTATTATATTTCTTCTGTGTAGCATGTCATGTTTCTTCCCTTTCTTTCGTTATAAGAAAAACGGAATAGTGCATTATTTAGCTGAGAAGACGAAACTCATAAAAAATAAGAAATGCGCAGATAAGCAACAACAGATAACCAGGATTTACATTTTTGCATTTCATCTTGGATGATTTGGACCATCTGATTTTAACAAAAGTGTGTTGCAAGATGATAACGGTCATATTTTTAGGAAAATGAGTATTAATATAGAGATCATATTTCGAATTCATTATTCATACTAGCAAGAATATGCGCCCCCTGGGCGTAAGTGCTTAAGTTTTAATGTAAATGAAATATATCAAATTAGAACGACCAACGAAATTAAATAAGAACGCAAATAAAAGATTATACTTATTTTAATGGGTTTCTTTATAAAAAAAAATCACGCATAGGATTGATTTTAATACATTGGAGAATAAAACCAAGTAAAGTAAAAAGTAAGTTGTCGGGGCGGCCTAATGTCGGTATCAGCAAATCAGCGAGGGAGTCTATCCCCTTTTTACTAGCGCTACACCAAGGAGATTGTTTTTGCGTCTGTGGAGCGCCACACCTACCATCAGCTCCTTACTTTACCGCACAGATTCCTGTGCTACTCATACGATGAGTTGGCGAGGGTTGGTATCGAACTAGGAACCTTGTGGTTTCTAGCCGAACGCTCTACCGACTGAGCTAGCAATCATTCATTAAACCCGGTTTTGTTAAAACCAATATGCGAATTAACCACACCATTTGTTATGTAAACCTTTATTTCTTAGTAATACATGAGACACATTTAAGTATTTTAAAAGCACTAATAATATGGGCTGTTTTGAGGCAAATCTAACTCGAGTTTTCATAGATACATCGTTGATAAATAAGATTTATTCTATATATTAATGATTTTGATTATAAGTTAAATAGTGCTTAATAAACGTATGCAATTCCTGAGGGTATTGTAACGTAAGCAGTGACGTAGTTTCTGTTACAGGCAGACACCGAATCTCCATTTTAATAAGATAAGATAATTCGTTTAAAATTGAATTGTTTTTAAATATATTCTTATGTGGTTATATGCGTCGTTAACAACACCGGAATGAACTCGATCTTTTCAGTCAGATTTTTTGAAAACAAAATCTATTCTCCTACAGAAGACTTTTAGAAGTCCTGTTTTAGATTAACCCCTTAAAGACAAATGTCCTATCGAGGGACAAAATAAGGGATGGATTTATAGGTTTGACTTGAGCTTTTGCGGCACAAGCCAAAGGAAATGGGAGATTGAGTTTCACTGAGATTTATCCAGTATTACTGTTTCCGATCCGTAACCTGTCGGAACAACTTTTTATAACCCAATCGGAAGTGTTCACTTCGACAGACATCGTTCATATGGCAAAGAAAAACCAACCGGCCCAACGTACCCACTTCCGGGATGAGCGCGAGAGAAAAAATATATACAGTGTCATTTCCCAAGTTTTTCTCTTGGGTATAGCTTTTTAACAAGAAAAAAAAACTTGATCTATACTCTGTATTCCCCTCCATTTCTCCATCTCCTTCCCTTTCTCCATCTCCTTCCCTTTCTCCATCTCCTTCCCTTTCTCCTTATCCTGCTGTCTTCCTTTCTCTTCTTTACTTCACTCTTTTTCACTTCCTCACTCACTGAATGACCTGTCGCCTGTTCGGAGAAGCGTGTCTCTTTTATCCCCACCCACTTAACCACAAGACATTTGTACTCTCCTACAAGAAAGCACCTTTCCCTCACTTCTGGCTTCCTCATTTGTCAGTATGCCAGCGAGAACTCCTCGACTACACGTCCAGTTTCCAGCACATTGGTAAGTACTTCTTTACATAGAATAATGAAATATTTTCCGACCAATCGGCAACCATTATGCGACTTTCAAGCAAGTCAATTTCTGAACCGATTAAAGCCAGTCTAGTATTATCTGCGTTATTTGAACTATTGTCCTCATCTTCACTGTTATCTGTACTAATGAAGATGAGGACAATAGTCCGGATAACGCAAATAATACTAATCATCAAGCCTCATCTCAAACATTCAGATAAATAGTAAAGCTAGTCTGTCTATCTATAAGCTGGCTGATTTGACCCAACAGTCAGTAGGGAATGACATAATGTTTCCCCGAAAATAAGACCTGGCTTATGTTAATTTTTAATCCGAAATATAACACTAGGTTTTATTTTCGGGGGATGCCTTATTCTTTATATATAAAAAAACGACATTATGAAGTAGAAAATAACGAAATTTCTAAATAAACAGGAATTACGAAAAATGATCTTTGTTTATTTACCATTAAGAAGTTCTTTTATTCAAAAAACTCCTTAATGTCACATAATGTGATTGTGAAGATAGACAACACATAAGAAAGTAGAACCTAATATAATGAAGTTTAAAAGAAAAAATCTGCAAAATCACTCCCAAAACAACCAGAGACCTTAAACCCACATAAAATCAACAACTACCTTACCCCCATAAATATCCCTACATACATTTCACTCATTTTGATGATAATTGATAAATTCGAATAATTTATATATATCGTGCATATGAAATTGCTAAAACATTCTTTTAGCGGTTAATATTCTTACAAAGGTAACAAGTTCAAATTTACGTTAAAGGTGAGTTTAGATATATTGTCATAGGAACCCTATGTTTTTCTGGGATTCCCTCTTGGCGGTCTATCAGATAGACTACTACTGTGGTCTGACCGCTACTCTGTTACCGTTGAGTCAGTGAGGTTCCCCCCCACCTCTGCGCCTTAGTGCTCTTGGCTCCGGTTGGCCGTGCTTCTGAGCTCTCAACGTAATCGAGTCCACATTGTTAGTGGGAGATCACCCATATTTTTCATACCCCGCCCGATGCCCCATAATTGCAACCTTGTGTCACATACTACCCACGGCGGACGGGATGGGTAGATACCTACATTTCACGCATTTTTTTATTGGTGAGATTTCCATCCTAGAGCTCCGGGGAATGTGGAATACCCCTTCATCGCCATTAATCCCAGGTTCTCTGACCCATCACCATTACTCCCAGGTCCACTTTAACCCAGAGCGATAGTACCTGTTAGGGTCCCATCTTCGTGTTAAATAGAAGAAAGTGAGTTTTAAAAAAATGTTTTTTTTAAAATTGTGTCTAAAAAAAATTGAGTACATATCAAGAATGAATAAAACAAAACATCTTCGGCATAAAATTACCCAACAAGGGTTGACATGCCGTAAAACTAAACAGACCAATCACTCATTTTTAACGTCGTGTAAACGTACATTTGTGTTTGTAGCTATTTATTTGGAGCTAGATAACAAGCAAATAATTAACTCCTTCAAAGACATCACTACAAGATCATTTAAATGGTTTTATGGTTTCTGTGGCTAAGGCATGAAATAAAATACTTTCGACTGAAAAAAAAAAGAAAAAGAAAAGAAGTTTGACGATAAAAACAAAAATATAATAAATCTAAACAGAAAAGAAATCGGCTAATGGTGTAGAGCCTCGATTTCGTTTCTCTATCGAGGTTCATTATGCACTTAGCATTTTAGCTTTTTTAGCCGCGTCTTTCATTTTGAAGATCAGCGTTTGATTCATCAGCTGACCACCAAATCAAATTTGATCCAAGGGATTTAAACAACGGAGATTAGAAGGGGGAATCAGTGGGTCCATGCTTGTCGGAATTCGTCCCATTAACTATAATTAAAACCTGACATGGCTACTTTAGATCAGGACAGAAAAAATACAATAAATTAAATGCAAAAAGAAAATTAAAGAAAAAGAAAATAAATGTTCCATCAACTGAAAAGAGACCGATGTGTTGTGTGTGTGTGTGTGTGTGTGCGTGTGTGTGTTTTGTGTGTGCGTGTTTATGTTGGAGGAGGGGAGGGCAGAACAGGTAAAAAAGGACTAAAAAAAAGAAATAAATGATTACAACCCCTCACAAAAAACCTACCGAGAAAATAAATACCCCCCTCCAAAAAAAAAAAAAGTTAATAAAAAAGGTGAATGTAAGGAAAGTATAAAAAAAGAAAAGAAAAATTGATACGTTCAATGTAAAAAAAAAAATAAATAAAAATAAATATAAATAAATAAAAGAATCTCCCAAGATCTATAAAACAATTCCTCAACACTCTCACTCTCTCTGTCTATCTGTCTGTCTATATATATATAAGCAGTAAGTAAATAAGGTGTGTTGTGAGTGTAAAGTAAAATAAATATATAAAACACAAAAGCTAATAATAAAATCATTAAAGAAAATAAATGAAGAAGAAGGAAAAAAGAAAGAAAGACTGACTTTAGTTGTCGCACTTTGTCTGGCCGACATTTTCTTTTTCTTTTTTCAAAATTCTTTTTACTAACCATGCTTTGACGTGGCTGGAAAGGGTCAAAGTAATATATATATATATATATATATATATATATAATATATATATATATATATATATATATATATATATATGTGTGTGTGTGTGTGTTTGTGTGTGTGTGTATGTGTGTGTATGTTTATGTATATATAGGAGTGTGTGCGTTTATATATATATATGTGTGTGTGTGTGTGTTATAGCGGGAAAGATCAATCAATCGAGATTGGGCGACTAGTAACAGAGTGTGGGGGGTGGGGGGTGAACCGGCCATTAGCCGTGTCGACAGAACTACCAAATATAAATCACCCTGACAAAACACAAGCTTTTGCCCTTTTTTTTTTTCTAGACTTAGAATATATTATCCGATTTGCTACAACTACAAGTTTTATTTATTTTTTATATGGATTTTTTTTTTTCGGTGGGGAGGTATTTATTTATTTATTTATTTTTCGATTGGGTTGAGTACAAGCATTTGCAAGGTTGCAAGTTGAAAAAAGAGGTTCGAACTGGAAGAAGAGACCACATCTGCAGAAATACGTCATTATTCACTAATCTTAGATTAGTTTGGCACAAGGCCAGGAGTATGTTTGGCTGGTTAGTTGGTTGGACGTATAAGAGCGGTGCAGATTGGTATATAGCTTACACAAGGTCCTTATTATGCATTAGTGCATCTAGGGATACACTAACACTGAACATTCGGTAAGGAAAACACAACTTGCATAAACAATACACACATGAATGTTTAATGCATACAACATATAATAGCACACACACAAGCAAATAATATTTGTTAATTCAAATATTGTATTAGTATAGCATTTATTCTAAGACTAAAAGCAACAAATAAATGAATTAAAACTTAATTCACTTCTAACAGTTTATTTAACGACAATTGTTTTATTTAAAAACAATGACTAACAATATAAACGTTCTTCTTATGTATAGAGTCAAATTTGAGATAATTGTCAGTCTACTGGAGAGGGAATTTTAGGATATTTGGTATCTTTTTTTAGTCAATCTCGGGGATAATGTCTTGTTGACTGCTCTTGGAACTGGTCCAAATGTCTATCTAATTTTGACGCCAAAACTTCAGGGCGCATCACGTGATTGCTATGTCCAATTATAGAAATCTCTTCCTCACTTAACTCCACACATAGAAATAAACGTATCTTACTGATCCCAAAACAAAGGGTAATGTACATATTTATCCCACTTACGTTTGAAGGGTCTTCATGGCCACAATGTGGCAACAGGATTTTTCTCACTGGTGAGAGATAAGAATGAGTGTTCACTTTACCAAACTCATGACTAAAAAGAATATGAGAAAAGGGTCTCAATTATCCCGTGACCAACGATCACAATAGAAGAGAACAAGTTGTGCTGACCTGCCTTCACATTGGCCACACCTACATCACCCATCATCATTTACTAGAGGGCACAGAATTCCCAATACGCACTACATGCCAAGATAGATTTACAGTGAAACATATACTATTAGAGTCTGTAGACTTTGATCTAGTGTGACCAAAATACTACCAGGCAAGTAATTTGAAAAAACTATTCACGAAAATAAGACCATCCAGGATTTTACATTTTCTAAAAGAAGTGGGATTGTACCCAAAAATGTGAGTAATTGAATAATAATTAAAATCTATACATAAATACATTTGTTTTCTACCAAAATATCGCTACGAATCTAAAACTTAGTCAGCATTAAATGACCCACCGAGGTTGATATGCCGGAAAACAAAACAAACATAATCAAACTAAACCAACGGTCACAAGATGAGAAAAGTGATTCCTCAAGGGATCAAAGACATACCCCCCAAATCTAAATAAGATAACTAATTGCTACATACAGTTGTTTTGTAATGTTTATTGGCAGGGAAGATATCTAGTCGAGTCACCAAAGACTAATATTAGCATTAGTATATCCATGATATTAGCACCATTTTCCCGTGATTCTATATGCAACTATATAGAATTAGACCTCAAAATATGGTGGTTACGGTGATAACATGTTAATAACAGGAAGCACATGGAACAATTTGGAGTTTCAAAGAATGTTATATTATAGTCTTATAAAAGTAAATAGAGTGAGTCAATATTTTCAGTTGCAAATGAATTGTTCTGTTTGCGGCTATATTGTATTATATGAAATATTAAAAAATATTAGTCCTCTTGGTAAATGTTTTTTACAAACTTACGCACGGCTATCTATGTTTTCAGTGTTCGTAGACAATTTTAAACGCCTGTCTTCTTCGAGGATCACTTGAAAAAGAGAGAGAAACACATCTTTTGATTTCTGGTGCCAACATATGTTGGCCAGTGATTGGTTGGTTTGAAAAGGGTGTGTCGACTAAGGGGACAAGCCACCTACCTTAACTAGATTTTTTTATGCAAGCGAATGCGGATTTCCGGCATTTCTATTGGCAGGCCAATCAGAGACGTATGTTCGGGGGGGGGGGTCTAGACCCCATAAAAAGAAGACAGTCAGCCGGAGTCAGGCATACAGAGATCGAGAGCTCGCTACAGCTCGGGGCCCTTGCCACAACTTTGCCGATACCCTCTGCTACCTTGCCACTCGGTACTGAACTTGGCCATTTAGCCATAAGAATTTAGCTGTAGATCGTCATTCAACTTTAAAAAAAAACTAACTCTAACTTCGACATTCACGCTCCTTTATCGTCATACAAGATATTCATCATTGTATGATTAATAAAGGTATATTTTTTGTACACAAAATATTAATAAGCGTCCGTGGTTATTTGTTTTGTTGACCCGTTGACAGCTTTGGTTAACTTGGTTATCGTCCGACCCAGTCGAGTTGAGAAAGCACGTAACCAACTCTCCTTCATCCTTCCTGTTGATCAGCAAACAACGAAAGAACGGGAGGTCCGAACGGGCAGGTTCAAGCATCTTTTAAGTGACCCACATCACCACACGACCCGATAAAACGACTGTGATGCTGTGCCGGAGCATCATTCCATAAATTGAAACCGTGCCCCCAGCATATTATTATAATGAAGAACAAAGACTGGTCATGACACATAGGACTATGGAAAGAACCATGCTGGGAATATATTTGTGTAAGCACATCCGAAGCGAAGGTAATTCGCGAGCGGAGTGAAGAACGTGATCGCGGAGAACCGAAAGCAGAAGTTCCGTTGGACTGGACACGTTACAAGATTCGCAGACAATAAATGGACATATACAATTGTTGAGTGGCATCCGAGAGATCGGAAACGACCATTTGGAAGACTTCAACGATGATAGGAAGATGAAATTGTCAAACTTGTAGGGATTAAAATTTAAAAAAATAAAAATAAAAAACACAAAAAATAACCATCTCCGGTGAGGCCTCAGACAGGAAAGACCCTCTGGGCATGGTCACAGAGAAAAGGGCTCCCTGGAACAAAATAAAACCTCGGATAGAGGACTCTGCTGGGTACACACGTTATTCGCTTGCTTGGGAAGAGAGTTGCCCTCTAAGAAATAACTGTGTGCCTAGTTATAAAGGTTAAATATCTACATGCGGTGCCAAACGGATACATACAAAACGCAGAACAAATAAGTAGAAAAAATGACCAAGACAAAACTTACACTAAGTGGAGGAGGGTCAATTTGGGATAGCCAACGCAGCAAAGTCAGTTTGAGTATTATTCAGTCTGTTTATCCCCTTTAGTCGTAGGCTATTTTATGACTATGAGCCAGTCCATCTGGTAGAGTGCTAGAGGTGTGTTGGCTATTCTACAATGATATTAAAGGTATCTCTTGTCTTTCGTCCCCTCCTTAATTTCTTTTTCAGCTCGACAATTTACAGAAGGTAAACTACAATCTCCCAAGAGGCCTCAGGCAGGAAAGTACATCTGGGTATGCTCACAGAGAAAAGAGCTTCCGGCACGAAAAAAAAAACCCCTCAGACAGTGAACTTTGCTGGGTACAAACGTTGTTCGGTTGCTGGGAAGAGAGTTGCCCTATAAGAAATAACTGTGTGCCTAGGAATAAAGTTTAAATCTCAAATGTATCTCTTGTCTTTTTGTCCCATCCTTAAGAAGAGCAAGACATAGAATGAAGTGACAGTGCCCTATGTCCATGATGTTGAATGGGCCATAGAGAATGATGTAATGAGAAAACATGTAGTTATTGATATATTTCAGCATAACCATAACCGTTTTTCTAACGAAGAAGATAAAATAAAAATGAAATGGTCACCTTTTCCTGAACAGGAAGTAAAATCTGATGTGAGATGTTGATGTTGCCTTTGTTACTGTTTGGTGATATCTGGGTTGTCAACTGTATCTAAATGTAATCATTTTTTAATTTCAAACTATTTATATAGATATATATATATATATATATATATATATATATATATATATTATATATATATGTAGATGAATAAAGAAATGTCATTTTATTAAGTGAGTAAATTCAAAATAAGACTGATTAACCCACTGATGTCAGAAATAAATTTATAGAATAGGACTTATATAATTATCATATTATAATTGTACTCTATAAATTATTCTGACATCAAGTGGTTTAATCCCAGTCTTATTTGAATTTACTCACTTAATAAAATGACATTCTTATTCATCTACATATATATATATATATATATATATATATATATATATATATATATATAATATATATAATAAATAGTTGACAAATAAAAGATACATTTAGATCAGTTGACAAACCCAGATATCCACCAAACAGTACAAAGGCACATCAACATCTCACATTCGATTACTTCCTGTTCAGGAAAAGGTGACCATTTCAATTTTTATTTTATCTTCTCGTTAGAAAAACGGTTATGGTTATGCTGAAATATATCAATAACTAACAATGTTTTTTCTCATACATCAATTCTCTATGGCCCATTCAACATCAACTGGAACATAGGGCACTGTCACTTCTTCTTGTCCTGCTCTTCTTAAAGGATGGGAACATAAAGACAAAGAGATACATTTGAGATTTAAACTTTATTCCTAGGGCACACAGTTATTTTTCTTATAGGGCAACTCCTTCCCAGCAACCGACAACGTTTGTACCCAGCAAGTTCAACTGTCTGAGGGGTTTTTTTTTCGGCCGAAAGCTCTTTTCTCTGTGAGCATACCCAGATGACTTTCGCTTGCCTGAGGCCTCTTGGGAGATTGTAGTTTACCTCTGTAAATTGTCGAGCTGAAAAAGAAATTAAAGGAGGGGACGAAGACAGGATACCTTATATCATTGTAAGAATAGCCAACACACCTTAGCACTCTACCAGATGGACTGGCTCAATAGTCAAAAATGCCTACGACTAAAAAGGGGATATCAGACTGAATAATACTCAAACTGACTTGCTGCGTTGGCTATCCCCAAATTGACCCCTCCTCCATTAGTGTAAGTTTTGTCTTGGTCATTTTTTCTACTTATTTTTGTTCTGCGTTTGTAATGTAATGCGTTTTGGCCGCATGTAGATATTTAACCTTTAATAACTGGGCACACAGTTTTTCTTAGAGGGCAACTCTCTTCCAAGCAAGCGAATAACGTGTGTACCAGCAGAGTCTCTATCCGAGGTTTTATTTTTGTTCCAGGGAGCCCTTTTCTCTGTGACCATGCCCAGAGGGTCTTTCCTGTCTGAGGCTCACGGAGATGGTTATTTTTGTGTTTTTTATTTTATTTTTTTAAATTTTAATCCCTACACGTTTGACAATTTCATCTTCCTAATCATCGTTGAAAGTATTCCAAATGGTCGTTTCCATCTCTGATCCACTCAACAATTGGTATAATGTCCATTTATTGTCTGCGAATCTTGTAACGTTCCAGATCCAAACGAAACTCTGCTTTCGGTTTCTCCGCGATCAACGTTCTTCAACCCGCTCGCGATTACCTCGCTTCGGATGTGCTTACACAAATATATTCCAGCCATGGTTCTTTTCCATATCCTATGTGTCATGACTCTTTGTTCTTCATTATAATAAATGCTGGGGGCACGGTTTCAAATTTATGGACTGATGCTCGCGCACAAGCATCACAGTCGTTTTATCGGGTCGTGGTGGTGATGTGGGTCACTTAAAAGATGCTTGAACCTGCCCCGTTCGGACGCTCCCGTTCTTTCGTTGTTTGCTGATCAACAGGAAGGAAAGGAGAGTTGGTTACGTGCTTTCTCCTCGACTGGGTCGGACGTAACAAGTTAACCAAAGCTGTCAACGGGTCAACAAAACAATAACCACGACGCTATTAATATTTTTGTGTACAAAAAATATACCTTTATCATCAACAATGATGAATATCTTGTAATGCGATAAAGGAGGGCGTGAATGTCGAAGTTGAGTTAGTTTTTTTTAAAGTTGAATGAACGATCTACAAAGCTAAATTCTTATTGGCTAAATGGCCAAAGTTCAGTACCGAGTACAAGGTAGCAGAGGGTATCGGCAAGTTGTGGCAAGGGCCGCCGAGCTGTAGCGAAGCTCTCCGATCTTCTGTATGCCTGACTCCGGCCTGACTGTCTTCTTTTATGGGGTCTAGACCCCCCCCCCGAACATACGTCTCTGATTGCCTGCCAATAGAAATGCCGGAAAATCCGCATTCCCGCTTGCATAAAAAAATCTAGTTAAGGTAGGTGGCTTGTCCCCTTAGCGACACACCCTATTCAACCAACCAATCACTGCCAACATATGTTGGCACCAGAAATCAAAAGATGTGTTCTCCTCTCTTTTTTCAAGTGATCTCGAAGAAGACAGGGCGTTTTAAATTGTCCTACGAACACTGAAAACATAGATAGCGCGTGCGTAAGTTTGTAAAAAAACATTACCAAGAGGACTAATATTTTTTAATATTTCATATAATACAATATAGCCGCAACAGAACAATTCCATTTGCCAACTGAAAATATTGATCACTCTTAATTTACTTTTATAAGACTATAATAATAATTCTTTGAAACTCGCAATTGTTTCCATGTGGCTTCCCTGTTAATTAACATGTTATCACCGTAACACCCATATTTTGAGGTCTAATGCTATATAGTTGCATAATAGAATCACGGGAAAATGGTGCTAATATCAATGGATATACTAATGCTATATTGTCTTTGGTGACTCGACTAAATATCTTCCTGCCAATAAACATTACAAAACAACTGTATGTAGCAATTAGTTTATCTTATTTAGATTTGGGGGGTATGTCTTTGGATCCTTGAGGATCACTTTTCTCATCTTGTGACCTGTTGTTAGTTTGATTATGTTTGTTTGTTTTCCCGGCATATAAACCTCGGTGGGTCATTAATGCTGACTAAGTTTTAGATTCGTAGGCGATATTTTGGTAGAAAACAAATGTATTTTATGTATAGATTTTAATTATTATTCAATTACTCACATTTTTTGGGTACATCCACTTCCTTTTAGAAAAATGTAAAATCCTGGATGGTCTTAATTTTCGTGAAATAGTTTTTTCCAAATTACTTGCCGGTAGTATTTTGGTCAACACTAGATAAGTCTACAAGACTCTAATAGTATAATGTTTCACTGTAAATCTATCTTGGCATGTAGTGCGTATTGGGAATTCTGTGCCGTCTAGTAAATGATGATGGGTGATGGTAGGTGTGGCCAATGTGAAGGCAGGTCAGCACACTTTGTCCTCTTCTATTGTGATCGTTGGTCACGGATAATTGAGACCCTTTCTCATATTCTTTTTTAGTCATGAGTTTGGTAAAGTGAACACTCATTCTTATCTCTCACCAAGTGAGAAAAATCCTGTTGCACATTGTGGCCATGAAGACGCCTTCAAACGTAAAAGTGGGATAAATATGTACATACCCTTTGTTTTGGGATCAGTAAGTATATCGTTTTATTTCTATAATGTGTGGAGTTAAGTGAGGAGAGATTTCTATAATTGGACCATAGCAATGCACGTGATTGCGCCCTGAATTTGGCGTCAAAATTAGATAGACATTTGGACCAGTTCCAAAGCATCAACAAGAACATTATCCACCGAGATTAGACTAAAAAAGATACGCAATTCCTAAAATCTCTCCAGTAGACTGACAAATTATGCTCAAATTTGACTCTTTATACATAAGAAGAACGTTTATATTGTTAGTCTTGTTTTTTAAATAAAAATTGTCGTTAATAAACTGTTAGGAAAGTGAATTAAAGTTTAATTCATTTATTTGGTTGCTTTAGTCTTAGAAATAAATGCTAAAGCTATACAATATTTGAATTAACAAATTATTATTTGCTTGTGGTGTGTGCCTATTAATATGTTGTAATGATTAACATTCATGTGGTGTATTGTTTATGCAAGTTGTGTTTTCCTTACCGAAATGTTCAGTGTTAGTGTAATCCTAGATGCACTATGCATAATAAGACCTTGTGAGCTATATACCAATGCTGCACCGCTCTTATACGTCCAACCAAACTAACCAGCCCAAACATACTCCTGCTTGTGCCAAACTAATCTAAAGATTAGTGAATAATGCGTATTTCTGCAGATGTGGGTCTCTTCTCCAGTTCGAAACTCTTTTTCAACTGCAACCTTGCAAATGCTTTTGTACTCAACCCAATCGAAAAATAAAATAAATAAATAAATACCTCCCACCGAAAAAAAAAAATCCATATAAAAATTAAATAAAACTTGTAGTTGTAGCAAATCGGATAATATATTCTAAGTCTAGAAAAAAAAAAAAGGGCAAAAGCTTGTGTTTGTCCAGGGTGATTTATATTTGGTAGTTCTGTCGCACGGCTAATGGCGCGGTTCACCCCCACCCCCCATAAACAAAAAAACACTCCTGTTACTAGTCGCCCCAATCTCGATTGATTGATCTTTTTCCCGCTATAACAACACACACACATATATATATATAAACGCACACACTCCTATATATACATAAACATACAACACATACAACAGCACACAAACACACCACACACACATATATAATATATATATATTATATATATATATATTATAATATATATATAATATTATATATATACTGCCCTTTCCAGCCACGTCAAAGCATGGTTAGTAAAAAGAATTTTGAAAAAAGAATAAGAAAATGTCCGGCCAGACAAAGTGCGAACACTAGAAGTCAGTCTTTCTTTCTTTTTTCCTTCTTCTCATTTATGTTTTTTTTATGATTTTATTTAATTAGCTTTGTGTTTTATATAATTTAATTTAACTTAACGCACTCACAACACACCTTATTTACTTATGTTATATACTATATAGACAGACAGATAAGCAGAGAGTGAGAGTGTTGAGGAATTGTTTTATTAGATCTTGGAGATTCTTTATTATTTATATTATTTTAATTTATTTTTTAACATTGAACGTATCAATTTTTCTTTTCTTTTTTTTATACTTTCCTTACATTCACCTTTTTTTTAACTTTTTTTTTTTTTTGGAGGGGGTTGGTATTTTATTTCTCGTAGGTTTTTTTGTGAGGGGTTGTAATCATTTTTCTTTTTTAGTCCCTTTTTTACGCTGTTCTTGCCTCACCCTCCTCAACATAAACACGCACACACAAACACACACACGCCACACACACACCACACATCACAACCATCGGTCTCTTTTCAGTTGATGAACATTTATTTTCTTTTTCTTTAAATTTTCTTTTGCATTTAATTTATTGTATTTTTCTGTCCTGATCTAAAGTAGCCATGTCAGGTTTTAAATTATAGTTAATGGGACGAATCCGCAAGCATGACCCCACTGATTCCCCCTTCTAATCCTCGGTTGTTTAAAAATCCTTGATCAAATTTTGTTTGGTGTCAGCTGATGAATCAAACGCTGATCTTCAAAATGAAAGATCGCGGCTAAAAAGCTAAAATCTAAGTGCATAAATGAACTGATAGAGAAACGAAATCGAGGCTCCTCACCATTAGCCGATTTTCTTTTCTGTTTAGATTTAATTATATTTTTGGTTTTTATCGTCAACTTCTTTTCTTTTTCTTTTTTTTTTAGTCGAAAGTATTTTATTCATGCCTAGGCACAGAAACCATAAAAACATTTAAAATGATCTTGTAGTGATGTCTTTTGAAGGAGTTAATTATTTGCTTGTTATCTAGCTCCAAATAAATATGCTACAACACAAATTACGTTTACACGAACGTTTAAAATGAGTGATTGGTCTGTTAGTTTTTACGGCATGTCAACCCTTGTTTTGGGTAATTTTATGCGAAGATGTTTGTTTTATTCATTCTGATATGTACTCAATTTTTTTTAGACACAATTTTAAAAAAAACATTTTTTTAAAAACTCCTTTCTTCTATTTAACACGAGATGGGGCCCCGCCCTAACAGGTACTAATCGCTCTGGGTTAAAGTGGACGCTGGGAGTAATGGTGATGGGTCCAGAGCACCTGGGATTAATGGCGAATGAAGGGGTATTCCCATTCCCCGGAGCTCTAGGATGGAAATCTCACCAATAAAAAAAATGCGTGAAATGTAGGTATCTACCATCCGTCCGCCGTGGGTAGTATTGACACAAGGGTTGCAATTATGGGGCATCGGGCGGGGTATGAAATATGGGTGATCTCCCACTAACAATGTGGACTCGATACGTTGAGAGCTCAGAAGCACGGCAAACCGGAGCCAAGAAGCACTAAGGCGCAAGAGGTGGGGGGACCTCACTGACTCAACGTAAACAGAGTAGCGGCAAGACCACAGTAGTAAGTCTATCTGATAGACGCCAAGAGGGAATCCCAGAAAAACATAGGTTCCTATGAACAATATATCTAAAAACTCACTAACGTAAAATTTGAACTTGTTAACCATTTGTAAGAATATTAACCGCTAAAAGATGTTTTAGCAATTTCATATGCACGATAATATTAAATTATTCGAATTTATCAATATCATCAAAATGAGTGAAATGTATGTAGGGATATTTATGGGGGTAAGGTAGTTGTTTGATTTTATGTGGGTTAAGGTCTCTGGTTGTTTTGTTGGGTGATTTTGGCAGATTTTTTCTTTTAAACCTTCATTATATTAGGTTCTACTTTCTTATGTGTTGTCTATCTCACAATCAACATTAATGTGACATTAAGGAGTTTTTTGAATAAAAGAAACTTTCTTAATGGTAATAAACAAAGATCATTTTTCGTAATTCCTGTTTATTTAGAAATTTCGTTTATTTCTACTTCATAATGTCGTTTTTTTTATATATAAAGAATGGCATCCCCCGAAAATAAAACTAGTTGTTATATTTCGGAATTAAAATTAACATAAAGCCAGGTCTTATTTCCCCGGGGAAAACCCAAATTTTTAAAGTTTCCCCATTCCGCTACTGACTGTTGGGTCAATCAGCCAGCTATAGATAGACAGACTAGCTTTACTATTTATCTGAATGTTTGAGATGAGGCTTGGATGATTAGTATTATTTGCGTTAATCCGGACTCTTGTCCTCATCTTCATTAGTCAAGATCAACAGTGAAGATGAGGACAAATAGTTCAAATAAACGGCAGATAATAACTAGACTGGCTTTAATCGGTTCAGAAATATGACTTGCTTGAAAGTTCGCATAATGGTTGCCGATTGGTCGGAAAGTTTTCATTATTCTATGTGTAAAGAAGTAACTTACCAATGTGCTGGAAACTGGACGTGAGTCCGAGGAGTTCTCGCTGGCATACTGACAAATGAGGAAAGCCAGAAGTGAGGGAAAGGTGCTTTCTTGTAGGAGAGTAAACAAATGTCTAGTGGGGTGTGGTTAATGGGTGGGATAAAAGGAGACACGCTTTCTCCGACAGGCGACAGGTCATTCAGTGATGGAGGAAGTT
>CM042148.1:118100640-118123866 GCA_023376005.1 Doryteuthis pealeii
TTTCTCAATTGAATATTGTTAATACAAATGTATTTTCATGCATCGTGGAATTTGCTTGTCTACAATACATAAATATTTTATGGCCTACAAAAGTTTGCATATTTTTGCGTATCATAATTTCATAAAATGCGCATTGGCTTTTTAACATCCAGACTTCCCTATATCTATTCTGCGGTCCTCGACTTATGAAGTTTAATTCAATTCTGGTTATAACTCAATTTTCCTCGTATAGTCAAATCTTTTAAATTAAAATTGTGCTAGAAGTTGTTGGCCTGAGGGTCGCCTAGTGTCAGCGGTAATGACATTAAACTGCATCTAATAGTGAAGTTCCAATTTTCTGGAATCTGGGGAGTGTGGAGTACCCTTTAATCGCCATTACTCCCAATGTCCACTCTGACCTAAAGTGGTTTGTAACTGTTTAGGGTCCTGATCTATGGGTTAAATAGAAAAAAAAGAGTTTTTAAAAAACATGTTTGAAAAATGAGTCTAAAGAAATTAAATACCCATCATGAGATGAATAAAAAATGTCCTCGGCATAAAAATAACCCAACAGGGTTTGATATGCTATAAAATCCAACCAACCAACCGTTAGATGCTTAGGCCCTATGGATAATTTAATTTGATACGATCAGGCCTTGCGTGAAGTCTTTGGGACTTCTTATCGGATTTAATTTCTGAAGAGCGAATACTTTAGTGTAATCCTGAGGGAATCTATCATCACTTGTCCGTCTTGACAGCCTTGATTTTTCCATTACTCCTCGGGCTATCTTCTTCACGCGTCCTATCATCTTGCAGGTCTTGCCCACACGGCATCCCAGCCAAGCTGATCGACTATACGAGTCTCATTTTGCTGGTCATCCCACTGATGTATTCCATGTGTTCATGGGAGAATGTCACAAGTTCCACCTCCTTCTCCAGCAGCGTCTAGCATGTCTTCGGGTGCAGCTTTCCAGGATTTGTTAATGACAGCATACAGCATTATTGTGATGTTCATATCTAGCTTTTTCTCAAAGTGTTTCAGCCATATATTAGCACAGTCATTGCTACAGAGAGGAAGAATTTCTCAAAGTTATTTTTCGTGCGGAGGAGTTAGTAAATATTCAGAAATCTACTTGATGACAAGTACTCTTCTTGTTAATTAACACCAAGTCTGGTCCCTTCTGGCCGGGATTAGGTGATCCGTGTGTATCTCAAAATCCCAGATAATTGTATGCATCTTCTTCTCTGGGATAGATTCCGGTTTGTGCATACAGCATTTGGTAGAATGATCAAAGCTTAGTTTCTAGCACAATCCCCAGTGGATCACCTTTCTCACCCAGTCGTGCTTAGTCTCGTACTACTTTTGTGCCAGCTTTCGCTTATGTGATTTACAGTTTTGTCTTGGTCTCCACATATATTATTATTATTATTTACTCCTTTTGAGTTTTCACATCAGTGTTAGCTGATGGTCTTTCACTGGAGTCTTGAGTGACAGCAAGTCTCCTCAGGTCTCCAGGACTCTTCTGAGTATTCTGGCAGATTGCAGCAGTGCAGTGTTCTTGAATGGTTTCAATCCTTCCTCTGATATCCAAACTTTCCAAACCCTTTTCTAATGCTTTTGGGACTGTTCCAAGTGCACCACTACATTGGTATAACTTTCACTTTCATATTCCATAAACTTTTTCAGTTCTCTGGCAAGGTCCAGATATTTGTCAATTTTTTTCATTTTCCTTAACTTCACCCTGTGAATCCGCTGGCACTGCAAAAATCCACCAGTTGACAAGTTCTTCTTTTTTGTTAATCAACACTAGGTCTGGTCTTCTTGCTGGGATAAGGTGATGCGTTTTAATTTCAAAAGTCCAGAGAATTTTGTGCGTTTCGTTCTCAAGAACAGATTCTGGTTTATGCATATACCATTTTGTTGTGTGGTCAAATTTAATTCTTGCATAATTCCCAGTGGATTCACCTTCCCAACCCAGTCGTGTCTAGTTTTGTATTCTCGTTGTGCTAGTTTGCTACATTCGCACAAGAGTATATGGTTAACAGTCTCATTCTCTATTACCGCAAAGTCTACATTTTACTATTTTGTTGGGTCTTATCAATTTTCGCTTTGAATGTAGTTTGTCCTTTGGCATTATTTGTGCAGCAATTATAAGTGATTCTGTTTCTCTTTTGAGGTTTCCCTTTCTTAACCATGTCCAAGTCTTTTCCATGTGCAACCTCATCTATTTGTCGTTTGAAAGCGTCCATATAATTGTTTTTCTTCCCATTTTTGTTTTCTAGTCTTTGTCGTTCTTCTGTTTGTCCATCTGCCGTTCTTACTATTGTTGGTCGCCATAAGTAATTTGTCTTTGCTCTTCCTTGTGTAATCTTCAGTTGTTGGATTGTGGTTTCTACGCATTCCTCTAATGTTGGCAAGACCTCTTCCCCCTTCCTTTCTTGACACATACAATCTATCTCTATCATCTCTAGGTGGAGAGCCTTGTGCATGGTCATTAATTTTCTCGTCCTTTGGTCTATCTTGTCTGAGTTCTTCTTTTGTCCATTTTAAGAATGGTCTGAGTATCTTATAATGGGGTATTATTATTATTATTATTGCTATTATCATTATAAATGCATGGGTCTATACTATAAATGTCTCATCCAGGTTTCTGTTCTATATCTGTTGCGAATTATCATCATAATCATAATTATCACTACCTAATTATAAACCCCGATTAAAACAATCATCACTACAATCAACATCATTAGTTTAGTGAATATTGTATATAATTCTCATTATTTAATAATATGAAATCATGAAAAGCAATCATCACTATAACTAACATCATTACAGATAGTAAATATCTTATGCAATTCTCACAATCTAATTATACGTGATGATTAAAGCAATCATCACTACAATCAACATCATTACACTTGGTGAATATCTATGTATTATTACTGGACGTCCTTAATCCTCCGTCCGTAATCATTGTGCAACACCCTCTGGTTAAAAATGAGACCGTCCAAATCGGCTAAGATGAAATGCAAAAATGTAAATAATGATTCTCTGGTGTTGCTTATCTTCTTAATTCATATTTATATGAGTGCCATCGCCTCAGCTATATAATGGAACATTCCGTTTTTATTATAAAGAAAGAAAGGACATGCTACACAAAAAATATAAGAAAGAAAGAGTGTAGGAGAAAATTAGAGAGGGAGAGTGTTTGAGAACGGGAAAACAATAATCTGCTTCAATCGAACATAATAAAAAGATGAAAAGAAGGAAAGAAAAAACAAAGAGTGAGTGAGTGAGTTTTAGTGTGTTGTGTTGTAGAGAGAGAGAGAGAGAGAGAGAGAGAGAGAGAGAGAGAGAGAGAGAGAGAGGGAGAGAGAGATTATTATAATTTTTTACATATTGAACTATTTGGCAATAGTTCTTTAAGTAACATATCAAGCATTGTAATATTAAATTTATCATACTGTTGTATATCCACTATCTATAGTCTATCTATACACATATAAAAGGGCAGCTTTGTGTGTACGTATGTCCGGGGGAAACTTATGAAAATAAAACAATTAATGACAAAGTAAATATATATAAGACAATACTATCACCCAAGCTTGCTTTTTGAGCAAAAAATAATGAAGAATTTTCTTTATATTCGTGAAGATATCTAAGAATTTGAATGGTAAGAGAAGAGAAAGTCATTGGTGACGTTCGTGATTAAAACATAAATCAATTATGTAAAACCAAAACAATCAACGGATCTTCGAGACTAACTTTGTTTATCCCTTCCCCTACCGAGACAATGCCGGGTAGCCACTTCTAGTCATATATAATTCTCACTCACTATTTATATTCTATGATTAAAGCATTCATCACTACAATCAACATCATTACAATTACATCATCATCACCATCATTGTAAACATTCCTTTTGTTATCCATATAATTGTTGTTGTTGTTGATGCTGCTGCTTCTGCTGATAATGCTATTATTGTGACAACAATTTCCTTGTTTTTTTAATGATTTTTATGCCTATCATCAAGCGTAGAATTGAAGTGAGCGCTTAAAAGAAAAAAAAATTGAGTTTTCTCTTTCTCAAAAAAAAAAAAAAAATGTTTGCATTGAAAAGTGGGAAAAAAATTTAATGAAGGTAAATAAAAAAAAAAGTTAAATTCTCTGGAGGAAATAGATATATATTAAAAAGGTATTTTATAGAAATGAAAATTTAAAAGATTTCTTTTTTTTTGGTATGTACACATAAATAACTCAGGCAGATAACTGAAGTGCACATATATTCATTAGAGATTTTATCTATTTGTAAATACGCATACCTGTATAATAATTGATATATAAATGCTTAAATACGTGGATATATACTTATTCCATATATATATTATATATATATATATATATATATATATATATTAATATATATATATATATATTAATACAAACAAACTTTAATTCCGTATTGTACATTCATAAAATCAAATATTCAAAGATATCAATGGAGAGATTTATATAGACACAAAAAAGTTATATATATATATATATATTATATATATATATATATATATACTGAATGAAATAAAAATCTTAATATTTTAATGTATAAATGCAAGTGTGTTAATGTTGTTTCATGTATTCATAAAAACCTGTTTTTTCCTAGATATAATACATATTTGCAGACATGTTTTATACACGCACACACACACACATACATACATACAACACACGTAATATATTATAATATATATATATATATATATATAATATATATTAGCTTAACAGCCCCCTTATCGACTGCAATTTAGTTTAGGCGCCAATAAGATGTAGGAGGTATGATGATTTGGGTTGGTATTATTATTATTATTGGAGGTATCATGGTTGGTCCGTGGTGAGAATCTGACGGTACAAAAACAACCGCAGATGCTTTTATAGTCTTCCTCAAATAGCACCTAAAATCTTTTCAGGAGCATTGAAGAAGCAACAGTGTACAGAAATACACCCTATTGTCTTCTGAAAAAGGTTGGAATATCAGTGAGACGATATGGCAAGACGTCAATTGATAAAAGTAAACATGCAAAGAGAACATGAAGGTCGATTTCACGAAAGTTCTGTTCACAGATGAAACTCATATAACACTTAATGGCCGTGATGGTTTGAGCAAAGGTTGGGTCGTAAATGGACGAGATCCTCATTAAAGCTTGAGGTGCCAACAAGAAGGAGGTATTATGATTTATGTTGGTATTATTGGATATACCATAGTTGGTCGGTGTAGAGTGCCTGATGGTACAAAAATAACCACAGATGCTTATTTAGTCTTCCTCAAAGAGTACCTAGAATCTTGACTAAAAAAGCTAAACATCACTTTTAAGAGGACCATCATAGTTATGCAAGATAATACTCATTCGCATTTAACAAACAAACTACAGAGTACCTGTAAAGATTAGGCTTCTGTAGACTTCGGAAGATGAACTGGCTGACCATTTCCCCAAACTTAAACCCAATTGAAACCTTATGGAGCTGTAAGAATAGCTGTTCTACAGAATATAGGTTCACAAAATCCAATGGCGAAAGAGAAAGCACATATTACCTTTAACTATTTTATTAACATGTAAACGCCATAACAGACAATATAACAAGGACTTAGAGGCAGTACTCACAGTTCTTATATCTCCCTCGTTGAGCGGGGTGCTCAGGTTGAGTCTTCAGTTGTTATTTCCTCACTGAGGGGGAATTCCTTCAGTCACCAGGGACTGAGACAAAAGCTCACTTCTACGAGGCTCTCTCGTTGGTACCAAAACGGTAAAGAAGGTCCTTCACTCAACCTGGCAACAGACGTTACTTTTTCTACTTCCTGTTCCCCAAAGGTACAGGAGAGTTTTAGCCCCTACAGAGCGTTCTGATACAACATATTTATGAGAATGGACGTCAATTTAGAAGCAAGGATGACTTATGGCAGGAAATAGTAAACTTATCATGTGGAATTACATAAGGGGAAATCCAGAAATTGACATGTTCGAAGTACCAGGGACTTTAATTCAAGTCATTTAAAACAAGGTTCACGTATCTCATATTAACTAACTCCAATATCAATTTTTTTAACTTTGTTTACTTTTATTTCAGTTGAATTTCATCTTAGTTACTGTGCGTATATAATATATAAGTAAAGCAGGTTTATTGTTGGTATCAGTGTCACAGTGTGGGAGTATATCCCCTTTTAACTTGCGCTAGACCAGGGAGATTGTTTTTGTTATCGAGGTGGAGCACGCATACCTATCATTGCTCCGCACTTTACTATTCATATAAAAGCTGTGCTACTCATGGGCTGAGGGGCTGATATGAAAACCGGAACCTTGTAGTTCCAAGGCGGATGCCCCTATCGAATGAGCGAAACGGTGCATGTACATTATTCAACACACACCACACACACACACAACACATATATCACTATATATTTATATTATATATTATATATATATATATATATATATATATATAATACGTCTCCACATGGTCAAATTTCTTAAGCCATGTTTAACAAGTTTCATTTCAGTTTTCTTTCTCCTGCTGGTTGCCATACCAAAGTAAAATAAAACAATCTGCCCTACTTTTTTTACCCATAGCTGGAGGGAGAACAGTTGAATTCATACCTTTTCCAAAGGTATTAGCACTATGTAAAATACAAACAGACTGGTCCAGGATTTGAACTCATTTCACCGTGTCCATTTCCTATGACCGTAACCATTACATTACGCGTTTATCTAATCTATATATCTATCTCTTTTTCTCTCTCTTTCTCTCTCTCTTCTCCTCTCTCTTAATATATATATATATATATATATATATATATATAATATATATTATATATATGTATAATATATATATATTATATATATAATATAGTATATATATCTGTGTGTGTATGTGTATGTGTATCTGTGTGTGTGCACGCATTATCGCTGCATATGAAATATTTAATAAGCATATAAACATTCATATATATTCTAAGTATTTATATATATATATATTTAAATCAATCTTTGAATATAAGTATTTTTAGATACACCTTTATTATCATTGTCTCTTTTGTCCATTGAATGTAACAAACCATGATTGATAGAAAATTTCCGATCCATATCTCTGGGGTGAAATTTAAGTTCTCCCCACCCTAAAGTAAATGTGATAAATCAACACAAACTTGAATGACACACAAAAACATTTTGCAGTTGTCACACAGGAAAGAGCTGACATGGAATGTGCTCAACTCTATAAACAATGTTTGCACATTGTATGAATAAAACATTATTAATACAATAATGCGCTTAATTTTTTTCTTTATTACAACTTTAAAAATATTGTATACGATACATATATCCATCCATACAATATTATTTATCTAAAGTTATTATTTATGAAGCTTATTTAATCTGACACAAGGCTTCATTTAAAGAGTCCTAAAATAAAAATTAAACTACTTAGCTAACCACTGCAATTTACTACATATATTAAAATTTAATGAAGAGTAAAAAAAGTTGGTTAGAGTAAGATAAATGCATTATATATACTAGCAAGAATATGCATAATTATTCAAGTTTTACTGTAATGAAATATATCATATTAGAAAGAATAACGAAAATAAATAAGAACGCATATAAAAAGATTAAACATTACAATTCTATTTTAATTGGTTTCTATATAAAATCATTCAAAGGATTGATTTTAATCCGTTGGAAAATATAACAATTGTATTAGAGATCAATAACACCAAGTAATTCTTTATTAAACCATGTTTTGTTAAAGCCAGTATGCAAATTAACCACACCATATATTATGTAAACCTTTATTTCTTAGTGATATATAAGAAACATTGCATGAAATTAAAGGCATTAATTACAAGGGCTGTTTTGAGGAAAATGCAGATTTTCATAGATACATCGTTAATAAATAAGATTTATTCAATGATTTTGACTTTAAATTAAATACTCATTGATAAACTTCGGGGGTCCGAAATGAAATGAAATCCTTATAATATTAACAAAATTAGGGAATTCTTGAGGGTATTGTGATATAAGCAGTGATGTAATTTTATTTACAGACAGAATCCGAATCTCCATTTATTTCCTTTTATTTTATTTTATTTCCTAACAGCTTTTTTCCTATTTAGGTTAATGACACAACATTTATACCAAGATATTCCTTGGTTTTAGGACTACCTAATGTTTGAAAAAAAAATCCATTTTAATTGGTTTTAATTAGTCGTAATTAGCAATTAAGTAAAAAACTGACCCATCCCTCACTGTCATTCTACATATTACTTTCACCCTCTCTATATGAGTAAGAGTGAGAGAGTAAGTGACAGAGAGTTATTGTGTTAGACCTTTAATTATGTTAAAATTAATTTTAATATAGGGGTGAGCGGGTAATGACGTAACTACCGTGGACCAGTAGTGGACTCGCCTTCCAAGAAAGCCTTCTCTCCTGTAGGCATAACAAGGGTATTTTTGCTGGGACGTCGGAGAAGGGGGGAGGCATATTTTAACGCGGGACTTATGGCTAGCGAAATCTTTCTTGTTCGGGCTAATTTTTTTTTTGTAAAAGTGTTTGTAGCTCGAATCTGTGTTGTTCGGGCTAAAATTTATTTTGCGGGAAAAGTTTTTAAATCATAACATAAAAAACATGGGGGTGGGTTACCTTTATCGCCTTCAAACCAATAAAAGTTATTAGTCGATAAAAACGCCTGCAAACCGCCAAAGAAATATTTTAAATTTGCGGGTGGTGGTAACATATTTACATTTACTTGTTGAGGAAACTTGGAAGGGCGCTTAAATTATCACTTTATATAGGGAGTCCATAAGTATCCCTAGTATATATATATATATATATATATATATATATATCACAAGGTTCCTGGTTCGATACTGGCCCTCGCCACCTCAGCGTAATGAGTAGCACAGGTAAAGTGACGAGCTGATGGTAAGTGTGGCGCTAAAGATCTCTTTTGGTCTAGCGCTAGTGAAAAGGGGATAGACTTCCTCTCCGTCTGGCTGATGCCGTCATTAGGCCGCCCCGACAATAATATATATATATATATATATAATATATATATATATATATATAATATATATATATAGAAGAACAAAAAGTTTAAGAAAAACAGAGATATTTCTTCTATGTTATTATTCTTTACATGTTCTCAATTAGGTTCAACATCAGGAGAAAAAGTTTTAGTTGAAGAAATTGTTTTTTAGAACATCGTAAAAGTTTTCAAAATATTTGATAAGCCACAAAAGAAGGGGTGGAGATGTGCCAGTGAAGGGGCATATCCATTTGTTGGGTGAAAACCATTTTGTGGTTAAATTCTCGAAGATTGCTTTTTTTTATCTATACATATATCTTTGTGAAGGAACCTGGCTAATAAGAGTTTATTTATTAGATTTGGGAGTGATTTATTTCAAGTTAGATTGAATGAACAATGGCTTATGTATTTATTTATATAGGTGTTAGTGACATCCACATTTTATGACTAGGTTAGGTAAGTTTTATATTAAGTCAAATGAATTATTGCTTTTTCATTTTATTTTCCATTTGTTTTCCAACTTTTTCGGCTACTGATTATATGTTGATGTCATTTTCAATTCTTTCAAATGTTAAAATAATGATCGTTTGAGTGTAAATATTGTCTATGGGTAGTAATTGTGATTCATTGGTTTTGATTCTGTGTCTATAGTTGTTTAGTCTAAAACAATGACCATTCTGACTTTCACACACACACCACTACACACACACACACACACACACACACACACACACAACACACACAACATCATATATATATATTTCATTGTTTGGCATTGTTTTAAACTGTTTCAGATGCCACCTTACTGGCTAGGGACCAGGCGTTTGCCACCCTCAAATCATGACTGACTTTCACGTGCTATATCTTCAGATTGGAGGCGCGTGGTGTAATGGTTAGAGTCGTAGGAAATGGACTCGTCGACGCGAGTTCAAATTCTAGACAAGTCTGTCTACATTTCACAAAGCGCTAATACCCTTGGGGAAAGTATGCATCCATCTGCTCTCCCTCCAGCTATGGGTAAATAGCAGGTCAGGCTGGGCTCTTTAACCTTGGTTAGGCAACCAGTCTAGGAGAAAGAAAACGCTGAATTCAAACCTGCTAACTCCACTTTAAAAATTGACCTTGTGTCAAATTCTGCTCGTGCAGAGGGGTTGTAAATATGTATCCTCAGGCAAGCGCGAAATCCAGACGTGAGTTTTACCTTGGTTTTATTTCGTTTTATAGTTTCAAATAATGTGATATTACTAGGAATTCTTGTTCATGTATCTGTTTTTTGACTGATATAAGCAGAAAATCCTAATTCTCCCCCCCCTCTCTCTCTCTCTCTCTCTCTTCTATATATATATATATATATAATATATATATAATATATATATATAATATATATTGAGATAGACTGAGAAAAAGAGGACGAGACAGAAATACAGATGAACATCTAAACCCTACTTGAGATTATGTTTAGATTGTATAAAAAGACTTCGAAGAAATTAAAAAGAGAAAACAAGACTGAAAAATTCATAAAGGAAAACCACAATAAAAAAAATATATGGAAGCATTGAAATATCAAACAAAACATTTCAGCCAGATAATAGATACATAGATAGATGAAAAGTGAGCGAGAGAGGAAACTAAATGAAAAAAAAAAAAGCCACAACGGATATTTTCATCACAGTGGATATGTTTTAATGCATTTACAGCATGTAAAAAAAAAACTTAAAAAAAAGAAAATCCGATTCTTTCATTTGCTCTTGGGGGGATAGAAACCAACAGATTTGAAAATATGAGTTTCTTTCATTCCTTATTGAAATGAAACAATGAATAGCATAAAAACTGTCATCATTTTTTTTTAGCTTTTAAAATAAATCTTTTTAAATGAAAAGCTAAAAATTACAATGCCTTGCGCAATTTTTGACAGACTTGCATTTTTTTTATCCTCAAGCAAAAGCTGGAGGAAAAATGCGATAAAATTTGATAAAAAAAGAATATATATATATATATATATATATATATATATATATATATATTGTGTGTGTGTGTGTGTGTGTGTGTGTGTATATATGTAGGTATTTATATATATATGTATATATGTAGGTATTCATATATATGTGTGTGTATATATATATGTAATTATATATAAATGTGTGAGTGTGTCTGTGTGTATATGCAGGTATTAACTCATGTATATCAATTGATATGTGTGTAAGTATATATGTATATAAGTGTATATGTATATATATGCAGATATATATATATATATATATATATGTGTGTATGTGTATGTTTATTCTCTGTCTTTTGTCCTGCTACCAATTTTAATATTTATTATTTATTCATTATTTATCATATATATATTGTTATTTTTTGCCATTTTCTTTATAGTTAACATATATCCATATATACTTATGAAAATAAATTTCTATAAGGATGTTTCATTGGTTAGAATGGATATCATAGAATTGTCAGACTGGCTCTCAGAATAATTTCTAGACATGAATTGTTAAGCAGAATTTAATTTTGACTTGCTTGGGGGGGGTGGGTGCGGGGGTGTAGTGGGGTGTGACTTTTATACGATCACAATGTGTCTGAGAATTTCTTCTCAAAGAAATGAGATCTGTGAATCGAAACTCAAATTCCCTTGAAATAACTCATAATGAACAGTGTATACTATTTACAAGCCACTGAAAGAAAATTTACAAATGTCCTGGTTAAGAGGAATGTTCTTATAAACAGTTTTTTTTTTTTTATTATATATGAATTATGCGAAATATACAAGTGAACTTTGTGGATTTTTTGAATTGTTAGTCTGAAAATTGTTGAAATATTTCACATATCTAATGTAGAATTAAGTCTTTAAGGTTCGTTCAGCCTTATTCCTAAAAGAAAAAAAGTGGATAAGTGCCTCTCTAATGTTTTTTTTTAAATACAAAATCTCTCTCTCATATATATATATATATAGTATAATATATATTATATATATATAATATATATATACCAACGCCTCCGCACGAGCAGGATGCAACACAAGGTTAATTTCTTAGCTGGAGTTTTAACAGGTTTGAATTAACAGTTTTCTTCTCAAGACCGGTTTGCCTTACCAGTCTGCCCTACTATTTAACCATAGCTGGAGGAGTATAGTATGATTCATACTTTCCCAAAGGTATTAGCGCTATGTGAAATGCAAACAGTTTCGTCTATGATTTGAACTCGGGTCGATGAGTCCATTTCCTACGATTCAAACCATTATGACACAAATAAATGTAATATCAATTCACCCCCAAATAAATTAATTGAATACTAGCAGGACCTGTGGATATACCACAGTATCATAATTTAATTATTACAACTTTTGGTATATTTGCGTAAGAACTAATGCATAATACTTCAATATGTAAAAAGTATAATAATCTTGATTTAACACGCTCTCATTCTTTTTCTCCTTTGTTTCCTTTGTTTCCATCTTTTCATTGTGTTCAATTGAAACACATTAGCATTATCGCTTCCATGCACTCACCCCTCTCTATATATCTTTCTGCTAATCTCTTTCATTCTTATTATATTTCTTCTGTGTTGCATGTCCTGTTTCTTCCTTTTCTTCTTTATAGAAAATGGAATGGTGCATTATTTAGCTGAGAAGACTCATGAAAAATTAAAGAAAATGGGCGCATAAGCAACACCAGATAACAGGATTACATTTTTTTTCATCTCTTGGATTGATGATTGGACGATCGCATATTTTCAACAAAAGTGTTGTTGAAGATGATAACGGTCATATTTTTAGGAAAATGAGTATTAATATAGAGATCATATTTCGAAGTTCATATATATGTCACTACTGCAATAATATGCGCCCCTGGACACGTAGATGTGCAACGTTATAGTTTTAATAATGTAAATGAAATATCTATAAGTCTGCAGGAATTATTAAACTAAGGAACGTAAAAAAAATGTTATCTTATTCTCCATGGCTTCTTATATAAATCATACATAAGATTGATTTTATAACTCCATTTGGAAAAAAACATCTAAGTAGAGATCAATAACACCAAGTAATTATTCATAAACCCGTTTTTGTTAAAACCCAATATGCGAATTAACCACACCATTTGGTTATGTAACCTTATTTTTCTTAGTAATACACGAGACACATTTAAGGATTTTAAAGCACTAATAATATGGGCTGTTTTGAGGGCAAATCTAATTCAGATTTTTCATAGATTCATCGTTGATAAATAAGAATTATTCTATATACTAATGATTTTGATTATAAGTTTAAATAGTGCTTAATAAACGTATGCAATTCTTAGGGGTATTGTGACGTAAGCAGTGACGTAGTTTCTATTACAGGCAGACACCGAATCTCTATTATAATAAGATAAGATAATTCGTTTAAGATTTAATTGTTTTTAAATATATTCTTATGTGATTATATGCGTCGTTAACAACGCCGGAAAGAACTGGATCTTTTCAGTCAGATTTAAAAAAACAAACTATTCTCCTACAGAAGACATTTAGAAGTCCTGTTTTAGATTAACCCCTTAAAGACAAATGTCCTATCGAGGGAAAAAGTAAGGGATGGATTTATAGGTTTGATTTGATCTTTTGCGGCACAAGGCAAAGGAAATGTGAGATTGAGTTTCACTGAGATTTATCCATTATTACTGTTTCCGATCCGTAACCTGTCGGAACAACTTTTTATAACCCAATCGGAAGTGTTCACTTCGACAGACATCGTTCATATGTCAAAGAAAAACCAACCGGCCCAACGTACTCACTTCCGGGATGAACGCGAGAGAAAAAATATATACAGTGTCATTTCCCAAGTTTTTCTCTTGGGTATAGCTTTTTAACAAGAAAAAAAAACTTGATCTATACTCTGTATTCCCCTCTTTTCTCCATCTACTTCCCTTTCTCCTTCTCCTGCTGTTTTCCTTTCTCTTCTTTACTTCACTCTTTTTCACTTCCTCACTCACTGAATGACCCGTCGCCTGTTCGGAGAAGCGTGTCTCTTTTATCCCCACCCACTTAACCACAAGATATTTGTACTCTCCTACAAGAAAGCACCTTTCCCTTACTTCTGGCTTCCTCATTTGTCAGTATTCCAGCGAGAACTCCTCGACTACACGTCCAGTTTCCAGCACATTGGTAAGTACTTCTTTACAACATAAAATAATGAAATATTTTCCGGCCAATCGGCAACCATTACGCGACTTTCAAGCAAGTCAATTTCTGAACCGATTAAAGCCAGTCTAGTATTATCTGCGTTATTCGAACTATTGTCCCCATCTTCATTGTTATCTGTACTAATGAAGATGAGGACAATAGTCCGAATAACGCAGATAATACTAATCATCAAGCCTCATCTCAAACATTCAGAGAAATAGTAAAGCCAGTCTGTCTATCTATAAGCTGGCTGATTTGACCCAACAGTCAGTAGGGAATGACATAATGTTTCCCCGAAAATAAGACCTGGCTTATGTTAATTTTCAATCCGAAATATAACACTAGGTTTTATTTTCGGGGGATGTCTTATTCTTTATATATAAAAAAAACGACATTATGAAGTAGAAAATAACGAAATTTCTAAATAAACAGAAATTACGAAAAATGATCTTTGTTTATTTACCATTAAGAAGTTCTTTTATTCAAAAAACTCCTTAACGTCACATAATGTGATTGTGAGGATAGACAACACATAAGAAAGTAGAACCTAATATAATGAAGTTTAAAAGAAAGAATCTGCAAAAATACTCCCAAAACAATCAGAGACCTTAAACCCACATAAAATCAACAACTATCTTACCCCCATAAATATCCCTACATACATTTCACTCATTTTGATGATAAATGATAAATTCGAATAACTTATATATATCGTGCATATGAAATTGCTAAAACATTCTTTTAGCGGTTAATATTCTCACAAAGGTAACAAGTTCAAAATTACGTTAAAGGTGAGGTTCAGATATATTGTCATAGGAACCCTATGTTTTTCTGGGATTCCCTCTTGGCTGTCTATCAGATAGGCTACTACTGTGGTCTGACCGCTATTCTGTTACCGTTGAGTCAGTGAGGTTCCCCCCCACCTCTGTGCCTTAGTGCTCTTGGCTCCGGTTGGCCCTGATTTTGAGCTCTCAACGTAGTCGAGTCCACATTGTTAGTGGGAGATCACCCATATTTTTCATACCCCACCCGATGACCCATACTTGCAACCTTGTGTCACATACTACCCACGGCGGACGGGATGGGTAGATACCTACATTTCACTCATTTTTCTATTGGTGAGATTTCCATCCTAGAGCTCCGGGGAATGTGGAATACCCCTTCATCGCCATTAATCCCAGGTTCTCTGACCCATCACCATTACTCCCAGGTCCACTTTAACCCAGAGCGATAGTACCTGTTAGGATCCCATCTTCGTGTTAAAAAGAAGAATGTGAGTTTAAAAAAAATTTTTTTAAAAATTGTGTCTAAAAAAAATTGAGTACATATCAAGAATGAATAAAACAAAACATCTTCGGCATAAAATTACCCAACAAGGGTTGACATGCCGTAAAACTAAACAGACCGATCACTCATTTTTAACGTCGTGTAAACGTACATTTGTGTTTGTAGCTATTTATTTGGAGCTAGATAACAAGCAAATAATTAACTCCTTCAAAGACATCACTACAAGATCATTTAAATGGTTTTATGGTTTCTGTGGCTAGGGCATGAAATAAAATACTTTCGACTGAAAAAAAAAAAAGAAAAAGAAGTTTGACGATAAAAATAAAAATATAACAAATCTAAAAAGAAAAGAAATCGGCTAATGGTGTAGAGCCTCGATTTCGTTTCTCTATCGAGGTTCATTATGCACTTAGCATTTTAGCTTTTTTAGCCGCGTCTTTCATTTTGAAGATCAGCGTTTGATTCATCAGCTGACCACCAAATCAAATTTGATCCAAGGGATTTAAACAACGGAGATTAGAAGGGGGAATCAGTGGGTCCATGCTTGTCGGAATTCGTCCCATTAACTATAATTAAAACCTGACATGGCTACTTTAGATCAGGACAGAAAAAATACAATAAATTAAATGCAAAAAGAAAATTAAAGAAAAATAAAGAAAAATAAAATAAATGTTCCAT
Source organism: Doryteuthis pealeii (assembly GCA_023376005.1). Classification (NCBI taxonomy): domain Eukaryota; kingdom Metazoa; phylum Mollusca; class Cephalopoda; order Myopsida; family Loliginidae; genus Doryteuthis; species Doryteuthis pealeii. The sequence goes on from CM042148.1 coordinate 118,116,819, forward strand.
CAACTGAAAAGAGACCGATGTGTGTGTGTGTGTGTGTTTGTGTGTGCGTGTTTATGTTGGAGGAGGGGAGGGCAGAACAGGTAAAAAGGACTAAAAAAAGAAATAAATGATTACAACCCCTCACAAAAAAAAACTACCGAGAAAATAAATACCCCCCTCCAAAAAAAAAAAAAGTTAATAAAAAAAGTGAATGTAAGGAAAGTATAAAAAAAAGAAAAGAAAAATTGATACGTTCAATGTAAAAAAAAATAAATAAAAATAAATATAAATAAATAAATAAATAAATAAAGAATCTCCCAAGATCTAATAAAACAATTCCTCAACACTCTCACTCTCTGTCTGTCTGTCTGTCTATATATATATAAGCAGTAAGTAAATAAGGTGTGTTGTGTGTGTAAAGTAAAATAAATATATAAAACACAAAAGCTAATAAATAAAATCATTAAAAAGAAACATAAATGAAGAAGAAGGAAAAAAAAGAAAGAAAGACTGACTTTAGTTGTCGCACTTTGTCTGGCCGACATTTTCTTTTCTTTTTTCAAAATTCTTTTTACTAACCATGCTTTGACGTGGCTGGAAAGGGTCAAAGTATATATATATATATGTGTGTGTGTGTGTATGTTTATGCATATATAGGAGTATGTGCGTTTATATATATATGTATATATATATATGTGTGTGTGTGTGTTATAGCGGGAAAAGATCAATCAATCGAGATTGGGCGACTAGTAACAGAGTGTGGGGGTGGGGGGTGAACCGGCCATTAGCCGTGTCGACAGAACTACCAAATATAAATCACCCTGACAAAACACAAGCTTTTGCCCTTTTTTTTTTTCTAGACTTAGAATATATTATCCGATTTGCTACAACTACAAGTTTTATTTAATTTTTTTTATATGGATTTTTTTTTCGGTGGGGAGGTATTTATTTATTTATTTATTTTTCGATTGGGTTGAGTACAAGCATTTGCAAGGTTGCAAGTTGAAAAAAGAGGTTCGAACTGGAAGAAGAGACCACATCTGCAGAAATACGTCATTATTCACTAATCTTAGATTAGTTTGGCACAAGGCCAGGAGTATGTTTGGCTGGTTAGTTGGTTGGACGTATAAGAGCGGTGCAGATTGGTATATAGCTTACACAAGGTCCTTATTATGCATTAGTGCATCTAGGGATACACTAACACTGAACATTCGGTAAGGAAAACACAACTTGCATAAACAATACACACATGAATGTTTAATGCATACAACATATAATAGCACACACACAAGCAAATAATATTTGTTAATTCAAATATTGTATTAGTATAGCATTTACTCTAAGACTAAAAGCAACAAATAAATGAATTAAAACTTAGTTCACTTCTAACGGTTTATTTAACGACAATTGTTTTATTTAAAAACAATGACTAACAATATAAACGTTCTTCTTATGTATAGAGTCAAATTTGAGAGAATTCTACTAGAGAGGGAATTTTAGGATATTTGGTATCTTTTTTTAGTCAATCTCGGGGATAATGTCTTGTTGACTGCTCTTGGAACTGGTCCAAATGTCTATCTAATTTTGACGCCAAAACCTCAGGGCGCATCACGTGATTGCTATGTCCAATTATAGAAATCTCTTCCTCACTTAACTCCACACATAGAAATAAACGTATCTTACTGACCCAAAACAAAGGGTAATGTACATATTTATCCCACTTACGTTTGAAAGATCTTCATGGCCACAATGTGGCAACAGGATTTTTCTCACTGGTGAGAGATAAGAATGAGTGTTCACTTTACCAAACTCATGACTAAAAAGAATATGAGAAAAGGGTCTCAATTATCCCGTGACCAACGATCACAATAGAAGAGAACAAGTTGTGCTGACCTGCCTTCACATAGGCCACACCTACATCACCCATCATCATTTACTAGAGGACACAGAATTCCCAATATGCACTACATGCCAAGAGAGATTTACAGTGAAACATATACTGTTAGAGTCTGTAGACTTTGATCTAGTGTAAAGAAAATACTACCAAGCAAGTAATTTGAAAAAACCTTTTACGAAAATAAGACCATCCAGGATTTTACATTTCCTAAAAGAAGTGGGATTGTACTCAAAAGTGTGAATAATTGAATAATAGTTAAAATCTATACATAAATACATTTGTTTTCTACCAAAATATCGCTACGAATCTAAAACTTAGTCAGCATTAAATGACCTACCGAGGTTGATATGCCGGAAAACAAAACAAACATAACCAAACTAAACCAACGATCACAAGATGAGAAAAGTGATTCCTCAAGGGATCAAAGACATACTCCCAAATCTAAATAAGATAACTAATTGCTACATACAGCTGTTTTGTAATGTTTATTGGCAGGGAAGATATCTAGTCGAGTCACCAAAGACTAATATTAGCATTAGTATATCCATGATATTAGCGCCGTTTTCTCGTGATTCTATATGCAACTATGGAGAATTAGACCTCAGAATATGGTGGTTACGGTGATAACATGTTAATAACAGGAAGCACATGGAACAATTTGGAGTTTCAAAGAATGTTATATTATAGTCTTATAAAAGTAAATAGAGTGAGTCAATATTTTCAGTTGCAAATGAATTGTTCTGTTTGCGGCTATATTGTATTATATGAAATATAAAAAATATTAGTCCCCTTGGTAAATGTTTTTTACAAACTTACGCACGGCTATCTATGTTTTCAGTGTTCGTAGACAATTTTAAACGCCTGTCTTCTTCGAGGATCACTTGAAAAAGAGAGAGAAACACATCTTTTGATTTCTGGTGCCAACATATGTTGGCCAGTGATTGGTTGGTTTGAAAAGGGTGTGTCGACTAAGGGGACAACCCACCTACCCTAGCTAGATTTCTTTATGCAAGCGAATGCGGATTTCCGGTATTTCTATTGGCAGGCCAATCAAAGACGTATGTTCGGGGGGGGGGGGTGTCTAGACCCCATAAAAAGAAGACAGTCAGCCGGAGTCAGGCATACAGAGATCGAGAGCTCGCTACAGCTCGGGGCCCTTGCCACAACTTTGCCGATACCCTCTGCTACCTTGCCACTCGGTACTGAACTTGACTATTTAGCCATAAGAATTTAGCTGTAGATCGCCATCCAACTTAAAAAAAAACTAACTCTAACTTCGACATTCACGCTCCTTTATCGTCATACAAGATATTCATTGTATGATTAATAAAGGTATATTTTTTGTACACACAATATTAATAAGCGTCCGTGGTTATTTGTTTTGTGGACCCGTTAACAGCTTTGGTTAACTTGGTTATCGTCCGACCCAGTCGAGTTGAGAAAGTACGTAACCAGCTCTCCTTCATCCTTCATGTTGATCAGCAAACAACGAAAGAACGGGAGGTGCGAACGGACAGGTTCAAGCATCTTTTAAGTGACCCACATCACCACACGACCCGATAAAACGACTGTGATGCTGTGCCGGAGCATCGTTCCATAAATTGAAACCGTGCCTCCAGCATAGTATTATAATGAAGAACAAAGACTGGTCATGACACATAGGACTATGGAAAGAACCGTGCTGGGAATATATTTGTGTAAGCACATCCGAAGCGAAGGTAATTCGCGAGCGGAGTGAAGAACGTGATCGCGGAGAACCGAAAGCAGAAGTTCCGTTGGACTGGACACGTTACAAGGTTTGCAGACAATAAATGGACATATACAATTGTTGAGTTGTATCCGAGAGATCGGAAACGACCATTTGGAAGACTTCAACGATGATAGGAAGATGAAATTGTCAAACTTGTAGGGATTAAAATTTAAAAAAATAAAAATAAAAAACACAAAAAATAACCATCTCCGGTGAGGCCTCAGACAGGAAAGACCCTCTGGGCATGGTCACAGAGAAAAGGGCTCCCTGGAACAAAATAAAACCTCGGATAGAGGACTTTGCTGGGTACACACGTTATTCGCTTGCTTGGGAAGAGAGTTGCCCTCTAAGAAATAACTGTGTGCCTAGTTATAAAGGTTAAATATCTACATGCGGTGCCAAACGGATACATACAAAACGCAGAACAAATAAGTAGAAAAAATGACCAAGACAAAACTTACACTAAGTGAAGGAGGGTCAATTTGGGATAGCCAACGCAGCAAAGTCAGTTTGAGTATTATTCAGTCTGTTTATCCCCTTTAGTCGTAGGCTATTTTATGGCTATGAGCCAGTCCATATGGTAGAGTGCTGGGGGTATGTTAGCTATTCTACAATGATATTAAAGGTATCTCTTGTCTTTCGTCCCCTCCTTAATTTCTTTTCCAGCTCGACAATTTACAGAAGGTAAACTACAATCTCCCAAGAGGCCTCAGGCAGGAAAGTACATCTGGGTATGCTCACAGAGAAAAGAGCTTCCCGGCACGAAAAAAACAAACCCTCAGACAGTGAACTTTGCTGGGTACAAACGTTGTTCGGTTGCTGGGGAAGAGAGTTGCCCTATAAGAAATAACTGTGTGCCTAGGAATAAAGTTTAAATCTCAAATGTATCTCTTGTCTTTTGTCCCATCCTTAAGAAGAGCAAGACATAAAATGAAGTGACAGTGCCCTATGTCCAGTGATGTTGAATGGGCCATAGAGAATGATGTATGAGAAAAACATGTAGTTATTGATATATTTCAGCATAACCTTAACCGTTTTTCTAACGAAGAAGATAAAATAAAATGAAATGGTCACCTTTTCCTGAACAGGAAGTAAATCTGATGTGAGATGTTGATGTTGCCTTTGTTACTGTTTGGTGATATCTGGGTTGTCAACTGTATCTAAAATGTAATCATTTCATTTTCAACTATTTATATATATATATATATATATATATATATATATATATATATATATATGTGTAGATGAATAAAGAATGTCATTTTATTAAGTGAGTAAATTCAAAATAAGACTGATTAACCCACTGATGTCAGAATAATTTATAGAATAGACTTATATAATTATCATATTATAATTGTACTTCATGTTACCAAAATATTGCAAAATTTTTGACTCACCCAAGTAATAGGATTTATGTCTATCAACCAAACGCAGACATTAAGAAACAGCTGGCACTCTCTGCAAATACGAAAGATGGATTCTAAGTTCCCTGATTTTTATTAGTGACACAAAGGTGCAAACTGGGTAGAGACAGGTGAGAAAAAATACTGAAAAGGGAAGGAAATACTTTGGTCTAAGAAAAAGCCGTTTTGATTCCCATCTATAAATGATGAACCATTGGAAAATGACAGAAAAAATGTAAAGGAGAATCTGTGAAAAACAAAAAGAAAAAGAAAATATGATGATAATGATGGCGATAGTAATTGTGGTGGTGATGGTTATACAGTGGAATAGATGCGTCTTCATATCGACTTGATCAATCTAATAATATACATAGAAATTCTTTCTATAAAGCAATGGATATGAATGTATAAATTTTGCTTGTCACCAGAATGATAACTAGAATTTCTGATAATCAACTCTGTCAGGCTTCCAGAGTGGTGCCATTTCAAAAAAAAAAAAAAAAAAAAAAAAAAGAAAAGAAAAACAACAACAAAAAACAAACAAACAAGCAAAAAAGAAAAACAAAAAATAATCTAAGTAATACTAAAGCAAAAAAAAAAAAAAATAACAAAAAATGACAAAAAATAAAAATAAAATAAATCTAAATAATAGTAAAAAGAAAGAAACAACAAAAAAAAACCCTAAGTAATACTAAATGTCTCCTATTTCTGGAAGAACCGAAAACCAGAAACATTAAAAGACATGCATTTATTGTGAAGATCAAGGTCACTTCCCCGTTAGAGTGAAGCAAAAAAAAAATTTCATTATTTTTTCTTGCTGAGAGATATATGAGTAAGGCATTAATTTTTTTCTTCTTTTGTTGGGTTATTTTTCAAGATTTTTTGTTGTTTATTTATTTATTTATTTTAGAGTTTCCTCTTTCCAGCAAAATTTTTGGCTGTCTTGAATTCCTAAATGGGATAGCATTTAGAAAGCAAGACTACTCGCCAAACCCCCTGTCCCCATCCCCGAACCTGTTTTTTGAGTTTTGGTTGCCACGATTCACACTTAACTGTGCCATCTTCACTGGATGCCTCAGTGCACCACCCCCACTCCCCGCCCCCCTTCCTTGGCCAAATATTGGTCCATGCAACAGGCGTGTTCATCAAGGATTTCTTCAATCATGTTGTCATCATTAATGGAACGGGATTTGTGGCCGAGCTAAACGTCACGTCACGACCGATGGTCATTGATTTTTTTTTTATGGATGGACACTGGCCATTCTTTTACTGGACATAACAACTCACATACAAGAATAGCATACATTTGTATATTACATGTGAAGACAAAGCACACACTCACAAAAACACATTCATGAATTTATACATATAATTACATATACAGGTACTTGCACTTACTCTAACATTCCCACATACACATCTCTCACTCTCATTTTATATATATATATATATATGCAGATACAAACGCACCTATATGTATATAAACATACATAAAAATATCACATGTATAAAACAGATGCATTTATATAAAGCATATACACATATATAATATCACTCAAAAATATGTAACAACTTACAATTTTTATAAAAAGGTAAACCTCTAAAACAAAAATACCAAGATTTTATTATTTCTAGCAGAACATTATATAAACAAAATGGATATTATTAGGTATTATTTATTTATGTTGGTCGGTTATTTTATGGCATATCAAACTTTTCAGATCATTTAATGCTGAATCAAATCATTTTTGATAAACAAAGGACTCAGGTTGTTTACAGTATCTGCTTTTGTTTAAGTGGTCACCCAATTAAGTATTGAACAGGCTCACTGCTACATAGCTTTGATGATCTAGTTGAAACCTGTAATTTACTGATGCACATACATGAATATTGTTTCTGTGTTATATAAGATCAGAAAAGTTCTTGGTCGAACCAAGAAGAGAATGACCTTTGAAACATAAACTAGATCTTGTGGGTTGGAATAAGACAATTTTTCCTATAAATCCTAGTGTTGGCCAA
>CM042148.1:118124066-118139066 GCA_023376005.1 Doryteuthis pealeii
ATATCTGGGTTGTCAACTGTATCTAAAATGTAATCATTTCATTTTCAACTATTATATATATATATATATATATATATATATATATATATATATATGTGTAGATGAATAAAGAATGTCATTTTATTAAGTGAGTAAATTCAAAATAAGACTGATTAACCCACTGATGTCAGAATAATTTATAGAATAGACTTATATAATTATCATATTATAATTGTACTTCATGTTACCAAAATATTGCAAAATTTTTTGACTCACCCAAGTAATAGGATTTATGTCTATCAACCAAACGCAGACATTAAGAAACAGCTGGCACTCTCTGCAAATACGAAAGATGGATTCTAAGTTCCCCTGATTTTTATTAGTGACACAAAGGTGCAAACTGGGTAGAGACAGGTGAGAAAAATACTGAAAAGGGAAGGAAATACTTTGGTCTAAAGAAAAAAGCCGTTTTGATTCCCATCTATAAATGATGAACCATTGGAAAAATGACAGAAAAAATGTAAAGGAGAATCTGTGAAAAACAAAAAGAAAAAGAAAATATGATGATAATGATGGCGATAGTAATTGTGGTGGTGATGGTTATACAGTGGAATAGATGCGTCTTCATATCGACTTGATCAATCTAATAATATACATAGAAAATTCTTTCTATAAAGCAATGGATATGAATGTATAAATTTTGCTTGTCACCAGAATGATAACTAGAATTTCTGATAATCAACTCTGTCAGGCTTCCAGAGTGGTGCCATTTCAAAAAAAAAAAAAAAAAAAAAAAAAGAAAAAAAAAACAACAAAAAAAACAAACAAACAAGCAAAAAAGAAAAACAAAAAATAATCTAAGTAATACTAAAGCAAAAAAAAAAAAAAAAAAAAATAAAAATAAAAATAAATAATCAAATAATAGTAAAAAGAAAGAAACAACCAAAAAAAAACCCTAAGTAATACTAAATGTCTCCTATTTCTGGAAGAACCGAAAACCAGAAACATTAAAAGACATGCATTTATTGTGAAGATCAAGGTCACTTCCCCGTTAGAGTGAAGCAAAAAAAAAAATTCATTATTTTTCTTGCTGAGAGATATATGAGTAAGGCATTAATTTTTTCTTCTTTTGTTGGTTATTTTTCAAGATTTTTTGTTGTTTATTTATTTATTTTATTTTTAGAGTTTCCTCTTTCCAGCAAAATTTTTGGCTGTCTTGAATTCCTAAATGGGATAGCATTTAGAAAGCAAGACTACTCGCCAAACCCCCTGTCCCCATCCCCGAACCTGTTTTTTGAGTTTTGGTTGCCACGATTCACACTTAACTGTGCCATCTTCACTGGATGCCTCAGTGCACCACCCCCACTCCCGCCCCCCCCCTTGGCCAAATATTGGTCCATGCAACAGGCGTGTTCATCAAGGATTTCTTCAATCATGTTGTCATCATTAATGGAACGGGATTTGTGGCCGAGCTAAACGTCACGTCACGACCGATGGTCATTGATTTTTTTTTTATGGATGGACACTGGCCATTCTTTTACTGGACATAACAACTCACATACAAGAATAGCATACATTTGTATATTTACATGTGAAGACAAAGCACACACTCACAAAAACACATTCATGAATTTATACATATAATTACACATACAGGTACTTGCACTTACTCTAACATTCCCACATACACATCTCTCACTCTCATTTTATATATATATATATATGCAGATACAAACGCACCTATATGTATATAAACATACATAAAAATATCACATGTATAAAACAGATGCATTTATATAAAGCATATACACATATATAATATCACTCAAAAATATGTAACAATTTACAATTTTTATAAAAAGGTAAACCTCTAAAACAAAAATACCAAGATTTTATTATTTTAGCAGAACATTATACAAACAAAATGGATATTATTAGGTATTATTTATTTATGTTGGTCATTTTTACGGCATATCAACCCTTTTCAGATCATTTAATGCTGAATCAAGTAATTTTTGATAAACAAAGGACTCAGGTTGTTTACAGTATCTGCTTTTGTTTAAGTGGTCACCCAATTAAATATTGAACAGGCTCACTGCTACATAGCTTTGATGATCTAGTTGAAACCAGTAATTTCTGTGTTATATAAGATCAGAAAAGTTCTTGGTCGAACCAAGAAGAGAATGACCTTTAAAACATAAACTAGATCTTGTGGGTTGGAATAAGACAATTTTTCCTATAAATCCCAATGTTGGCCAAAGTAAATGGACAGAGAGGTAATATCTTATTATAATGGAGATTCGGTCTCTGTCTGTAACTTAAACTACATCACTGCTTACATCATAATAGTCTCAGCAATTAAGCAAGTTTATCAATGAGAAATTAATTCATAGTCAAAATCATTAATACATAGAATATAAATCTGATCTATTTACGTTGTCTCTATGAAAATCTGAGTAAGATTTGATTCAAAACAGCCCATGTTATTAGTGCATTTAAAATTCTGCAATTTGTCTTATATATCACTAAGAAATAATGGTTTACATTTTATTTTGGTGTGGTTAATTTGCATACTGGTTTTAACAAAACTGGGTTTAATAAATAATTGATCATTTTTATTGATGATTATGCCACCATATATATATATATATATATATATATATATAGTAATACCTCGATTTTCATCATTTTGGCTTACATAAATTTCAAAGACAAAAATATTAAAATATTAAAGCTATATAATATATGATAGTATTTATGTCATCTGTAAAAATAACTGTATCATTCATACAGTAAGGTACCATTAATTCTGGGTTGTATCAATTGTTTATGCTTATCATTTATTGAAATATACTGATTATGTAGGATAACATTAAAAAATTAGGCTAGGCTACTGGTAAGTTGCATAATTTACCAATATTTACACATTACCTAGACTAACAAAAAAAAAAAAACTAGGCTAGGCTTAGGCCCCAACTTGGATAATTGCATCTAAACAATGGCTATTTCATTTATTTAAGTTGTTTTTCAACTGGAACCAAATGAACGACATAGAGTGAGGTATGACTGTATATATATATATATATATATATATATATATATATATATATATATATATTTCAGACCTGTGTCTTATAGTACCTGAATGTATACAATGGAATTGTTTGTTTTCCATAAATGGTGAAACCTTGGACAAGAAAACAAGCAAGATCTCACAGATTTCTAAATGCATCCCTGTCAATTGGTGATTACTCATTCCACTCGTATCTTGTCTTGTAAAACTTTTTTTTATCTAAAATACTGCAGAGTTGAATGTAGCCAAGCATTTTGTAGAATAAATATCATACTGGTAGAAGAATTCCAATAACCAAATTGGTAAGATAACAAGGTAAGATCTGTGCTGAGTTACGGCTTCCTTGTTGCCTTGTCTTACCAATTATGACGGTAATTGGAATTCTTCTACCAGTATACCTGTAGAATAAATATCATATTCGTAGAAGAATTCCAATTACCGTCAAATTGGTAAAACAAGGCAACAAAGAAGCTGTAACTCAATACAGATCTTATCTTGTTGCCTTGTCTTTAAAATTTGATGGTAATTTGGAATTCTTCTACCAGTATGATATTTATTCTACACATTTATTCATATATATGTTCTCTAACTTTAATGTAAAAATAGGTTACTGTCTTTTTATATAAATAACAGAATTTGACATTTTTATCATCAATTCTATCATTAATCATTAATACCTTTCTGAATTTATTTATCCTACAAAGTTATTTATTACACAAGTATATTTCATAATCGAATGAGAAAAAAATGAATGACTTTGGTATTAGATAACCCAACAAGGGTTTATTCTAAAACCAACCAGCCAACCTGTTTATTTATTCCCTCTTATCTAGTTGCTTTTATAATATAAATAAGTTGTCATTTGCTGTAATATTGTCATATATATACAAAATATGATCCCCTGGACAACCAGAAAGAGGGGAGGAATGAATGAATAAAAAATAAAGAAAGAAAGAAAGACAGATAGAAAGGGGTAAGGAATAAAGGAAAGAAAGAAATAAAGAAAGGAAGGAAATAAAACAGAAAAGAAGGAAGGAAAGAAAGAAAGAAAAAAAGAAAGAAGGAAAGAAAGAAAGAAAGAAAGAAAGAAAGAAAGAAGAAAAAAAAAGAAAGAAGGAAAGAAAGAAGGAAAGAAACAAACAAAAACAAAAAAGAAAGAAAAAAAGAAAAGGAATAAAGAAAGAAGGAAAGAAAGAAGGAAAAGAAAGAAGGAAAAAAACAGAAAAAGAAGAAGGAAAGAAAGAAAAAAGAAAGAAGGAAAGAAAGAAAAAAGAAAAAAAAGAAAGAAAGAAAGAAAGAAAGGAAAAGGGAAGGAATAAAGGAAAGAAGGAAAGAAAGAAGGAAAGAAAGGAAGGAAATAAAACAGAAAAGAAGGAAGGAAAGAAAGAAAAAAGAAAGAAGGAAAGAAAGAAAGAAAGAAAAAGAAAGAAAGAAAGAAAAGGGAAGAATAAACGAAAGAAGGAAAGAAAGGAAGAAAGAAAAGAAGAAAGAAGGATAATTTCTAAAATGAAACTACCGAGTCAATACATAAAAAAAAATGATAATTCATTGTATTTTCTTTATTTCGATTTGTTCATTCAAAGTTGATATTTATGTTTTCTTACAAATTTACTTTACTTTTACTTACAAATTACAATGAAAAAATAAATAAAAAACACGGGAAAAAAACAACAAAAAATTCAATATATCCTGAGACTCATTTTGAGCTAATGCCCTTGGTAAAGGTATGGATCCATTTATTCTCTCTCTCACACCCCATATATAGTAAATAGTAGGGCATACTGGGTCATTTAGTCTTGGTAAGGCAACCAGTCAAGGAGAAGGAAAATTCTGAATTCAAACCAGCTGTAAGTAAGTAAAGTCGTCGGAGTGGCCTAAAGTCCTCATCATCCAGATAGCGAGGGAGCCTATCCCCTTTTCACAATTGCTAGACCAAGGAGATTGTTTTTAGCGACTAAGATGGAGTACCACACCTACCATCAGCTCCTCACTTTACCGCAGAGATGCATGTGCTATTCATACACTGAGTTGACGATGGCCAGTATTGAACCTGGAACCTTGTGGTTCTTAGGAGGATGCTCTACCAACTGAGCTATACCAGGCCCAATAAATAGCAATGGTTTATGCATTAAGAATGCACCTGAGGGGCTAGGGAAACCTCTAAATTAAATCTAATTCTGCCATTCAGCAGTGGCCACAAATCCTTTATTGAAAATGGACTTGTGCTTACTCCCTCTCTAATTCATTACTCTCTCACTCACTCACTCACTCTCACTCACTCACTCACTCTCTCACTCACTCACTCACTCTCACTCACTCACTCACTCACTCACTCACTCACTCACTCACTCACTTCACTTACTCTCCTGAATAAAGAAATTTAAATACTTAAATTAAATCGGTGCCGATAATGTCTTGCAACAGATTTAAAATGTAACATCTTTAGATGTCAGTTTTGTTGAAATATTAGGTTGTTACAAAAATAATGGCTGATTGAAGTGCTCGGTTTTGAAATGTCATTTTAACATAGAATTTGTTGTTTATTTCAGGTGAATTTTTGCATATATAATAATTAATGTGTGCTCAAAAATAAAATTTAATTTATTTTCAGGTAGAAAGTATTTTTGAAAAATAGGGCCTTCAAAGATGAACATGCCTAAACATGACCTTCGCCTTCTTATGTTGCATGAGTTCAAGCTTGGGCACAATACCACCGAAACTGCTGCCAATATCAACAAAGCATGGGGAGATGAATCCACAAGTGATTGGACTGTACGAAGGTGGTTCCAGAAATTCTGCAGTGGAGATGAGAGTCAGTGGAGATGAGAGTCTTGAAAATGAAGAATGTAGAGGACAGACATGCAGTCTTGACAATGAACAATTGCAGGCAGTTGTTGAGCAAAATCCATGACAAAGTGTCAGAGAAATGTCTCAGACACTTGGTGTCAGCATTGCAACAGTTTCCCGCCATTTACAGAGTATTGGAAATAATCAAAACACACATAAAAATAAATCTACAAGAGTTGAACTTCAATACAGTTTTTACTAAATGATTCTATCATTTGTACAACATGAGTTATTATGTTTTAAATTTATACAGAAAAGTTCTCAGCCTGACCAAGAAAGGAATAACTTAAAGTCATGAAACATTATTTCAAAAGGGACACATAGCGGTTATCCTCATGGGAAATGCACTCAGTGACCCGAGTTTAAATCTTAGATAAAACCATTTGCTTTTAACTTCACACTAATTTCCCTGGGAAAGGCCTGAACCCATATATTCTTTCTCTAACTATGGGAAAATAGCTTGACAATGGGTGAAGGCCATCCAAAATATTGGAAAAATAAAGCGGACCTCTAACAATAAAATTGTTATATATTAGTTCTGTTTTTTGTTCACTTTTTATATATTTCTATGCTTCCAGTATAACCAGAAACATTTACAAGAACAATATATTGATACACAACATATATATATATATATATATATATATATATATATATATATATATATATATATATGAGAGAGAGGTATAAATAGACATGAACCAACAGAGACAGATACAGAGAAAAGTATGAATAAACATAGATATGAACAGGCTGAGATAGATAGATATTGAACTTAATGGCTGCCAAAGGCATCCTTTAAGTGAGTAAAATAAAACAGAATTATGTAAAATACTGATAAATAATTCTAAGTATATAGGTATTGGTCGATAGATATATAGATATAAACACAGATAGACAGATAGATATGAACTAACTGAGATAGATAGACAGATAGATATTGAGCTTAATGTCTGCCAAAGGCTTCCTTTAAGTGAGTAAAAATAGATAAGTATTATGTAAAATACTGATAAATAATTATAAGTTTGTCTGGATAGATAGATTAATGGCTGCCACAGGCGTCCTTTATGTGAATAAAAAATAGTAAGAATTATGTAAAATACTGATAAATAACCATAAGTATGTCAGTGTCAACAGATATATATATATATATATATATATATATATATATATGTATATATTTATATAGATAGATAGATAGATAGATAGATAGATATAGATATATAGATGAATAGATGTAAACCAACTGAGATAGATAGATAGAGGTCATTGGATGGGTAAATCAATTAACTGAGAGAGAGACCGGTTGGTAGATAAGTGTGTATGGCAGATAGACAGTTTGAAAGAAACACTAGAAGTAGGAAAGTAAAAATTGCAAGAAAACGAAGAAGCAGGAAAAATATATTAGAGGGAGCATCACAAAAACTAAAAACCTTATAGAAAGGAAGGATGGTGGTTAGTGATGAGTGGGGGTTTGGAATAAAATGAAATGGTAGCAGAGAGAGGTGACAGAAAGAGAGAGAGAGGGAGGGAGAGAGAAAGAAGAGGAGGAACCAAATAATAAGTTGAAAACTCTACCCAGGGGCTCGTATAAATGAATGCAGTTATAGCAACGGGTCGGTCTGCTAAGAAAGAAATATAGATACAGCAAGGTAAATAATAAAAAAAAAAGATAGAAGAATAATGATAAAAATAAATAAAATAGAATAGAATAAAATAAATAGATAAAAATAGTGAATTAAAAGCAAGAAATAAAAGTGGCAATAATAAAAAGTTGTGGTGGGTGGAGAAAGCGAAAGTGAAAGTAGCTTGTAAGGTAAATGGAAAGTACTGGGTAAACGTGGACACTCAATCATTGCAGACCAGTGGTCCAAAATTCTTTTTTGGCATACAATTAAATCAAATCTCCATTTCTTATTCAGTGTTTGACTTGCAATGTTGGGTTTTATTCCACCAGGAAATTTCATTTGGCCAGCATGCTTCTCATATATGGTCCGTTGTATGTAGTTGCATTTTGTGCATATACACATGCAGGTCTTCATTTTTGCAGGCGCGGATATATTATATCTATCGATGCTTATTTGCTTATGCAGACACGCGCATACATATATTTATGTAACGAGGGAAGGGCGAGTGCAAAGACAGACAGAGAAAAACAGAAATACTCAGAAAGATCTTTATGACAAAATAGACCTTAATTTCAAGATGGACATGTATAAGAAAGTATCAAAATTGAAAGGAAGGTCTATTTGGACTACTTACATCATATAAACATGTGTGTGTGTGTGTTTGTCTATTAATACATAGACATTTATAAAAACTTATATATGTATAGGAAAATATCAGAAGTACAGACTGACCCATAATCTAGTGGAAAATTATACAATGGAAACCGGATATTATTAGGTATTATTCATGACCAAACTCTACAGCATTGAAACTCTGGAACAAAAAATTAAATTGCACAACATCTGTATACATTTACCCATTTTAAAGAGGAGTACAGCTGGTTTGAATTTAGAGTTTCCCTTTCTTCTAGACTGGTTGCCTTACCAAGGCTAAAGAACCACAAATAAAATTGCACCATATCTGTATATATTTACCCAACTCCTCCGCCACAAGCCGGATGTGACACAAGGTTGATTTTTAAGAGGAGTACAGCTGATTTTAATTCAGTTTCTCTTTCACCCTAAAAAAACTAGTCTGCCCTACTATTTATCAATAGCTGGAGGGAGAATATATATGTATTCCTACATGAAGTGAAACACAAAGAGCTTTGACCAGGATTTGAACTCAGGTCACTGATGCCATTTCCTATGATGATAACTGTTACACAAATTGCACCACCTCTCTAACTAATCCCCCCCTTTTTATGTGGATGCTGTCTAACCCATCTGCAGGAGATACAGATGGCACATCCTAATCTCTGCTGACAAAGTGATTGAGTAAAATTTTGTCATCTCCACAAAGACACAAGAGAAAAAACCCCATAAATTTCTTGTTGAAAGGAATTAGAATATGTTGACGGTACCCCCTGCAGATGGGATACGACATCCCCCCCTTCTCCTAAATGGATATGACAGTAAACTGCACCTGATGAAGAGGATCCTGTTCTGAAGATCTATGTACCCATTCATTGCCATTACTCCCAGGTCGACTCAGACCCAGAGTGATAGTATCTGTAATGGTTCCATCTAGGGATCAAATAGATCTGTTTTGAAATGATTCATATTTGATAGGAGTGTGTGACGAAAGAAAAAAAATCTTAAAAAATCAACTACACAGAAAATGTAAACGTCAAAAGATTCCCTAATCTCTAGGCATAGATTAACCCTAGATGGATTAAAAATCAATCAATCAATCTGAATCTTTGGCTTTAAGAATAACTGATTATAATAACAAAGTTTCTGATGATATATATATATATATATATATATATATATATATATATATATATATATATATATATATATATATATATATATATATATATATATATATATATATATATATATATATATATATATATATATATATATATATATATATATATATATATATATATATATATATATATATATATATATATATATATATATATATATATATATATATATATATATATATATATATATATATATATATATATATATATATATATATATATATATATATATATCACCAGGAGGCGTGTGATCTAGTGGTTAGAGTCGTGGAAAATGGACTTGTTGATTCGAGTTCAATTCTTAAACGAAGCTGTTGGCATTTCACATAGCACTAATACCCTTGAGAAAGGTATAAATCCATATATTCTCCCTCCAGCTATGGGTTAAATAGTAGGGCAGACTGGGCTCTTTAACCTTGGGTAGGTAACCAGTCTAGGAGAGGGATAACTGAATTCAAAATTCCTGAGGTCAGTCGTTGATTGGGTTTGTGGCATTCCTTGATGCACCAATTCTTTCCTATCGACTGTGCCAAAAAGTGTGGAATGGTCCTACACAAGCCTCCACCACTATAAACAAATCACTGTGTTGGTTGTTCACTGGATGAACACTCATGTGTCGAAAATCGACGAGAGAGTCCATCTTTTTTTATATATATATATACAGATCACCAAATTTGAGTAAAGAATACAATTATAAACTGTTAGAATAATTGAATGAGAAACATTTTTACATCTGAATAAATCTCAAAATCTCATAATGGTTGAATATTGTCATTTACCTGATGTAGACTGGATAAATGGATTAGTAATGTCTCCTGTAAATTCAATCAGTCAACATTTTAGATTACAAAACAAATATTTTGATCTGTTGACAACAAAATGATTTTTATTGTTTTATAGAAGAATATTCAAGAAGTAAACAAGAAGGAAATAGATTAGAGAAAGCTATACTAGATCACATTTTTTTTAAATTAAAAATGTTTAATACGGGATGTAAGTTTAATCTCTCCTTTGGTTAAGTCTGACTCTGCATTTATTGAAATAGAAATCAAAGTGAAAGCAGATTTTGAATCTATAAACAAAAAACAATGAATTTGATCCAAGCTTACAAAAGAGTTAGTATCAAAAAAGGGAGATAATATTAATTAGATTTAAAAAGCTATCAGCATCACTGGGATAGTGTAGGTGTGAATGCATCACAAATTAAACTAATTAAGAGTTGGATAATTAATCAAAGACCAGCAACCCCTCCCATGGCCTTGTGCCTCATTTGTATCTTTACACAATGTTAAGTTTTTTTTCTCAAACAAAACTACCAAATATATGCACCCTCCAGGAGCAAGTATTTAAGTTTTATTGTAATAAAATATTAAATTAGAAAGGCCAATGAAACTAGATAAGAATGCAGATAAAAAGATTTGAAATAGAGAGGAGTATAATCAAAAAATAGAAAAACTGAAACTTACTCTTCCATCACTCCCGTTTTTCACTGCTAAATTTTCCTAATTTAACTATTTAATTAAATTAGGAAGTAAAGAATAAAATTAGAGTTATTTCATATTGTTAATGGATTTCTTTTAAGATTTATCCGAGGTTTTTGCGCATATTTATTAAAATTAAATCAAACAATTAGAAATCAATAATATCAAGCACATTTATTAAAATCAAATTTTTAATATCAATATGCAAATTAGCCTTCCCGTTCATCATACTGTAAATATTTAATAAGATGTGGGAAGAAATAAATAGAAAGATAAAATCATTATTGAAAAATATTCCTGAAGTTATTAGAAAACCTTCTAGCCAATGAAAAAATATCTAATTACAAAAATACAATAGGATTTTTAAACATCGAATGGCTATGGGGTGAATCCACCAGAGTAAAATAGGAATCAAAGGGGTCCATAGATTTAAAAGAAAAAAGGGTTGAGAACCACTGGGCTAGAGTAATCTACATCTAGACATCTACATGACAGTGGTACTGAGGGGTGGAGGTGGGTCAGGTCTATTTTTGGTTTTACCCTTGGGACAGTAATTCTCATAAAAGAAAAGAAAAAGATAAAGCTTGGAAAGAATTTGGAATTCTATTTTGTATTGAAAATTAATAGAAAGCAAAATGAATATGAAAAAAAAAAGAATAATGCATGCCTCTCTTTGACTTGATGTAAGAGGGTTTGAAAGGCAAACATTATTTCAGTGATAAGGGGGAGAAGTGGCTCAAAGAACAGTCAACAGAATTTTATAGGGCAGGGATACATGCTCTCATTCAAAGGTGGAACATTGCTTTTGAGTGAAATGGTTACTATGTGAAGAAGTAGGGATGTGATCCACAGAGGACCAGCTTCATTTTTATGTATGATACATGTTCCTGTGTTGGTAATTATACTTGTCCTAAACAAAATGGCATTACTTTTTGACTAACCTATGTGTAGAAATAGGGTTGCGATCCACAGAGGATCAAATTCATTTTGATGTATGATACATGTTCCTGTGTTGGTAATTATACCTGTCCTAAACAAGATGGCATTACTTTTTGACTCACCTTTTGCAGATAATAAAAGCTTTGATATTTTATAAAGAAAATCTAATTAGAAATTTTGGTCATTTTATATGGCATTTCTAGCGATTCGTAAAGACACACACGTCTTATAGATACACTGGGTTGCCTCTTCAGTGATATTCCTGGGTTCATTAAAGGTTTCTGGTCTCCCAGTATCAAACCCTCTAACCCAGGTGACCCATCTGGGATTGATCACTTCTCATCTTGCGTACCCTGCAGCAACTATCCATTGGCCCACCTTATTTATCCAAAGACACCTTATCCATTTTAATCGGTTCTGTTCGTCTTATATATTCGCTTAAGATTAATTAAAAGTGTAACCTCTTTGTAATGTCCATTGGCAAAATGAGAAAGGTGTTTGTAAACATGGCATAGAAAATCCTAATTGCACAGATGATTGTTTTGGGCAGGAATATCTTTGAGATATAATTATGTCTTTAGGAGGAATGTAGTGTAATGGTTAGGGTTGTAGGAAATGGACTTGTTGATCAGAGTTCAAATCCTGGAAGCAGCTGTTTGCATTTCACATAGTACTAATACACTTGGGAAAGGTATGAATTTAACTACACTCCCTCTAGCTATGGGTAAATAGTAAGACAGACTGGGCTCTTTAACTCTTTAACAAGGCTAAGTAACCAGTCTAAGAGAAGAAAAACTTTGAATTCATACCTGTTAAACTTGGATGCATACCTTTCCCAAGGGTATTAGCATAGTGTGAAATGTAAAAAGCCTTGTCCAAGAATTGAACTCTGTTTGACAAGTTCATTTCCATTACACAACGTCTTTTTTTATATATTATTTCACATAGTTTGGCTTTTGCTAAAAAATGCTTTTATAAACAAATTTGTAGCAATAGAACACATTTTACTGAAAAAAATAGATGACAAAATGTCGCCATTTATCGCGACCCCCCCAAAAACTTTGGAGAGCTAAAAATCAACATAACTCCGCCAATTTTCGGAATTGGAAGTTCACATTTTGGGGATTGTCTAACTTTAACATGATCAATACATGGACAAAATTTCAGAAAAATTGAAGTTGGTGAGTGACATGGCCTGGATGATTTGACATGGAATTACCCATATGCCAGTGTTATTGTTATCTATCTATCTATCTATCTATCTATCTATCTATACATATATCAACTGCGATATGTCTATTTCTGCCAAATCTAACTTTATAATGAAATTTTATACACAATTATATATATAAAAAAAAGTTTGGTTTTCTTTACATATGCAAATATAGGTATATGCGTCTTTTTTTATGTGAATATGTGCACAGGTATCTGCATGTGTAATGCATGTACATTTGCCAGCAGGTAGCAAAAATAAAATGTCAATTTCAAACTCAGGGGAGATTTTTTTGTGAAAAACGAAATAAAAATAAATCAAATGAAACCAATTGCTTCTAATCGTCTGGGAACTTTCAGATTTTCCAAATGGTTTACAATTTTTCAAGAGATTCTCCTTCCCTTTTACTTTTATAGAACCAACCCAACCCACAAAGAAAATCACTAAGAAAAAAAAAAGAAAAAAGAAAAGGTCTACCCGAAATAATTTTTTTCCATTATTGAAAAAAAAAAAAAATTGTCACTCAGGGGCCTGTTCATTTATATGACCTGCAAAAGTTATATACTAAAAAGAAGTATATATGTACATATATATATATATATATATATATATATATATATATATATATATATGATAAAAGTTTTAGATATTGTGAACATAATTTTGTTTTTACTCTCTTCTTGCTTTATACAAACAGAGAAATGGTTTTCTGGCACATCAACACCTATAAGAATTATAACATTGACCAAGATTTCTTTTTATCGCCAATTTCAATTTTTGGTTGAAGTAACTGATTTTTTCCCTTCAGATTCTTATGTTACATATATAACCATTGGAAAAGTAGAGAGAGTGATTATATGAGAGTAAAAAGAATATTCTCTACCAACTGAGCTAAACCAACCCTATATATATATATATATATATATATATGTATGTATATAAACCATAAGGTTTATAGTTCAATACTGGCCTCCACCAACTCAGCGTATGAATAGCACGGGGATCTGTGCGATAAAGTAAGGAGCTGATGGCAGATGTGGCGCTCCACCTCAGACGTCAAAACAATCTCCTTGGTCTAGCGCTAGTGAAAAGGCAATAGACTCCCTCGCTGATTGGCTGATACCAACTTTAGGCCACCCCGACGACTTTACTTTATATATTATATATATATATATATATATATATATATATATATATATATATTTCATTCTCTAACTTAAATGGCTGTCTGATGAGACTAGAATTTTCAAAAATGAGAATTCTTGTTGAAATAAATTTATAGCCTCCAACATGACCAAGTTTTAAGTTTTTCATCTTTCAACCCTACAGATATTGGTCCGTATAAAATTATTAAATTATTATACATTGAACTCTCTAAGGAGACTGAAATTTTCTCATGCATGTATCTATATAGAAAAAAATTAAAAATTTTTTTATTTGTATTCATGATTGAAAAAATAGGGTTATATATATATATATATATATATATATATATATATATATATATATATAAGGGTCATTCAAGAAATGAGGTAAATTTTGCTTAATAGACATGGAGCAGTCTCCCATGTCTATAACCTTGCTGATGAGACCTAATAGGTCGAAATGTACATTCAGGGATTGACATTTTCTCGATTCGTTTAGCCTTACATTTGAACATATATGCCCATCTAAATTCATTAATTATTAACTAATTAATTTTCAAAATTAGGTATGACTTCAATTAACCACATATCCTCCAAATATATATATATATATATAACATTAAGTTCATTGTCAATGTGCGTATGTTTGTTTCTTCATTTCCATTTTCTTTGTACACATGTGTAGCCACCTCTCTATGTAACATCATTTTATTATAAAATTTTAACAGCTTATATTTTCGGCCCAGCAGTTGTGAAAAACCATTTTCCAATCTCCCAACGGCTATCGGGGCACATTCCTGGTGATGCCAATTATATTTCTACCTCTTTCTCATAAATCCGCATTTTTTTCTAGACTCTTTTTTTTTTCAAAATATTTC
>CM042148.1:118141566-118194066 GCA_023376005.1 Doryteuthis pealeii
AACAAATGATTATTACAGATAAATAAAAGTGTGATTAAAAAAGGCTGCAATGAAACATTGAAAATATAAATAGTTTTGATTATATATATACATATATGTATATGGGTCTCCTCGTCAAACAAGTGATGAAAAGGAGTGAAAAAGAGAGGAAAGAAGCCGCCGCAGAAAAGAGAGTTAAAAGGAAGGAGAGACAACAGCAACTCCAGCAAGCATCACTGTTTGTTTGCAGTCACTGCACCAGAGATTGCCATTCAAAAATTTGTCTGTTCAGCCACTCATGTAGTTGCAGATAAAAAAAAGTGGACACTACTCCATTGTCTTTAGTAGACTGAATGATGCCAACAACATATACATGTTTGTGGAGCACTTCATCTGGTGTGACGGTTAGAAAGCTAAATTATCAGAATGTTATTAGTGAGTTCAATACTCACTGGGAATTTTGGAATTGTCTTGGTCTTCTGAATTTCTTTTTGATTAATCAATTTATTGATTAATTCATCATGATTAACCTGATGATCCTTTCTAGTGAAACCTAAGTAGGTTATCTACCTATGCCATTCAACTAAATCCACTCTACTAACGTATTGAGCCCTTTTATATTCTTTATAACCCTGACTTATTCAGTTAATATTTGTATCTACACTTGATGTTGCGATTAACTCGATATTCTATTCCCTGGTAAGTCATCTTCTTTATCATATATATGTGTATGTGTGTGTGTGTGTGTGTGGTGTGTGTAAATTTAAATATGCACACATATATATTTAATCATACATACAAACACAATCATGCATACACACAAAGACATACACTCAGTAATATAAACATATACATACATATATACATATAGATATATTTAAACACACATGAATGTATATAAGAGGACTTCCACATCTTGACAGATAATAGCCATCTTTACAACCTAATTTACAACTCAAACAATCTGATTAATAACTAATTCACCAAGAGAAAACTATACAAGATACAGAAGATGATAAGGTAGTATACCATCTGTCCATCATTGAATTATAGTGACATATTGTACGAGTGTACAAGTCTGTGTAGAGACAGTGACAAGCAAGATAATTGGTGACTATGTAAACTGCAGGTTTTATTTCACAGTACATCCTCTTAGACTTTTTGACATATATATATATACACATATATACATATACTTACATACATGAATATGTATACATACACACACACACACATATATATATACATGCACATATACATACACACATGTACATATATATATATACATATATATACATACATACATACATATATATATATATATACATACATATATACATATACTTACATACATGAATATGTATACATACACACACATATATATATACATATGCATATACATATACACACACATGTACATATATATATATATATACATACCATCAACATCATGCTGTACTAGTAACACAAATCTCCATTACAATTTCTCACCAATCGTCCCCCATCATTAGTTGGTGAGCAACTCACACACACAGACACACACACACACACACACACATATATATATATATATACATACAAGCATACATATATATATTCATATGCACACATGTGTGTATATATAAGGTGTGTATGCATATACAATACAATCATGTATATATATATATATATATATATATATATATATATATATATATACACACACATGTAATTGATGTGTATGTATGAATTTCACATTTATGTCCAAGATGGTGTATGTGTGTACATTGATAAAGAAGTGTAGTTGTGTGCATATATGTGAAAGATATACACACACACACACACACACACACACACACACACACACACATATATATATTAGATGTATGGAGATTTGATGGTCATCATATTTATTGCATTAATAAATTTTAATGTTCTGTTAATGTTCATCTTATTCTCCTCGTTCCAATAATTTTCCGCATTTGTTATTAAGAATTTTCTTATTTTTATGACATTCCAACAACTTTTGGATATTTTCAAATGTTTTCTTTCCAAATCTTTTATGACATTAAGTAATTTCTGATTACTTTTGCTCCGCTGCAGTATGTTTATAGGTGTTGGCATCCTGATTGTTAATGAAAATAAATAGATTTTAGAATATATATATATATATATATATATATATATATATATATATTTGTAAGGAATTTACTTATGGAATAAGTAGTATTTTCTTTTTTTGAATATTTGAAGAAATAAAAAGAATATATATAAGTATCAAAAAAGAAAAGGAATAAAGAGAGGAAGGAAGGAAAAAAGGAAAAAAAGAAAAAGAAAGAAAGTAAAGAAACGTGAAGAAAAGAGAGGAAGGATATATATATATATATATCAGTAGTCCTTTTTAGTAATGGAGAATTGAAAATAAAGGGCTGTGTTTATTTATTATAGTTAATTATACATTTACGGTGTAATTGTTACCATTGGTTTTCAAGCAGCATGTTAGCCACTTTTCCTCAAGAAAATGCATCTGTTCTTGAACAAAAGTGGCTTAGATGCTGCTTGCAAACCAATGGTAACAATTACACCTTAAATATATGGTACACTAATATATATATATATATATATATATATATATATATATATATATATATATAGTAAGGGGGCTACATATGGAATAAATGAGGGAAGTATTTTTTTCTTTTTTTGTATATTTTGAAGAAATCATATATCAAGATATATAGAAAATAAAAAGGAAAGAAGTGAGAAAAGAAAGGAAGGAAGGAAAGAATAATGGAAGGAAGCAAATAAGAAGGGAAGGAATATGGAAAGAAGAAAAAGAAAGAAGGAAATGTAAGGAAAGAAAAGGAGGAAGGAAAGCAAGAAAAAAAAGGGGGAGAAAAGAAAGAAGAAAAGAAAGACAAGAGAACAATGAGAAAGAGGTTCCATTTTTACTGATGATGAGGCAAATATAGAAGATGTAATAGACAGATAATAATATCTAGATATATTTTTTACTAGCCCCTCCACATGAACAGGATCAGATGCAAGGTCAATTTCTTGTCTTCCTTCTCCTAGATTGGTTGCCTAATCAAGGTTAAAGAGCTTAGTTTACCCTATTATTTACCCATATAAGGAGGGAGAATAGTTATTCATATCTTTCCCAAGGGTATTAGTGTTATGTGAAATGTAAACAGCCTTGTCCAGGATTTGAACTCGGGTTGACAAGTCCATTTCCTATGACTCTAACCATTACACCATGCACTTCTAAATATGAAAGTAAACCCCTCCCCCAAAAAAACAATTATGGTTACTATAAAATAAATCTTACCAGATAATTAATACCATAGTAAGTTTGATCTTCGTTGAGAACTCAAGACTGAAGCCTTATGCCTAACATGGCTAAGCTAAAAAATAACCTTTTAAATAAAACACCTGTTAATTTCTCATGAGTAACAGTATTTGAATCTAATAAAATCCAGTATTCAAAATCTTATTATTTTTTCAGAATACAAGGTGTTTACAAAAAATCACGATACTTTTTGTCACACCTTATATACATGCATATATATATATATATATATATATATATATATATATATATATATAAAGGATTTGCTATTAGATAACCCACAAGGGCTGATATGCCATTGAACCAAACAAGAAACCAAATTTCTATCCCCAGTCCTCCGTTTAGTCTCAAACAGTCATTTAGTCTCTAAGTGTACTAAAAATTGACAAGATACCTATAGTGTTGTCCATGAATGAGTAAACCCTAATTTTTTTATATGAAAAATTAATTTTTTTCTAAACCAAAGATACCAAGATTTTACTATTTCAAGTGGAATATTATTAGTCCGAAAGTGAATATAATAGCACAAGTGGAGTTTGAACTCGCTTAATTCAAAGTTGCAGTCGAGCACATTAGCCACAATGCTACAGGGACTTCCATCAACATTATACAATCAAAATTAGTCAGTATTTTACGAAACTCTACAAATCTGAAACTCAGAAACTTGCATAAACATAAGAAATGAACTTATTTTTCTACTGTTACATTTTTAAGGAGAAAGAAAAAGAAAGAGTAAAGAAAGGATTAAGAAAGAGAAAGGGAAAGAGATAGTAGAAGAAAGGAAAATATAAAGTAGTATAAAGAAAGGAGAAAGAGATAATAAGGATAAAGAGAAAGAGACAGCAAAATAAAAAAAGAAAGAGAAAAGAAAAGAGAAACAAAAATAAAAGGTGAAAAAATTCTAAAGAAAAATAAAGATTAAAAGAAACAAAAAGGGAACGATATGATAAAGAAAAGGAAAATAGAAAGAAAAGAACTAGAAAAAGAAGCAAAGAAAGTAGAAATAGAAAGAAATAGCAAAGAAAAGAGAAAAGAAAAGAAACAGCAAAGAAAAGAGAAAAAAAAGAAACAGCAAAGAAAGTAGAAAAGAAGGAAACAGTAGAGAAAAGTAGAAATGAAAAGAAACAACGAAGAAAAGAGAAAAGAAAAGAAACAGCAAAGAAAAGAGGAAGGAAAAGAAACAGCATAGAAAAAAGAAAAAGAAACAAAGAAAAGAAAAGAGAAAGGGAAAGAAATGGTAAAGAAAGAAAAAGGGAGACATAAAGAAATGTTAAAGTAAAGAAATATAAATTTTGTTGAAAACATAAAAAGAAAATGATAAGTGAGAGAGAGAGAGAGAGAGAGAGAGAGAGAGAGAGAGAGAGAGAGAGAGAGAGAGAGAGAGAGAGAGAGAGAGGCCAAAGTTTTAGAAATAAAATTGTTAATCACAAGATTGTAAAGACAAAGAAAAACAAATAAAAGATGGAAACAAGCCAAAAGAAATATTACAGTCAAGATCAATGGAAGTCAAAGAAAAAGAAAAAAAATAATAAAAATATAAAAGATTTAGAATCTATACTTTCTGGACTTTCACAATTATTCTGTCAATCTATTTCGATAATGATTTATTTTTATTTTCATTTTTATTTTTAATAATAATTTGGGTCTTTTCCATAATTGCTTTTCTCTTTCATTGGTACATTAAAAAATATAAATGAATACATTTTTTTTCTATTTTTCTTATTTGCTGAAATAAAACAAAACTTACTACAAAAAGCTCAATTTTTAGATATTAGGATTTGTCTAATTTTTTTAAAAGCATAATTTTGTCAGGTTTCTAACGTTTATTTCTGTTCTACAAATTCTCACAGAGAATATTGCTATTTCTAACAGTTGATTTAATAGCTTCAGCCAATTTTGTATGTTCTTTGAAAAAGAATTATCTCCCTATCCAATAAAAATAAAATAAAGCTCCCCCACCCCCCAAAAAAAACGACCAAATAATGTAAAGGAATGGCCATAACGGTTATGTTTTTAATGGGTTTTACTTTTTATTTATTTTGATTAAGTTGAGCAAAGAGATTGAAATAATGGTGAAAAAAAATGACAGAAGAGATTCCTAAAGATTTTATATCTTACAATTAACTTACAAATATATGTTTATTATATACAACTTTATAAACCCAATAAAAATAATCTAAAAAAATAAAATAGGAGAAAATCAAAAAAATCAGGCATTTCAAATAGAAATGCATAATTATACAAACTTAAGAAAATTATGTTATTCTGCCAAGTTTGGCAAATTATTAGATATTGAAATTATAACATTTTTTTTTCCTTATTACGAATCCCCCCCCCCCCAAAAAAAAAGAAAACCACGTGTGCCTCATAAACATGTTTGTAAACCTCAGAATACAAATTCTTCATTTAACTGCTTGTCTTTAAAACAGGGCTTCTCAAAATGGTCCATATAGATCCTTCAGGGGGAATAAAAATTTGGCCGGGTGGTTTTACGGCATATCAAACCTTTTCTGACATTTAATGCCGAATCAAACCATTTTGAAATACAAAATGGCCTCATTGGTGTTGCAGACTGTTAAGAATTGTTAGAAATTATGGAATAAAATAACGTAATTGTCAGTTCAAATTTTAATTCTTCGGTAGAATTTAAGAGAGGGATATATATATATATATATATATATATATATATATATATATATATATAAGACAGAGAGAGAGAGAGAGAGAGAGAGAGAGAGAGAGAGAGAGAGAGAGAGAGAGATTGAAGGAGAGACGTTAGCTGGGACAGATATCGTTGCGTGGAGAGGTGATGTGATAAGGATTAATTTCGTAACCCGCTTCACGTCCTGACCGACGTGGTAAAAGCTTACGAGTAGGTTGGGTGGGAGGGGGATATGTTCTGTTTATTTTAATCTGTATATACCCCCTTTCTTTCGTACAGTACATGGTAAATCCAGAGAATGAAGGTATTCATATACAAACACGGTAAATTACTGAGTTAAATACATATGTCTCAGTTGTGTCACATACTATAAACACTGGTGAATTAGTTATGTTTTGTAATTTAATATTTAATTAATTTATTCGGGGGTGAATCGAAATTAAATTTAGTTACAAGATGTGCAAAAATATCGAAAGTCCCTGATGTATTCGGTTGGTGCATAATTATTGCGGCTTTTTTATTCAACAAATTTTATTCAACAAAAACAATAACAATTGGTGGCAATTTGTTTTATAAAAATAATCCTCTCTTTTCATCCTACATTTTCATTAAAATACGTAGACTTATAATGGCTGAAAAATGGCATTTTGGGGGCACCTTTGAAGCCCCATATCTCCCCCAATTCTCAACCGAACTCAACCATCTTTTACTATGTGATATTCCTCATCAAACTCTATCAGTAAAATGCATATGGAAAATCATATCTACATTCATCATATTCTGCTCTAACACTTAGAAAAAGTTTGTAATGCAGCACAGTAATTTCACGATCTCAATGAAGATTTTATTGGAGGAACAATCAGCAATTGAAAGAGGGTTCACTAAGTTCAAATTGGACGATTTGAAGTTCCTCGCAGATGAAGAAGCAAGAGATCGACCATCAAATTTCAACGACCAGCATTTTTAGCAGACGTGGAAGAGGACGAAAGTTTAACTACGATAATATTGACCGAATAGACTTCAATATGACCATCGTTCGCCGTCTCAAAAAGCATGGAAAAGTATAGAAATTGGCTGGGCGAGTCCCCCACGAACTCAGCAATAACAATTAAGCTGAACGCGTTCGAATCTTTACCGATTTGCCGCAATAATTATGCACCAACTCAATAGTTAATGGCCATCGATAGAGAGAGAGTATTATCATCTATACCATGCAAACAAAGCTGCCAGTAGCGGTGAGCGATAGGGACGAGCAGTGAGAGAGAGAGAGAGAGAGAGAGAGAGAGAGAGAGAGAGAGAGAGAGAGAGAGAGAGAGAGAGAGAGAGAGAGTCATAAGAATATGTGCTGTCAGCACGACCTGATGATGATGATGATGATGATGAGTGAACCCAAATTGCCGTGACTGAAATTTGAACCCGAGACAGCCAGTTCTGTTTTCCACATTTACTAACCACTAGTTTAGCTTCGACGGAAGAGCATCCACCTAGGAACTGCAATATTCCAGGTTCAATGCCGACTCTCGCCAGCTCAGTGCATGGGTATCACAACTTTGATATGTGCGGTAATGTGAGGAGCTGATGGTCGCTGTGGCACTCCACCTCAGATGCAAAAACAATCTCCCTGGTCTAGCGCTAGTAAAAAAGTGGATAGACTCCCTCGCTGTCCGGCTGATATCGACAATAGGCCACTCCGCCAACTTCACTTACAATGCCACCCAGTGTCAGATTAGGACAAGACAGGCCTTCTTTTTTACAGGTTACTAGTACCATGTAAACTAGTACTACCTGTCCCATAATCGGGTCGTTAGTAAGTAAACTGGCTCTCCCATCAAGCACGCGTCGGTGATTGTCTGGTGAAACGTGTGTGTGGACACCCAGCATCACAGAAAACAAGAGCTGTCAAAGGGCGGATGAACTCCAGGGGAAGCAATGGCGATCCATACCGATAGTAGTAGGATTGGGGTACTTACTACTCACATAAATCCCCAATACAATCTGGCGCTCGGATGCAAGCGCTAGGGCTTCCGGAGAGGCTTGAATCTCGTGAAGTGACTCAATACTATCTGAGAGAGTACCCTGAAGAAGCTCGGCAGTCCAGTCATCTCAGACCTTCCCGTGGCACTGGAACACTGGAGTGAGGTCATCGTCGTCCGCGATGGACTTCTATTAGCAAGTCATCCACATCTGAACTTCTAACGATGACCAAGTAAATCTTTGATTTCTTTTTTATTCTGATACAAAAAGAAATTGTTTTCCCAGTATTTACTGTTGGGAGATTCTATATAAGTATTTCAAAATATTACAGCATTATCATCATTTCCAGTATTATAATCAGCAACATGGTACTTTCTTTAAACAGACATCTGACCCATTGCCGAAGGGTAAAGCTCTCTATTCTAAAAAAGAAGAAAAAGATCAAAAAAATATATATGAAACACAAAATGTCAAAAATTGGGAAATATATGTAAAATGGAAGTAAACTTCAAACTATACATGTGATTCCTGGATGTCTGCATAAAAAGGAATACCATAATTTCAAAGACATAGAATACTTTTAGTTCCATGCCTAAAAGGCTGTGGAATTTTATATTTTCTCCTGATTTCTTGTATTTCAATAATGTTGTCTTCAATGATTCTATTGACTGTTTATTGTATAAAATTTCAGAAGATTCTCTCTATCAGTTGAGTTGAGAAAATTGTATGAAAAACTCAGCACAGAACCTTGATTATCGTCTAGAGAATTATATATATATATTTATGGTAAAATAATTTTTTGGTTGTTATTCGAAGCATTAAAATCAAAAGAAATGGGTAAAATGAATAAAAAAATAGAGTTGGATTTTAAGTACTAATTTCCTTTTATATTCCCGATATTTCGAAAGTCACGGTTCTTTTACAAAGGCTTATCCCATATATATATATATATATATATATATATATATATAAAATTAAACTCATCAGATATTAAACTCATCAGGAGAGAGAGAGAGAGAGAGAGAGAGAGAGAGAGAGAGAGAGAGAGAGAGAGAGAGAGAGAGAGAGAGAGAGAGAGAGAGAGAGAGCGTTGGCTGAGGTTGTCGGGTATTTGCCATCATAACAATTTGAAGAATACGGTCGGAACTTAATCATATCAGTGCAAGAGCTTCTCATGACCAGTCGATTGATGGATACGGGCCTCTCTGATCGCCTATCTAGCTTTAAAAAAGACTGCCTCATGCAGTGGGAAAATTCTAAAAAATATCCAATTATTTTTTCATGTGTAGTATCTAGTATCTGTATATCAATACTCGTGTTCCTTAATTTTACGACCGTTATTATCTTACGACCGTTATTTACTGGGTAAAAATGAGCCCATCCGAGATTAAATTAAAAAATGTAAATCCTGATTATCTGGTGTTGCTTATCGGCCGAATTTTTATTTCTAATAAGTGTCGTCGTCTCAGCTGAATTATGGACCATTCCATTTTTATTATAAAGATATAAAGGTAAAAAAAAAGAACATGCTACACAGAAAAATATAATAAGAAAGAAAGAAAGAAAGAAAGAAAGAGAATAACGGAAAGATAGAAAGAGGGGTGAGTGCGCAAAAGCGATAACACTAATATGGTTCAATCGAACAAAATGAAAAGATGAAAAAAGAAAAGAAAAGAAAAAAGGGTGAGAGAGAATTAAATCAAGATTATAGTCCTTTTTACATATTGAATTATATAGCAATAGCTCTTAAGTAAACTTTGAGATAATTAAATCATCATACTGTGGCATGTCCACAGGTCCTGCTAGTATAAGGATAAATACTATAAGATGTATTGTATGTTTCTTAGTTTCACTATAACTTTTATTATGCAGAAGCAAACAGATATATGAAAATTATCAAGTTACTCTCGTGTATACAAATGCACTGAAAAAGTGAGATATCTCCAAAGCCAGAATTTCTGCGGCTGTAAAGTGAGAATGGTAAAATAAAAGAGGGAAATAATAAATTCAGCAGATTCTACAGATGTTTGATTGATCTTCGGTAGAGGTACAATCAGTGACACTCAATAGGCAAAGTGATGCACAAATACGCTCACCTTAAACAGAAGTGCAGATCTATAAATAATCCTGTGGAAGCACGTGGTGTGACAGGCTGACTTGATTGATTTTAAAGACATGTCAACCCGTCTAAGGTTATTCTATGCTTAGACCTAAAGGAATCGCAGTCATTGTACATTTATATTTACATATTTTGCATGGTTGATCATTGTGAAGTTTTTTTTTCTTTTTTTTTTGGTTTGAATGCTAATAATTCTGAACATATCTATTTGACCCATGTATGTGATCCTACCATGTATTACTACCCCGTGAACCTGGTAGTAACGGTAATGAAAGGGGAACCCCCCCACACACACACACCAGAGTTTCCGAACTAGAGTCTCGTCATCAGATTCAGTTTTGTATAATAAGGGTCTCCCCTCTTTGGGAGAAAGTTGAGGTCTTACCCTTCTGTAGGGGGTACAGTTTTTGTATTCTATGCTTAGCTGACTGGAAGAGAAACAGATCTATGATACTAATCAGTATTACCACTCCGGGTCAGAGTGGATCTGGGAGGAAGGGCAATGAAGGGGTACTCCACACATCCAGAGCTGGTGCTTCATCACCAGATGCAATTTAGGGTCATGCCAAGGAAACCCCTTTTTACGGGGGGGCTCTTATTCCTCCACAGGGGATTGATTTGGTTTGTTGGATTTTACGCTATGTCAATCCTTGTTGGGTTATTTTATGCCGAAGATGTTTTGTTCTAGTCATGCTTGATGGGTATTCAACATTTTTTAAAAATAAAAATTTTTAACGCATTTTTAAAAACCCATGTTCTATTAAACCCATAGAGGGGACCATAACAGGTATTACCCCTGTAGCCCATAGTCTATCTGGGAGTAATGGCTATGAAGGGGTACTCCACACTTTCCAGAGTTCCAAAATTGAAATATTATCGTTAGATGAAGTTTAATGTCACACCCAGGACACCCTACACAGAGGAACTTTGATAATGAGGCTTTCTAGTCAGGTATTTGTGATCAAACCTCAGACATTTTAAGTCCTCATCACTAAGCCAAACCAAATATTTATCTTATTCATTATGTTTTATCATAAAAGTTTTGCTTTTTCCGGCAGCATTAAATCTCTGGATCGTTTGTATATTAGAGAATCACATTACCATTGTGTCAGGGTGGAGTTGGGGGAAAGACGTGCCTCAGACAAACCCGGAAAAGTATTTCAAAGAATTAATGGTAGTAATAG
Source organism: Doryteuthis pealeii (assembly GCA_023376005.1). Lineage (NCBI taxonomy): Eukaryota > Metazoa > Mollusca > Cephalopoda > Myopsida > Loliginidae > Doryteuthis > Doryteuthis pealeii. The sequence continues at coordinate 118,152,813 of CM042148.1, forward strand.
TTGTGGTAATATTATGTAATAGATTTGGCATTATGGCAATTCATACGCTTTAGAAATTCTATGAAAGTGAGTAGATTTAAAAGAAAATGTCCAAAATAAAAGCCGTATCATTGCACTTAGCTTTCGTTTCGTCCTCATGCCAGATCTTTGCCGGGGCAAAAATTTATTAAGCAAAATGCGATGGACAGTTTGAAAAATTGCCACATTTGAAAAGCGGTTCGTTCTTTGTCCTTCAAAGAAAAAGGCCGACTTTTGTGTTGAATGCTAGCTTCCACAAGAGACAAAGCTAAGAGCAGTAGGGAATAGACATGGGCGGAAAAGGTGGGGGATCATAAAATAAAAAGCTGGCTGGGTGGAAGGGGGAAATGGGCTGGAGTCCGAAATAAGCAACCCAAGTCTCACATCAATAGGCCTATTTGAGGATCATAAACCTGCATTCAATCCCAGATATATACATTTGTAGCCATTTCCTTTGCTGCTTTGTGCTCGGCTATGGTGAGTAATGGTGTGGGCTTGGACTGCAGGAGAGGTTGAAGCAAATTTCATGTACTGACCACAACAGTAGTGACAGTGGTGAGGGGGAGGGGGGATAAAGCCCTGCATACCACTTAATACATCGATGGTTGAATCGGTTCATATGGTCCAAGCAATTAATTGCAACAAAACTTTGACCCCCAGAGTAGCATTAACGAACGGAACATGTCCATTACGAAATCAACTGGCCAGACACCCACCTCTACCCCCCTACACACACATTTCGAACAACAATATCTACCCCCCTCTCCCTACTACTCGCCTCAGCGTTTCACTATTACATGGCTTCTTTAACCACAAGCACCTCACTGACCACAACACGCTACATGCATACACTTGCCCCGATCAGTAGTCATTGCTGACCTCAATGACCTCTGCCTAAAACCATCGTCTTATTCTGTATTCTTCTTCTTTTTTCTTGTTTTCTCCCAATACCTGTAGTTCTTTTATTTTTATTCTTCTCCCCTCTCTCTCTCCCCCTCTCTCTTCCTCACCCTCCTCTCTCTCTCTCCTTCCAACTCTATTTCCCTTTCCCCTATCAAATGCTCTCCTCCTCTCTCTTTACATCTAACTCTTCCTCCCCCACTCTTTACATCTGACTTACCCCTCTTTCCCTTTTGCTCTTACTTTCCCTCTAGATTCCCTCCCCCTCCTCCTCATTATCACTTCATTATCAACTTTATTCTCTCATTTGTATTATTCCCTTTCCCCTCACACTCTCCTCACACTCTCTCTTTCTAAAAATTCCCCCTCTCTCTCTCTCTCTCTCTCTTTCTAATTATCTTCCCTCTCCTCCCACTCTCTTAATTCTCTTTGACGCCCTCCCCTACCGCTCATTTACTTCTTTAATTCCATATGTTAGCATTATCTTCGAGCTCATTCACATTTTTGTTTCCCTTTTTTTTACAAACTCGTAAAACAGTGGCTCGCCCTCTCACTCAGATAAGGTTCCATTTTTTAACATTATCGCTTAAAAGCCTCCGTTAGCAGCCAGTAAATTATTTCCTATTGATAGGATTTATGTTACAACTAGACGATTTGTGAACTTATAGTTTTCCCATTTGTAAGAGCAGTCTAGGATGATATTGATATTTTCAAGAAGTAAAGATTCTAATCAGCATTTATACATTTACCCAACCCCTCCGAAAGAGAAGGATACGACACAATGTCAAGTTTTAAGTGTAGTTTAATAGGTTTTAATTGAGTGTTTTTCTTCTCATCGAACGGTTGCATACCAAGGTTAAAGAGCCCAGTCTGTCGTACTATTTACCCATAGCTTCAGGGAGAATACTTGATTCACACTTTTCCCTATACGCGTGTATAGCTTTAATTTTGAAGATCTAATTTTAAACGAAAATAAGATTTTAATCAATGAATAAATAAATAAGATTTTAAGCAAAAAATGAAATAATAAATAAAAATAAAAATGAAATAAATAAATATAAAATAGTGTCAACCTATGCAACAGAAATGATGAATTTTTAAGGTTTGTATTCAATAATAATACAAATACAAAAAGCAACGCTCTAAACTTAATTTCATAAATTAATGATTTTGTGACTATAAATCAAGAGTTGAGCTCTACACTTGATCGATTGTTCATAACTTTTATTTATCTAATCTCCTTGTTATTGTTGTATAGTCGCTGCTCTCAATTATATGGCCTAGGGCGCCTCACATGGTGTAATGGTTAGAAAGCTAGATTCATAATCCATTGTTAGTGAGTTAGATTCTCCTTGTCCCCCTACTTCTGGCCTTGTGTCACATCTAAGCAAAGCTTAGTAAATGACTATATGGCCTACCCGATTTTAGTTACGAAATTCGGCTGTGATAGTCAGTGCGTGGATTGAATAGTCAATAAGCAGTGTAATTATGTAAGGCGACTTTTTTGCAGGAACGATTATATATTTGCTAAAGAAAAAGGCTTAAAAAATCGGCTATTTTGCGGTTATAGATCCATATCTATCCACAGGTATCTGTGTATACCAGTGAGTTTCATCAGACCGCTTACTTTGTTTTGTTTTTTTGTTTTTTTTCTTCATAGTGGAGGTTTATTAGAGAAGAAAGCAGCAGCACGGACACTTACCTCCTATCACACAAACCATCCAAGTAAGGCGAATAATACATATTAGACGCCGTTGGAGAAGTAAGGACAAACTCTTAAGTGACAATCTCCAGTGGACACCTATACACGTACACTCCAAAGTGGACAGACCAGCAAAGACATTTATCAGATATTTACTGATACTGCATGTCGTAAAGAGGACTCGCCAGGAACGCTGGCCAATAGGAGAGTGTGTCAATGAAATTCGTGTTTTCAGCGCAACATGATGATGATGATGATATGTTGGAATATTTTGGGATATAAGGTGTGCTGGTATCCACCACTTAAACTTATATACTCTGCGTAGCCACGTGGATTGCAGCCAGCCAATCAACAGGCTCGAACATGTGGTTAGTTAACTACTTAATCACCGATCTTGAAAGTTGGTCATTTGCACGGACAAGCGGATCAGCTTCTGCTTAACACAAAGATTCTTCACTAAGGAAAAACCAAAGGATTCTACCTAACACCAAGGAACAACCAAAGGATTCTTCGCTAAGGAACACAAGAGATCTCCAATGTAAAGTGTTCTCACTTGAATTCTAAAAATAGCCACAGAATCGTGACATAAGAGCTATACACATAATATGCAGTGAGAGAATAAAAGATATCCAGCCAAATATGCAATTGCATGATAATCTTGTGGGGGCCTGGTTAAATACTGAACATTATTTGTAATCATCCAAATACGCGTTCCTTAATTGTACGACCGTTATCCTCTTGCAACACACACTAGCTAAAAATGAGACCGTCCAAATCGTCCAAGATGAAATGAAAAAATGTAAATCTTGATTATCTAATGTTGCTTATCGCCGAATACCTATTTCTAATAAGTATCGTCACCTCAGCTAAATAATGGACCATTCAGCTTTTATTATAAAGAAAGAAAGGGAAGAAAAAGAACATGCTACACAGAAAACAAAAAATCTTTTTGTCGAAGTTTAACCGAACTCGCTATTCATTAATTAATAAATCTGCGAGATTCTGTTCATTTGATTTTTTTTAATTACTTTGTTTTTTTTTTACCTATTTCTTGCACTTGCTCTCCCGTTCCGACTTCATACTTTTATAGACGTTTTCTAACTCTTCTTTATTCAAAGAACTTTCACCCATTCCTCACTCATTCTTCACTTTTATTCTCTTATGAAACCTTTCTTGTCTCTTCTATCAACCATTTTATTTCTTTTTAACATTCCCACCTTTTTGATGACTTTTTTCCTATCTTTAATAATAAGTAATTTCTCTCTCTCTCTCTCTCTCTCACACACACACACACACACACTCTCTCTCTCTCTCACACACACACACACACACTCTCTCTCTCTCCTCTCTCACACACACACACACACACACTTTTCCCACTTCATTTTCTTTCATTCTCTATGTCTCTGTCTCTTTATCTCTCTCTTCAGTTAACTATTTCATATTTCTTTCTTTCTTTCTTTCTTTCTTTCGTCATTCTTTCTCCTCTCTCTCCCTCTCTCTCTCTACTCCCCCCTCTCTCTCTCTCTCTCTTTCTCTCTCTTGTCTTCGACTACCCACTTCCTTTTTTATTTCTTTAAACATTCATACTTTTATTGACAGTTTCTTTCTTCTCTTTATCAAAAAGTGCTTTCTCTTTTACTCACTTTATTCCCCTGTCTGTCTGTCTGTCTTTCTTTCTCTCTCTTACGCCCACTCTCTCGCCTTTCCGCCGACTCCTTCATTTTCTTTTTTCATTCGTTCTTTCATTCTTAAAACATTCATATTGGCGGCTTCTTTTCTTCTTCTTTTCATTCTTTATTAAAAAGTACTATCTCTTCCCCCCCTTTCCTCACTTCTTCCCCCTCCCTCTTTCTCTCTTATTTTTCTTTTCTTTCTTTCCTAGAACATTCATACTTTTATTGACGGCTTCTTTCTGCTTCTTTCCACTCTTTATTAAAAAGTACTTTCTCTTTTCTCTATCGTCACTCACTCTCTTCCTTCCCTTTTTTATTGTCTCACACTTCCCCTGTCATCTCGTCCGTCGACCACTCTCATCTCTCTCTCTCTCTCTCTCTCTCTCTCTCTCTCTCTCTCTCTCTCTCTTTCTTACCACTTTATTCGTCTTTTACTCCTCCTATCTCTATCTCCTGTATCACTTACCAACTCCTCAGAAACTAACAGCCATTGCCAGTAGCACGTAGGTCAAATGGGGCCAAGCTGTACGCCCGCAAGAGAACCACTAAATGCCGACCTCTACGAAACCAAAGTCCAACATAGAGGAAACAATCCCCGCAGACGTGTTAGAGGTCAGACCCCGCTTATAGGCAATGGCGTAGATGTTTCTGTCTATGTGCCGTTGTGATACGGCTTTTCTTTACCGCTACCGAAAATCTCTGGTGTCGATACCTTTATTATTCGTAAATTGCATTGCGTATCTAAAGTGACTGCAAATTCGCTGACGGGAAGCCGTTTGAGGTGTCGGCAATTTCTTGCCCCAGGTAAGAAATGGAGGAGGGCAGAGGAGAGGATATTTACTTCACTTTACGAATATGTTTATACTGGATTACCATAAATTGGTCATAGGCTTTCTATATAGAACAGATCAACATGTCCAATTATATATCTCTCTATCTATCTACGAGCATGCTTGTTGTCAAAAACAAAGGTTATGTATTAAGCCCACCTTGACACAAGGCCAGCATAATGGAGCACCAAATGAGAATCTATATATTAATACTCGTAGGGCACCTCATATGGTGTAATGGTTAGCAAGCTAGATTAGCAAACCATTGTTAGTGAGTTCGATTCTCACTGTTTGTCCAATACTTCTGGCCTTGTGCCGCATCTAAGCCCCGCTTAGTAAATAGCTATATATTAATACTCGTGTTCCTTAAATGTACGACCGTTATTATCTTGCAACACCCTTTGGTTACAAATGAGACTGTCCAAAGATTAAATGTATTAATACTCGTGTTCCTTAAAAGTACGACACCCTCTGGTTATAACCGCTCAAATCATAGAAGATGAAATGCAAAAATGTAAATCCTGATCATCTGGTGTTGATTATCCACCGAATTATTATTTCTTGTGTGTGTCGTCACCTCAGCTAAATAATGGATCGTTCTGTTTTATTTTAAAGAAAGGGTAGAAAATAGAAATGTAATAAGAAAGAAAGAAAGAAAGAAAAGAAAGAGAGTAGGGGACATAGAGAGTGGGGCTGAGGGTGCTAAAGTGATAATGCTCATATGTTTCAATCGAACATATTGAAAAGAGGAAAAGATGGAAAAAAAAAGAGTGAGAGAGATTTAAATCAAGATATTATTATTTTTTACATATTGAACTATTTACCAATAGCTCTGAAGTAAACATATCAAGCATTGTAATAATAAAATTATCCTACAGTGATAGATCAATATGTCATGCTAGTGTTATACTAATTCGCTATTACACTATGTGAGGCGTTTTTATAAGAAGCTTAGTTTGGTTTCGAACAAGTTTGGCACAAGGCGAGAAATATGGGACACCCAAAGAGAATCGAACACCATCACTTTTGGTAAATCCTCGAGACGGCATCCAGTGTCCTCACAGAGATATGAATATATGGTTTTGTTTGTTGTTCAGCACTGGTGTGTCCATTTGTAGGAGTCCATAAGTGAAGGTCGCTTATGAGTTCGCCTTTACTTCATCAGTAGTAACCCGGTGCCCGATGTGTAATGCTTATAGTCATCTCTTTATTTTTAGCAACCTGGTAGCTATTTACAGGCACATGAGGTAATTACTTTTCGTGTCCCCTAGCGTCAAACAGGAGAACTGTAGCAAGTGAGGAATGTAATCCACACTATTTGCCATTTCGTGTCCCCTAGCGCCAAACAGGAGAACCGTAGCAAGTGAGGAATGTAATCCACACTGCTTACCATTTCGTGTCCCCTAGCGCCAAACAAGATAACCGTAGCAAGTAAGGAATGTAATCCACACTACTTGCCATTTCGAAAATGACGAGAACATGATTAATCAACTCAAGGCAGTGTCAGTTGATGACTTTCGGCATTGTTTCCAGTGGCGAGACTAACGTCTTCATCGGTTTGGGTTTCCCAAGAGAGAAGTATTTTGGCAAAGATAAAGTTGATTTGAAATTGAGTTGATAATAAAAGATATTTTATACAATCATTTCTCATTATTCCATCAACAGATTTTGTATTCATATATTAATTACATGTCTCAAATCAAATTCATATCTATCATTCTATCTACACTGACTGTTCTTCTTCTGTCAGAGCAAATTCTTTCATATCGATAGATGAACGGATATGAAAGGAATTTATACGATTCAGATCGATTATCAATCCGTCCATCTTGTGGCCAGTCACTCTCTGTAGTTATCAACTTGATATCGGCTGAGATAAACAATGTATCAATATCTAGAAAGGTACCGTGTTTGTCTGTCTGTTTTTTTCTCTCTCCCAAGTTCAATGTATTAATATCTAGAAAGGTACTGTGTGTGTCTTTCTAGTCTTTTTTTTCGGGTCAAATGTATCAATATCTAGAAAGATCCTGTGTTGTTTGTATGTTTTGTTTTGTCCAGGTCCAATGTATCAATATCTAGAAAGGTACAGTGTTTCTCTCTATGCTCGTTTATTTATTTTTTGTCTAGGCCCATTCAAAAAAAAAAAAATTGTGTCACCAATACAGCCGCTTCTTCCCACCTCAGTATTTACCTTAACCCTCAGCCACCAGAAGAATGTGACACAAGGTCATTTTTAGGGGTGATTTCTCTCGCATACGAATGCAGGGACATAAAAGTACTAATAATTGCTTGGCTCCATCGGAATGCCTCACCCACTGTGAGGCGCCTCAGGCACAGACAATTAACGTGACCTTACCCTTTTAGACAAGGTGCGGTTACTACCTGGGAAGACGCGTCCTGAAGCCAAGTTGTTAAATATATCAATAGGAATCAAAGCTTATCCCCTTTTCCGCTTCAAAGTTTCTATTAGCAATGAATGTACTCCACACTCCCTAGAGCTTCAGATTGAAAACTTATCACTAGATGCAGTGTTAGCGTCATAGCCAGGAATGCATGGTGTCGGAATCCATTAATTAGTCACATGTATATTAACCGAAATAAAGGATTAAAGAGAATGGTTTAGTTTATATGTTTAATGCATATCAACTTGTTATGGGTAATTTAATGCCAATATTCATTTGTGAATGATTCATTGTGATAAAAAATATTTTCCCCTATCTAATCTATATCTAATCTATATATGGATACTCGTGTTCCTTAGAATTACAACCGTTATCATCTTGCAACACTCTCTAGTTAAAAATTAGACCGTACAAATCATCCAAGATGAGATGCAAAAATGTAAATTTTGATTATGTGAAGTTGCCTATCCACCGATTTATTAATGGACCATTCCTTTTTATTATAAAGAAAGGGAAGAAAAAGGATATGTTACACAGAAAGAATACATAACAAAAGAAAGAAAGAAAGAGAGTAGAGAAAATATAGAGAGGGGTGAGTGCGCGGAAGCGATAACGCTAAAACTGTTTCAATCGAACACTATGAAAAGAGGAAAAGAAAGAAAAAAAGAAAACAAAAGATTCATTGCTCTAATACAAATCTTGTTATAATGTGCTGTTTTTCTGTGTTACAAACACCCGTATCATATAACATAATAATAATAATAATAATAATATAATAATAATATGAAGACGTGTACCTGTATATAGTAATACTTTAATATATCAGGAAAGTATAACTGTATACAAAAAGATTTGAACATGTCTGTCTTTTTTTTTTTTAATTCAGTTCCCTTTTGAAAGTTTCCCGCCAGTCTTTTCATCTTGCTGACATTCTGAAAATAAAAGCATGATTTATGAATACGCCATAATCAGTGATTGGAGAAGAGGAAAAATTAGAGATGACTCACAATGTCCACCTTTGTTATCATAAAGATGACATTTCAACGCATCAGGCTCGGTTATGTTTCAGCTACGGATTTTGCCCAAGAAATACGTTCAGATTCATAGCGCAATTATTATCCCTCCGCTTCCATATTTCGTTTTTTCTTCGTCAGCGGCCATTTTCTTTTTTTCTTTTTTACCTGGAGTATTCAACACTATTGTCATGACTTTGAGATTTAGAATAAGTCCAGGTAATTTTGAATGTTATGTTCAAATCATCTTTCTTATTTTTTTTTATCTATTTATCTTATTAATCTTTTTTATTTAATGTCTGTCGCCCTCCTTTTTGATTTTTTGGAGTTAATTCTCTCCATATTTCAATTACGTCTGTTGTAAGTTACAACTAATAAGACTGCGAAGGGATTCATTTTATGAACAACACGAAACAACAAGTTGCGTGCAGTTGGATTTCAATAAGACAGAAGAGAGATGTAGCTCACTGGGTAAAGATGTAGTTTCCTTTGCCAGAGGATTTTAATATTTCCAGAAGCCGAAACTCTGTGTGTGTGTGTGTGTGTGTGCGTGCGCGCATGTGTGTGTGTAACATATATATATATACACGTGTGTGTGTGTGTGTGTGTGTGTGTGTGTGTGTGTAACAATATGTGTATATATATTGTTAGCTTCTTATTATCAATTAGTCTCTTTTGTTGTTTACGAAGTTTTGACAAATTCTTGAATCCAAAGCCAAAGTTCAAGTTTGGAGTAATCTTTTCATCTTGTTGCTTTTTTTCATCCAAATTTGTTTTTCAAGCTACACACACCACCCCATCCCATCCCAACGTCATTCTGGGTAGAATGAAACAGGACTACCAATCAGAGCTTCCACCCACATTTGAACTCGTATCCAAATCCCTGAAAGTCGTCTATCATGGATGGTGTTTTCTCAGATTTGACCACGAGAACCTATGGTAGCCAAAACACAAATGTATAGAAAAAACCCCCCCCCAAAAAAAAAAAAAACAAAGAAAATAAGGGAGCATTTAATAAAGTGATTATCGTCGTAGGAAAATGAACTTTCACTTCGTTCTAATTCCCTTGAGAAAGGCATGAAACCATCTGCCCCTCCCCCGCTTCCAATTAAGGGTGAATTATAGGAAAGACAAGGTTCTTTATTCTTGCTTTGTCTAACCAAGGATAATGAACCCTTTCTAGGATAAATAAAATTCTGAATTCCCACCATCTGTGCCCCGTTTGAATAGTATCACACCCGGAACATAGTGGTGGGGTTGGATAAATACACAAAGTGTTTGCTCTAGTGGATGCGCTTGATATGTAGGAAATAGACGGCGACATGAGTTCTAATTCTGAACGAGGCTGGTTACAGTTCACATTTCTTTAATACACTTTGGAATGGTATACGTCCAATTATTCTCCCTCCAGATATCGGTAAATAGTTTGGGCTCTTTAACCATGGTTTGGCAACCGGCCTAGGAAAAGAAAAAACTTTGAATAAATCTCTGTCAAACACCGCTTAAAAATTATCTTGTGTCACATCTCGCTCGTGCGGAACAGTTGGATATCTACTCTAAGTGTTCTCGCCGTTTTTGGTAAGCATATTACCGTAATACAGCAAAATGGTACGACGTAGTAGTACGGGTTAGCACAAGGCCATTAAGAAAAGAGTAGTAACTTAAAGAGTAAAGCAATTTCCAAGCTATTTCGCATCTTAATGGTTGGTCTGTTTTTACCATTAAACTTGATCTCTATTTCTTAACCATATGTTTTTTCAATCTCACTGGCAAGATTAAAACGACAATTCTTCCAAGTTGTGGTTGTGTGAGTGCTGCTATATGGCGGCACCACTTCGACCCTAACGAGGCGCCTGGAGAATAAGCTAGATGTGAGCTGCACTAGAATGCTGCGTGCGACCGTGAACAAATCGTGGAAAAAAAACACCTCACAAGGAAGAAGCTGTACGACCACTTGCCCCCTATCTCACAGGCCATCCGAGTTAGACGTGCAAGACATGCTGGACACTGCTGGAAAAACAAGGACGAACTCATAAGCGACATTCTCCTTTGGAAACCAGCACATGGACATGCAATTGTGGGCTGTCCAGCAAAGACGTACATTGACCAGGTCTACGCGGATACTGGATGCTGCGCAGAGGATCTGCCGGGGACAATGACTGATAGAGAAGGTTGGCGAGAGATTGTCATGGATATTTGTGCTAATTGCACGACATGATGATGAATGATTTCTTAACGGAAATAACTATTAAATGCCAATTATAGAGTGTTTCTGCTTATTCATAATTGATTGTAAATATAAATATGATGTGCATATTTACCCAACCCCTCCACCACGGGCGGGGTATGGCACAAGGCCAATTTTAGGTGGACTATAATGGTTTGAATTAAAAGTTTTCTTTCTTCTGACTGGTTGTCTGACCAATGCTAAAGGACCTAGTCTGGTCTACTGTTTTTTTCATATCGTGGTGGGGTGGGGTGGGTGGATTCATACTTTTCACATTTAGTTACAATAATAATATTTTAAAGGATAATTTATATATTAATATTCGTATTCCTAATTTGTACGACTGTTATCATTTGCAACACCATCTGGTTAAAAATGAGAGGGTCCAAGATGAAATGCAAAAATGTTGATTATCCGCCGAATTCTTATTTTTACGAGTGTCGTCACCCCAAGTAAATAATAGACCATGCCGTTTTTATAAGAAAGAAAGAAAGGAAAAACAAAGGAACATAATATAATTAGAAAGAAAGAGGGTTGAGGAAAGATAGAGAGGGGTGAGCGCGCAGAAGCGATAATGCTAATCTGTTTCAATTGAACATGATGAAAATATAAAAAGAGGGAAAGTGGAAAAAAGAATGAGAGAGAGAGAGAGAGAGAGAGAGAGAGAGAGAGAGAGAGAGAGAGAGAGAGAGAGAGAGAGAGAGAGGGGGGGTAAATGAAGATTATTATACTTTTTACATATTGAACTATTTTGCTAGAGCTCTTAAGTAAGCACATCAAATGTTATAATAATTAGATTATCATACTGTGATATATCTACAGGTTATGATTGTTAATCAATAAAGTTCAATCATTCTAAACATTATTTCAACCAGATCTATTTGATCTATAAATGGGCCCCTAAATGGAATTCAGTCTTGGTCAGAATGGACCAAGGATCTGTGCCGAAATCTAGACACAGGCCTGGGTAAATGTGTTGAATAGTGGCAGATAGCTTTACAGTAAGTCTCCCCCTCCACAACATAGTTTTTGATCAAGTCAAGGAGTAGAGCCGATAAAGTTTCGCGCCAATGTCGTCGCACAAGTTTTAAGAACGAGGACGCAGACAATTTGGCACTGCTTTAAGGAGTCCATTTTGTTTTTAATTCTTAATACTCAAAGGTTGAAAAATCCAGTCTGCCTCACTGTAAATACAGGATAATTGTAAATAAATGCAGGGTGATTGTAAAGTACCCTCTTTCCCTAATTTAAAAATCTTATAATTTATTTCTGAATCCTTATGTTTACAAAAAATGAATATGAAAAGAACAGGCATAATATGGAGTCTTATCTAAAATTCTATATAGACACCAGAATTCACCTCCAGCCTCACAAACCGCTATGGAATCGCATCAACTGACCTTCCCAGGAACTCTTGTGGAATGCCAGAAATAAATTCTCGTATTCGTTCTTCAAGCTCTTTCAAAGTCGTTGATTTCATAGAGAAAACTTTCCCCTTCAACCAATCCCAAAGAAAAAAAGTTGCAGAGGGTTAGATCGGAGCTTCTGGTCGGTCACTCGTTCGGATAATGTCTACCCATCCCTCTCCCAGGAAAATGGTGATTCTGCAATTCATGAACAATGGCAAAATGTGTAGGAACACCACCACTAACAATAACACAGATTTAATTTCTCTGAATGTTTGAGATGAGACTTGAAGATTAGTATTATTAGCGTTGTTCGGACTATTGTCCCCATCTTCATTGTTATTTGTACAACGTTTCGGCCGATATACCCTCCGGCCTTCTTTAGGTATTTCTTGTCGGACTCGGGAACCTTCTCGGACTCGTAAAAGCAATTAGAAAAATAATTAATTAGCACAACTCCTACCCCCCAGCTATGGTTAGCGGAATGAGAACAGGATACCCCCGTGGAATAAATAAAGGGTTAGGGTCAAAGTTCCGTGATGGCTCCCGAATACGACAAGAAAATTCCCGAGTTCGAAAAGAAGGTTCCCGAGTCCGAGAAGGTTCCTGAGTCCGACAAGAAATACCTGAAGAAGGCTGGAGGGTATATCGGCCGAAACGTTGTACAAATAACAATGAAGATGGGGACAATAGTCCGAACAACGCTAATAATACAGATTTAATTGCTATATATTAAGGAACATACATTAAAGAATTGAGAAAAATGTAACTGGGCATAAAAAATCATCGTTTAAAATAGGGAGTTACTTTTCAATCAGCCTGTATATAGATTTGCAAAAATCTCTTCCGTTAAATGTCCAGTTATTTTTCTTTTTTTTGCATTAAGTGAAGATATGGTATCTAAATTGAACGCACAATGCATCGCAAAATGATACTTATCTATTCAAAATCACCGATATGCATAAAAACAAAATAATTAATTCAATAAACAAGCAACTGATTGATAACCTATCGCGAACTCATTTGACAAACAAAACTAAGTCAAGCGTTTATCGAGAATATTCAGAAACAAATATCCAGAAAAGTTACAAAAAAGTCAAACTTGAATTTGCCACCGGCTGAGCTCAGCTGAATCTAGGCAAACAAAATGGCGTGTTGATCTTCTCTACAATGGCCTCCTACCGCCATTTTGACTGTGGTCTTTGGTCTTTCTCTTCAACACTCGTATTTGAACATTATATTCTTCTTCTTTCTTTCTTTCTTTCTTTCTTTCTTTCTCAGTGTATCTATAGCTATCTATCTATCTATCTTTCACAGCCTGTTTTATCTATATATCTCTCAGTCTGTATCTATCTCAATCTGTTCATATCTATCTATCTATCTATCTATCTATCTCAATCTGTTCATATCTATCCGGCTATCTTAGTCTGTTCATATCTATCTATCTATCTATCTATCTATCTATCTCTTAGTCTGTATATATATATATATATATATATATATATATATATATATATATATATATATATATATATATATATATATTAGTCTATTAATATCTATCGTTGTATCTTAGTCTGTTCAAATATATCTATTGAAGTCCTTTCGTATCTATCTATCTGTGTAATATAATCAGATGGAAAACTCCAAAAATTTAAGTTACGTGTAGTTAAGAGTGAAAAGTTACTAGAATTTTTGGAATACCGAATGAAAAGCTACCTGGTAATTTCTGATTGGCCAGGACAGGGCAAGGAAGAGAGTGAGCGAAAGAGTAGTGATGAGTTGTCAGTCTGGGTTGAGATTTTGGAGAAAACAGACGCATGATGAGTGTCTGTTCTCCCAAGCATTTTACTTGGGATAAGATCTTGTGTTGTAATTAAAAAACTATCAACATCACCAGACAAGATATCCCAAAAGATTCCAAAATAATTTCCAGTCTTGAGAATGCAATCCAGCTCAACAACACATCTAACAACAGACCCAACAACCAGATTTCAGCCAAGAGAATAGTTGAAATAGAGAATTATTACTATAAGGTCATCACTCCTTTCAACTGAACCCCGATATTCTACACGTGTTTTGTAAAACCTTTGTGATTTTAGTTGTTTTTTTTTTCAAGCAAAATTTGTAATTAATCTTCTATTTGAAACTAGCTTAAAAGCCGCCCTATTGTTTGGCAATTAAGCTAGTTATTTCCAAATTTGTTTCCATCCATGTTGACGTCTAAAAATATCGTTGCGAAAATCATGTAAAAAAGTCGCCGAAAACAATCGCATTAATTAAAACTTGGCTATTCAAAATTTCAAGGGTGCGGGTTCGAATTCGCCCCGGAATGTTTTAATCAGCTTACGGAGTCGGCTTGATTCCAAAATGGTATGACATGTTGGCTACGGTCTCTTGGAGTGAAGTTGGAAAAATGTGACAGATTGACGATTGCATTTGCTAATAAGACCTATGGATATACCTCAGAATGATAATTTAATTATTACAACGTTTGATATGTTTGATTAAAATTTTTTTTTTTTTTTAAATAAGGACATCCAGTTTTATAGCCAGTAAATTATTCCCAGCAGAGTGGTTTAAAAAAAACCCACAAAAATGTTGGAATATTTTGTATATAAGGCATGGGGCAAATGGTCACTCCTAAATATAGACTCGTTGGCTATCACGTGACCTGAGAAAGATTCCCATTGTCCAATCACTGGCAGTGCTGCTGCTGCTGTTGTTGTATTAATAGAGGCCCGATTCTAAACTTATATCAATGACACTCGGACCATCTTGGACGACGGACTTACAAAGAATACTATAACACAGGATACTTATTGGCTTGCTTACTTATTCACTACATCTGGAACTAAGGATGGCGGCCAGATACTTAACATTGTATACTTATTTACTAAGTATAGCTTAGATGTGGAACAAGACCAGATTATGAGGCACTCAGTGAGAATCGAACTCACTAACAATGACCAGTGAATCTAGCTCGCTAACCATTACACTACGTGTCCTAATGGGTGAGTAGTATATGTTAGGGTCATAACTAAGGTTCAAATAGCAATTGGTTAATATTGCTACTACTGTTCTTTTACAAGAATGGCTTGGGCATTAAATAACACACAAAGGTTGATATGCCATTTAATTAAAAAACATCATAAGGAATATACATAAATCGACAATAAAACATGGACGACTAAACAGACTTTGTCAGAATATTTTGCATGAGGCTTGATAATCTATTTTATTTAGATTTTTCGGACTGTTGTCATCTTTATATAAAAACGTTCCGGCTTTATTCGGGTGTTTCTTCTTCATGTGTGAACCCAGGAACGTTCGTGTCGAACTCCCAAAGTCTCCAGAGTTCGACAAGAAACACCTGAAAAAGACCAGAAAAATATTTTGTTCTCAGAAAATCGAATGTTTCAGATATAATTTTCTTTAGTCTTACAAAAATGAATGAATATATATATATATATATATATATATATATATATATATATATATATATATTATGATATTTCGGACGGTGTGTCCTCATCTTTATGATATATAAACGCAATACTCAGGCCATAGCAACCTCGGGCTCTGATTTATGTGTTAATATTTTAATTACCTTAAAAAATTAAATTTATTCTTAAATTAATTATAGTAAAAACACCTAAATCAGTGCCCGAGGTTACTGTGGCCTTAGCGTTATGGTTATACTCAATAAAGACGAGTACAACCGTCCGAAATATCATAATCATTCATATCAACCCTCATCTCATAAGTACAAACAAATACAAGTATAAAAACTATCTTGAAGTTTTCTTTTACTCTTTTGTTTTGAAAATATTACTAGCGAAGACCTTGAAACCCCTGTAGCCCAGGGGCCCAGCAAATCTTAATTCGGCACTGAACAAATTTATGCTTCTTTCCATTTTTTGTTTTTTGGCATGGTCCCAAAAACTCTGTGTGACTTCTTTGTTTAGTGTATGAACACTAATGTCTGGCTTGAGGAAATTGCACGAATGATTGATGTCTATATGTCCATACCGTGTCGTACTAAGCTAAGCTTAAGAAAGACAGGCACGATGAAAATGAAAAATTGTGATGCTTTAGAAATAAAAAAGCCAAAAATACAAGATGAACGGTAAGAATATTAAAGATTATCTTTGACTAAACTATAACTCACAATAAAAAATATTCTTTTAATGCCCTTTGCCTTTCAAAACAGTTATTAAATCAACATTAATATAAGAGAAATAGCAAAAACTATGGAAATTCAACGTAATCCATGCACAATTGCACGAGTTCTGTTATAGGGATACAATAAATAATTATCACCCTCAGAGAATCGGCATGTTCATTATGGGCCTCGTAGGATGTCAGATGACAGTCCCAGAAACCTATTCCCGACTTTTTAAAAACTCTTCATAGGGAACAACTAAGACTATTTTGAGACAGATAAAAGCGATTATATTGTGTCACAATTTTATGTTGAGCAAACAGACAATCATAGCAACTTTATAGAAGTACTATTTAGTATCTGACTGAATTTAAGTTTGCATTTTAAAATCTTATATTGCTCACCATTGGATATCAGTACCTATCGCTCGATGTACATATTGTGAAAATATTACAATGGAAATAACACAATGATAATAATTTTTGAAAGTATTTGAGACAGAATATCAACTGTGATATCATTAATGCAAGTCTTTCTAAAAAACAGAATGCTCGATATGGAAATTTATTAAATTTGCAAAGTTATTCCCCTTAGCCTATTTTCCCTCTATTGTCTCATACCTTGGTCCCTAGTAATCCAAAATGAATTCACGAGTAAACATAAATAGTACGACCGGATTCGTCGTACAAATTTACCATAGAAAAGTTCTATTTGAACTTGGTACAGGGCTTTGTTTTCAGTTACATTCCCGTACAGACAAACTAATAGACAGAGACACCACAGATCTTATTATAATGGTGATTCGGTGTCTGTCTGATAGGTTAACAAGCCGTTCTAAAATCAATCAATCAACATTACCGTGTGACGTTAAGATGTCATAACATTTTACACGGACCATCTCTTTAAACAAGTACCGATATAAGTCAGTGCCGAAAAATCATTTTAATAGTATTTTTCATCTTACTTTTGTTCCAAGCCTTAGAGACAGCTGACTGTATGCTCAGTAGAGGGGTAAGAGGACCTCCTCCAAAGGGTATCCAGGCTACAATGATAAACTGCATCTGAGGCTCTTGTTCTAGATATCTGGGGAGTACTCCCAGGTCAACTCTGGACCAGCGGGATAGTACCTGTTATGGTTCCATTTATGGCCAAATAGGTATGTTTAAATATAATTCATATTCAATAGGATCTCTTAAGAAACAACTACATAAAAATGTAAATATGAACGCAATAACCTAATATCAAAGCATAGAATAACTCTAGACGGGTTGATATGCCGTTGAAATCAATCAATATTTTTGTTTCTTTTAATTACAAAGGACAGGTAGATTTTGTAATCTACGACTGCTATGAAATGTAGATATCGGAAATAAATTAAAGCCGTTAAAATCAATCATTATTTTTGTCTCTTTTAATCGTAACGAACAGGTAGTTTTTATATTCTACGACCGCAATAACATATCAGGTATCAGAAATAAAGAATCTAAACCTCTTATATTTGTAGGTTTGGTTTGTGACTTCAACGACCAAAGAGAATCCCAGCTAGTTGTTCCGGGGGTGAATAATGCCCGCCCATATTATTCGTAAACGATCGTGGATTTTATTTTTAAAAATGCAAGGGTGGAGCCAAATCTCTCCTTTTCCGGATTATCGAATGAGGTACGTCAGAGGCGTTCTTTCGGAATGGACCTCCCCCCCCCCTCAACATCCGGGACTTAAAGAATTACCGACCGAAACAGTAAGAAAGTTAAAAATTTCTACTTTTAGATAAAAGTACAGCTTGAATAATTCACTTACCTCGTAGATCTAAAGAACATTTAAATATCAAATATAAATCAGTTGCGTCCTTGATCCGGCATCTTCACAGCTTCGCCTTCCATTGGTCAATTTTCCCCGCGAAAATGAAGTGGCTAACATTTAAAACGCACATGCATGCCTATGGTGCATTTGAGCCACCACGATTTCCTCTAACTTACGCGCCGCTGCACTTTCGGCCATAATCTTTCACAGCGTCTTAACCGCGCCACCCCCCACACACACACCTCAACCCTTCCCCTTAACCTTCTCCCCTTCCTCCCTCCTCCTCTCCTTCCTCTATCCTCCTCCTCCTCCTCCTTCGTGTGGTATTTTCAACGTTTGGTTCCACTTGAAAGTCTGTTTAACATTTTCTTTCATTGTTGCTAACATTTCTAGCATGGAAATCAGAAAAGGTGTCGCAGAAAAAGGTTCAAACGAACATGAATAGGAGAGGGGGGAAGGAGAGGGGGGGAATGAAAAAAAAGTCGTTGAAGCGTGAGTGGAGGCATTGATCTGTGACAGTATCCGACAAAACCTGGAATCTCCGACGCTGTTGGCGGATGCTGCGGTAAACAATGCAGCCACCTCAAAGTGAACATCTGACAAATGCTAAACGTGCAATTAAGATGCGGCAAAACTAGAATTTATAAGTATCATCGTCACAGGTGATGAGGACAAAAAAAGAAAAAAGACATCCACCACTGGATTGAAATCAAAAATAAGAATGAAAATATTACAGAAAACACAAACAAATCGCTGACATTTACAGTTTTACATAATGTTGTTTGTATAGACAATTATATATATATATATATATATATATATATATATATATATATATATATAGTATCCAATTGCCGCTTCAACGTTTCCGTTGCAGTGACATCAGTAAATAATCCAAAAGTGCTCAATATATAAAAAAACATAGAGCATTATTATTATTATTATTATTATTATTATTATTATTATTATTATTATTATATAATGATAATAATAATCATATATATATATATATATATATATATATATTATATATATATAATGGACAGTTTAGCTCAGTCGGTAGAGCGTGCGCATAGGAACTACAAGGTTCCTGGTTCGCCAACTCAGCGTATGCGTAGCACAGGGATCTATGAGGTAAAGGAAGGAGCTGATGGTAGATGTGGCGCTCCACCTAAGTCGCAATACAATCTGCTTGGGTTAGCGATAGTGAAAAGGTGATAGGCTACCTCGCTGTCTAACTGATACCAACTTTAGGCCAAGTGCTCAATACGTTAGTAGAGCGGATTTAGTAGAAAGGTATATATATATATATATATATATATATATATATATATATATATGTAACCGACTCAAGTTTCACCAAAAAGGATCATCAGGGTTAATTGTAATGAATTAATCAAGAAATTGATTAATCATAGACAATTGTCTTTGATTAATCAATTTCTTTAACTTTATTTGTTTTCTTTACTTTGCATTTTCTTTTCTTTCTAAGGGCCGGTGTATCTCGGTCGGTAGAGCATCCTCCAAAGAACCACAAGGTTCCAAATTTGTAAAAAATTAATGGACTAAAATTAAGGAACTTCATCACTCCACCATGGTACATGTGACACAAGTTTAATTTTTGAATGGAGTAAAGCTGGTTTGAATTCAGACTTTTTTCTTCTTGATTATTGCTTAACAAAGGCTAAAGAGCTCAGTCTGCTCTACCATTTGCTAGGGAAAGGACATTGATTCAGGTCTTTCTTTATTAGTAAGCAGTAAAACACAAACAGTTTTGTCCAGGATTTGAACTCTGGTCGTATATTCTATTTCCTGTGAAGAGAACAATTATGTTTAGCACTCTTCCCAAACATGATGTGATTTGACATCAATCGTAATGCCCCTCACCTCTGAGGAGGCTTTTAAGCGACTTTAAAATTAAAATTAGCCATCAATCTTAGTTTTAGTATTATCTGCGTTACCCCGAAAAGAAGGTTCCCAAGTCCAAAAAGAAAGTACCCGAGTCCGACAAGTAATACCTGAAGAAGGCCGGAGGGCACATCGGCCAAAACGTTGTACACATAACAATGAAGATGAGGATAATAGGCCGAATAACGCAGATAATACTAATCACCAAACCTCATCTCAAACATTCAGAGAAATAATCTTTATTTTTATCTTGAAACTTAATCATATGCTGGATATTTTCTAAACTTAACCCAGTACGATAAAAAGTCAAATGGATGAATCACCTTGGTTGGTTTTACGGCATACCAAATCTTGTTTGGTTATTTAATACCAAAGTTCTTTTTATGCAAGCAATTATATAGTTTCAAGTAACTATTCCTACTTAATAATACTTTGTCAAAATTATAGCTTCAGCTAACTATTCTTAATACAAATAATTTGCACACATACAGTTGAAAGTATTCCTATTGAATATTTGAACTCGGGTCACTGATTTCATTTTGAAGCTACCTTGCCTACCATAACACACTAACAAGATACATAAGCATACCTTACATTTTGCACAAGGCCGCAAATATGAGGCAACTAGTAAAACTAGCTACTTAATTGTATCTGAACTACAAGACTAACTTGTTAACCATTACGCCATGAAGAGAAGCCGGATTTTATATAATTTTATTGTAATGTATTTATTACTAGCTGAATGATCCCGACATGTCCGGATTATATAGTATCTGGCTATATCACACAACTTGGAACACCGACAGTAGTAGGAATGGGGTACTTACTACTCACATAAAACACCAAATGGGTTAGAATTGACCCCTAGCATTGTTTGGCAACCCATCTAAGACAAGGAAAAGTATAATACAAATCCTCTGCTGCCTAGCGACTTTACTTAATTCCAAGGAAATGCCAGGGAGTAAACTCTGAAAAGAAATAAGGAACCGGAGTCCCTAAGGTGGTGTGATGCTGAAATCCAGTGCAACCCATCAACTCCTGCGACACTACCGCTGTTAAACATTGGTTACTTACCATTCCTCTGGATCACAGCAACAGTGTGGAGAGGGGATTTGCTGCTTGGGCAACAGCTCATTCTCTACGTGAAGCTACACGGGCCACATAGTTAATTTTGGACACTACTTTATCGTCTCTCGTAGAGGGAAGGACGACAACACACAAATCTAAGTATACACTTTTTAAATCTCAATATTATAGAAAGTTATACGTATAAATAAATATATATATATATATATATATATTATATATATATATATTAGAGAGAGAGAAAGAGACACAGAGAGAGTGTGTGTGTGTGCGAGAGAGAGAGAGAGAGAGAGAGAGAGAGAGAGAGAGAGAGAGAGAGAGAGAGAGAGAGAGAGAGGCAGTAAATATATTTGTTTTGAATTGGTCTAAGTCACCTTTTTTCATAAAGTTTGAATCTTCATGAATCAAAATATACAGAAGTAGATATGATATAGAAGGTCTTCAATATTATAGAAATTTATATACAAATCTATTAAATAACTTTCGTTTTCCGATTGAATCAACTTTATATGTTACAAGCCGTATGTTCAATTTATTAATATTGAGAAAAGGGTTCTAATGCACCATAACGCGCAAGAGATAATATCATTAGAATTGCATTTTACTTATAAATAACATTAGATGTCAGAAACTTCCAAAGTAGCCTAACCCTAAGCCTAGTGTCTTAAAGAATTCCGTGATATGTAGTTAATTTTTATATATAATCTAATGATATTATCTCTTGCGTGCTATTCTGCATTAGTACCAAGAAAAGAATGATAATATTTAAAAAGAAGCACGAACATAGATTTAAATTTATATTCCCCCAAAATAAGTTTTCATATTCTGGTTAATGATGTTTTAGCATCACCATTTTAAACATTCAAATAATAGAATTTCATTAATTCAAGCTGAAAGATATTTAAAGCATAAGTTATTCGGTTTTAATCTTCAAGAACACTTTAAATCCCAGAATGATTGGCAGAATCAATTCATCTTTAAAAGAATGGTAAACGTGAGGAAATTCCCTAATTTTTACCCCTTTAACTTTTTTTTTCTTTTGGCTTAAGGTGCAAAAAATAAAATAAAATAATTTTCCTCACCTGACCGACCACAATTCAATCATTTCTCTCTTTTTTTTCTTCTACTTTTCAAACTTAAAAAAGATGGCGGTAAGATGATTAAAAAAATAAATAAAAACATAAAATGATTATGAAGAATTTTTTGAAAAAAGAATTTAAAAAAAGAAAAGAAGATATGTACCAGTTAGATTTTTATGTATATTTTCTTTTTTCTTTTTTCTTTAATTTTCTGCTCTGTTTCTTCCTCTCATCTTTAAACATCTCCCCCTGTTCATCTTTTCCCCCCACCCTGAAGCACACTTCCATTTCAATCATAAGTAATCCTTCTCAAGAAAGTCTGGCTTTAATTAGCTCTGACAACAACAAAAAATTAGGCCACTAAACTGACATGTTCGGAAGATTTCTTTTCTCGTTTTCATTTTTATAATAAAATTACAAAATTGTTTTTTTTAAAAATGATTTAGTTTTATTATAGACTGATTAATCAAAAACAGATAACTGCATTGTTAGAGTCCTAAAACTTCAGCCATTAACATTATTATACAAGGTGTGTCAAAAAGTATCTAAACTTAATTTTTTACAACTTATATAATGAAAAGTGGGAATGACATATAATGAAAAGTAGGAAGTGCGTGGTTTAATGGTTAAAGTCATAGGAAATGGACTCGTCGTTCCGAGTTCAAATCCTGGTAATTGCATTTCACTTAGCGCTAATACCCTTGGGAAGGTATGAATCCTAATCCCCTCCAGCTATGGGCATATAGTAGGGCAGACTGGGCTCTTTAACCTTGGTTAGGCAACCGATCTAGGAGAAGGAAAACTCTGAATTCAAACCTGTTAAACTCTGCTTAAGAATTGACCTTGTGTCGCATCCTGCTCGTGCGGAGGGATTGGTAAATATATATATATAATGAAAAGATGATATCTAGACTTTAGTCTAGATGACAAGAGACTTTATGCCAATTCTCAATAACTTTTGGCGAAACACTGGATTGCCACTTGTCTCCCATTGCATAAACTATCCATTGCATAAACTATATATGTGACAAAAACACATGCTGGACACTGCTGAAAAAGCAACAGTGTGTGTCATAGTCCAATGGGTTTACCAGTGAAAAAACCATGGATATCATACTTTCAGGACTTGTTGTTAGTGACAAATAGTTATTTCCTGCTTGTAAAACAACTATAAAAATTTCTCTGAATTTTTGAGAGGAGGCTTAATAATTTGTATTGTTTGAATTATTCGGACTATTGTCCTCATCTTTATTGTTATCTACATGTTGTCCAATTGGACACATGGCACAACGAATATAAGGATTGAGTTAATACAGTTCTAAGTGACAGTTATCTCTGGGCTACAAGTTCAATCCTGGCCAAGGACGACAGTAACATAGAATAATTAATACAGCTGAAAACTTGTACGCGGTCATGGTTAACAGAATAAGAACAATCTACCCTCGATGGATTGAATAAAGGGTTTGGTTTAAAGATCAATGACAAGAGTTTGACAAGAAAGTTCCTAAGTCTGACAATAAATACCCGAAGAAGGCCAGATAGCACATCAGTTGAAATGTTGTGCAAATAACAATAAAGATGAGGACAATAGTCCAAATAATACGAAAATTAAAAACTATAAAAATTATGAAAAATTTTGTGCATTAATGATTTCTTGTAAAATTCTTGTACCACTACACTCTCCTTGTTGGAATCGAGATGATGACGTGTCAACTCTTTGTTATATCTGACACTCATTTCCAAATAGAGAGATTATGTCCATGTAACTTAAGTTATGGCTCTTACTTCTGATAGAGTGATGATGTTGGCAGTGGAAATATTTGTATACTTATCTCTCTCATCCGGTATTACACTGGAAGATCCTGGTTGCTGAGCTGCTGTTCAGTTGACTGGCAATTCTATGATTTTTGGAGTCTGGATACCAAATTGGGGGCTGAGGGATATCTTGCCTTGTGCCATTTAGAATTTTTAGTAATAACACCAGACTACATCTTTTTTCTCATGAATATTTTATTTCCCCCAAATTACAACTGCCATGAGCAAGAAATCCATGTCTTGCTCTGTCTGCACCTTTTCCCAGACTCAATTCACACTTTGACCTCTCACCCCTTCTTTCTCCCCCTTGGCACGTATCATTCATTCGTCCAATCAAACCATGCCATGTGTCTATGCCAAATCATCACTTAAACTTTTCTGTTCTCCTTAACTCAAAATTCCTGCCCAAAACTTTCCATGCTAATCCACACATCAGGTTACCCTCACAGCTCATCGCTACACCCATTATGTAAAATTTTTAAATTGCAAATACTGCACTTGTTTTTCTTTCCTTTTTTGGCTTATTATTAATTCTTTAAGAAGAGTTTGCTGATCAGATGATTTACCTTTCTATTAAAAACTTGTTCTAGAACAACCAGCACATCATTAGAATTAATCTCATAATATATTGTGTTAAAAGACTTGAATGACTGATATATGAGCTGATTAAAAACGAATGTATCCTAATTGGTGAAAAGAACCTTGTTTATATGATGAAATCTTTCACTAAAGAATTTTTATAGCTATCTTAAATTCCCTCTCAAATCTTGAAGAGAACATAACTCTGATATAATTATAATGACAAACAAGCATTTCTCAAGGGCAGAAAAAGGAACTGATTAAAAAAGAAAGAACTGTGGAACATGACGGTGAAGGTGATATTGATTGTAATTGGTGCCTTTGGAATGGTCCCCGACGGTTTGGAAAAGTGTCTGGGGGAATTGAAAAATAGAGGAAGAATCAAGAATATCCAAACAACAGTATTGTTAACATCAGTCAGAATACTCAGAAGAGTCCTGGAAACCTGGAAACCTGAGGAGACTTGCCATCATTCAGCTTCTAATGAACACCAACTAAGGTTGGAGTGAAAAACTCTCATTGAGTGAAATAATAATTAATAATAATAATAATAATAATAATAATAATAATAATGCAAACTAGAACAAAGGTAGTTCAAGGTGAGGTATGATTGGGTGGGAAAGGTGATACACTGGAAATTGTGCAAGAAATTGAATATCTGATCATACTACCAAATTTTAAATGTACAAACTGGTTCTAGAGAATGAGATGGATTACATAATCTTGGCCAGAAGACAATATTGTTAATTAACAAGAAGAGAATTTGTCATCTCATGTATTTTGTAATCCGTGGTTATTTAATGTCAAATCCATCCTTGTAGTAGTAGAATAGTAGTGGTACAATTTACCCTAAAGCTAGAGAGAAATTAAGGATGTCACATCATAAAAAGGATATAATAAAGAAAGAGAATGCAAATGGGAATTATATTTACTTGTAAGATTTTATGCATACATGAATTGTATATCAGTGTATCTCTTTTAACAGTGTATCTCTTTTAACATATGTTTTGGTAGGGGTAGTAGTGACGGGGGGTAGTGTGGTTGTCCATCAATATTTACAGAGAATATGTACTTATATTTATGTATACATAACATCATAGAGAGAAAAATATCCATACATAAATGTGCATACACACAATTATATATTTATATATAATTTATATATATATATATATATATGTGTGTGTGTGTGTGTGTGTTTGTGAGTGAGTTGAAAAATGTAAGTGAATCTAACAATTATGTTGAAAGATAAACGAAAAGAAAATGTTGTATGGATAAAAATGTTGTATGGATAAAAATTATTTATTGGAATGCTGACACTTGTTTCGACCAAGAGTTTGTCCACAAGGACATTCAATGTATTCATTTGTATTCAATTTATCATTATTTTAAATACAGAATAAAATTTAAGAAAAAAAAATAATTGAAAAAACATGACTAATGTTTAAGTAAACAAAAGAGCGGTCATCATCAGGGAAAGATATTTTGATATTTGAAAATAAAATGGAAAGAATACACAGATTTTGGATGTGTTCAAAAAAAGAATCTTAAAACCATAAGCATCTCTCAAAGTTTTCAAAAAAAGATACTTATATATATATATATATATATATATATATATATATATATATATATATATATATATATATAAGCTGGGATGTGTTTGAATATGTAAACTTATCTAAAATTGAGTTTATGTGTTCACAATCTAGGAACTGTACGTATGCATTTATAATGTTTTTTAAAAGTATCCCATGTTGATGCACATATATGTAAATATATATATCTATATCTATATCTATATCTATATATACATATATATATATACATATGTATATATATATATACACATATATATACACACATATGCATATATATTTATATAAACACACATATACATACATATATACACATACACATATAGATACACACACACATATATATACATACACATATACATACACATGTACATATATATATACATATATATATATACATATTCATATATATACACACATAGACGTATACATATATATATACACACATATATACATACATGCAGATATATGCATATACACACACCTATATATATATATGTATATATATAATACACACATATATATGTTTGTTCGAGTGTAAATATATATATATATATGTATCTGTATGTGTGTATCTTTTTGTGATTAATTTTGTATGAATTAATTAGTGCAGATGCACATTTATAAATTCTTAAGTCTTACACATATATATATACACACATATACATGCACGTATATTTATATACACACACATATACATACATATATACACATACATATATAGATACACACACACATATATATATGTATAGATATATATGTATATATACATACATACAGTTATATGCATATATGCACACTTATATATATATGTAAGTATATATATAATGCACACATATATACGTTTTTTGAGTGTATATATATATATATATATATATATATATATATGTATCTGTATGTGTGTATCTTTTTGTGATTAATTTTGTATGAATTAATTTGTGCAGATGCACATTTATAAATTCTTAAATCTTACACATTACACATACACATTACTGCATAGACACACATAGACACACAGAGACACATATATTTTTACATAGTGAAATGTGTCTGTAAAGATATGTGTGTGTTTGTGTGTAGAGATCCCTATTGAAATGTACCTGTGTCTGTAAAGGGCCTGATTAAATGACACCCTTTCTATATGACCAATAAAATATAAATAAATAAAATAATTCACTGAATTGCAACTATATTCTTTTTTATTGCTACCATTAATGGTAATTTATTTTTATTTATTTTTATGTCTATTTTGTTGCTTGAATGCTTGGCCATTTCTTTGGTTCATTGGATGGTGACCAAATTCTATTCAAGTAAAATATTAAAATGTTGCAGATTCTATAAAAGAGGTGAGAATTATATAGTCCGAGGCAAAAGTGATAAAATAGAAAAGAAAAATATAAAGAAAAAAAAACATAGAAAAATCACAAGAATAAAATAAAAAATTAAAAAAAAACATAGTAAAAATCTCAAGAATAAAATACAAAAAAACATAGAAAAAACTCGAGAATACGTAGAAAAATTTTGAGAATAAAATACAAAAAAAGTAGAAAAATCTCTAAAATAAAATACATAAAAAGTAGAAAAATCTCAAAAATAAAATACAGGAAAAAGAACAAGTGCAAAAATAAAACAACTAAAAAACATCTAGAAAAATCAGGAGAATGAAAAGGTTAAAAAAAAAATGAAAGAAAAAAATGAATAAGAGAAAGAAAATGAAGGAATAATTGAATAAAAATAAATAAAACATTGAATGTTAATGAGTTAAGGGAGTCAGCCTAATAAGCTGACAAATCTAGCCATTAGCACAAAATTAATATATATATATATATATATATATATATATATATATATATATATATATATATATTTCAAAAGAAAAGAAGAAATATTGTAATTTGTCCCTATGCTTAAGTGTATTAACAAAGCAAAAAAAAAATTTACTGCCCCTTTGGAAGTAAATCATTCAACCATTTAGTTCATAGGATTCATGGTTAAGTAGCCATCTTTTTTTTTGTTTCTCATTTTTTTAACAAGATTTTTCGTTTTTTTTTCTACATGCTGTTTTATTTGATTTTTTATTTCTCATTTTTTTTAGTTTTTTTTTTACATGCTATTTAAATTTTTTTACAAGCTTTTTTTTTTCTTTTCAAAAGCAGATTGCTTCCTTATTCGATCTTTTACTCTCTTCCTCTCTTTTTGCTCTTGGTATCTTTTACAAAAAAATTCCCTCTTATTTCTGTGTAAATATATTTTTGTATCAAACAAATTGTCATTGGCAATTTTAAACAAAAATTAATCTCTTATCAAGTTTAATTGTGCCTAGTAGTGAGTCAGCAAAGTGGTATATTGATAATATCAGCTAAACAATGAGGAAGTCTATCTCCTTTTCACTAATGCTAGACAAGGAAATTTTTTTGGGGTTAGAGTGCCACACCTACCGTCAGCTCTCTACTTTACAACACAGATCAGATCATCAAAGCTGTGCTGAGTTGGCAAGGGCCAGTATCAAACATAGAATCTTGCAATTCCTAGGAGAATGCACTACCGAATGAGCTAATAGCTGAGAATTGATATATTGTATTAAATAAATTGAATATCAATATTTGTTAAATTGCCAGCTGTTCTCTCTCTCTCTCTCTCTCTCTCTCTCTCTCTCTCTCTCTCTCTCTCTCTCACTATTTTTTGTTGTCTGAACTTTTATCAAAAAAAAAGAAAAAGAAAAAGAAAAAAGAAAAATAATGTCAATAAGCAAATTACTTACACGTGTGGCATGTGTGCATTTATGAATGAAATAAAAAGTTAGTAACAAGACCTGTAGATATACCACAGTATGTTAATTTAATTGTTACAACGTTTGATATATTTACTTAAGAGCTATTGCAATAGTTCAATATGTATAAAACATAATAATCTTGATTTAACTCTCTCTCTCTCACTCTTTTTTTTTCCTTTCTTTCCTTCTTTTTATCTTTTCATTATGTCCAATTGAAACAGTTTAACGCTATCACTTTCACGCGCTCACCCCTATTCTTCATCTTTCTTTTTTTGTGTGTAGCATGTCCTTTTTCTTCCCTTTCTTTCTTTATGATAAAAATGGAACTGTCCAGTATTTAGCTGAAGTGACAACACTCATAAGAAATAAGAATTTGGTGGATAAGCAACACCAGATAATCAGGATTTACATTTTTGCATTTCATCTTGAACAATCTTATTTTTAACCAGAGGATGTTGCAAGATGATAACAGTCATATTTTTTAGGAATACCAGTATCATTATATAGATACTGTCATCTTAACAAGGGCTGCAGAATACACCGACCTCACCTCTACAGAGGGGTAAGACCTCACCCCCATGGAACCACCTGCTGATCATAGGTGGTGATCCATAATGCTTGAGGATGGGATCCTAGTGGCTGATTGGTCTGTGGCTAAGTTGTCACATGATACACAACCCTCAAATTTGGCCCTTATTTTGATCTGATCAATCAGCTGGTCATGGCATACCCTAGCACCTATATGATTGTCCCAACCCTATTGCCCTATATGATTAAGTCTTGACCATATTCTAATTGCCCTTATGAAAAAAAACAACCAACTCTTGTTATCTTAAAGGTGCTAGAAGGTGATAACTGAGAGCCAACTACAGTTTATCATGAAGTTATTTCTTCTATTAGTATTATTTGTTTTTTGTTATTTGGACTATTGTCTCATCTTTATTGTTATCTGGATAATGTTTTAGCCAATGTGCCCTCTGGCCTTCTTCAGGTATTTCTTTTCGGACTTGGGAACCTTCTTTTCGGACTTGGGAACCTTCATAATCGGGAGTCATCACGGAACATTGAACCCAACCCTTTATTCAATCCACAGGGGTATCCTGTTCTCATTCTGCTAACCATAACTGGGTATTTCTTCTAGCTCATTAATACACATGTAGTTAATGAAAATTATTTCTACCAATTTAATACACATGTAGTTAATGAAAATTATTTCTACCAATTTATTAATAAACTTATTAAGACAAAATAGACAAAATAGACAAAATAGCAATGCAAAGGCTTTTGGATTAGAGTGATTTCCCCTGAAGCTACTTCCTAGAGTAGATGCCCCTCCCTGACCCTACTTTGTTCTGTTACTGGTCAGAGTGAACCTGGGAGTAATGGCTATGAAGGGGTGACTCCACATTCTCCAAAGCCCCAGAACTGAAACCTGGCACTTAATGCATTTTATTATCATACCCAGAACACTTTTATATATATATATATATATATATATATATATATATATATATATAGAGAGAGAGAGAGAGAGAGAGAGAAAGAGAGATAATTCTCTTTGATGGTCATCAAAGAGTAATATTTTTCCCAGAAGAATTCTTAATTAAGTTGAAATGTTGACAGTTGTTCCAATGTAATTAGGATTTTTTCCGATTTTGGATTCTCAAAATAAATCCAGTTTTTATTATTTTGCCTGTGATTACTTTTTTGTGTGTTGTGCAAAAAAGAGAGAAAAAAAAGAAGAGTTTATATTCCATCTGATATTTTGTTTTTCTTTCTCTAAGGTCACATCATCAAAAGTATAAATCCTCATCTGAGAAATTCAAACAATGATCCTCATCAACAACAACAGAGGCAAAATACAAAAATGTAATTGTTTGTGTTTGTTATTCACTTTGCCCTTAACTTTTCCTCTCACACACACACACACACACTCACACACTCACACACAAACACACATACCACACATACACACAAACACACATGCATGCACACCACACACACACACACACACTCACACAAACACACACACATGCACACACACACATATACACACACACACACACACACACATATATATATATATATATATATATATATATATATATATACTGTAAAATGGGGATCAGAAAGCTAGTCATTATTCACAGTGCATGGTTTTCTCATTGTGGAATACCACTACCAAAATTAAGACACATCTTCAAAGAAAAACTTGTATTTTCCTTTGACATCAATTATATTGTTTTAGTTTGGTTGGTTGGTTGGATTTTATGATGAATACATTTTGTTTTATTCATTCTCATTGAGTATTCAATTTTTTTTTCAAACTCAATTTTTTTGTAAGCTCATTTTTTGATCTATTTAACCCATGGGCCCCTAACAATTACTGCCACTCCGGGTCAGGGTGAACCTGGGAACAATGGCAATGAAGCTCCAAATTGAAAATCCGCCATTAGATGCACTTTAAGGTCATACCCAAAACACTATATTGTTTTGATGAATACTTACATGCCTGAAAAATACTGTTGAAATTGAATAAAATTTAATATGTAATCAATGCATGAAGTGTTATTGTTGGGTTGAATATCTAATCAAGAGTCCCCTCATGAGCTAGCTTAATTGCTGCCCACTCTGGCTGCTTTTAATCTAATATAAGAATATGCCTGCTTAATATAGAAATGCTGCAGGAAAGAAGCCCAATGAAAAGTGTACCAAAAAGATCCAATTCCATTGGCATTCCTCTTTTGGGGTACCTTGAATGCTAAGAAATAAAATAAGCTCTTATTCCTTTAAACAAGAGAGCAGGTACTGACTGGAGAAAATAAAAGCTAGATGGGAGCTACACAAAGATGCTGTGTGCTGTCTTAAACAAATCTTGGAAGCAGAATCCCACAACAAAGGAGCTGTATGGTCACTTATCCCCTAACACACAACCATCCAATTAAGATGAACAAACACGCTGGACATTGCTGGAGAAGTAAGGACGAACTCATAAGTGATTTCTCCTGTGACACTTACACATGGACACAGCAGTGTAAGCTGACCAGATAAAACCTACATCATGCAGATTCTGGATGCTGCATGGAGAATCTCCCAGGGCCGATGACCAATAGGGATTGTTGGTGAGAGATAGTCATGAATATCCATGCTGCAGCATGACTGATGATGATGTCTCATAGAGCAGAATCACTGATAGACTGAAAATGACATATATAATAATATATATATATATATATATATATATATGTTGAAAAAGATAACTAGAAGAAAAAATGTATATATTTTGGTATGGATGAAATTTATTATATGTCGACACATGTTTCGACCAGAACTTACTTACACATACAGTATTCTATTCAGAATTATTTTAAATATAAAATAAAACAATAATGATAATAGAAAAACACAAAATTAAGCATGTAAACAATAGGCCATCATCAGGGCAGAGTGTTTTGATTTTTAATAGAAAGATGAGTCATACACAAGAAATATTTGAAATTGATTATGTCTTTTTCATTTATCTTTTCAACTTATCTATCAGATTCATTTCCATTTTTATCACTTACATATTATATATATATTATATATTATATATATATATTTCTAGATCTGTCAATCATTATTATTAACAACTGTGACTAGTATTAGCCTTCATTTCCTAATACTACTTGATTTTCCTTACAACAAAATAATAAATAAAGAAAAGAAAAAAGAAAAGAAAAAAGAAAACAATAAAATATTAAACTTTTTTTTTTCCTATTCCAAATTTATTTTTATAGTTTTATCATTTTTCCCAATATTTGAATTATTCTTGTGTTCTTTATTATCATTTTATTCTATCTACATTTTTGTCATCTCTCATACAAATCCTATTACCCACCACCTGAGTGTGCTCATTTATTTTTGATTAAAGTTTTTTCAGAATTCATTCTGAATCTCTAACTTTTATACTTTCATATCTATCCGTCTCCAGATATACATATCTCTCCATCCATCCAAGCAATCTTTGCCAATTTCATGTAAGTAATTATTTATCAAGCCTTGAATCCAAATGAAAGGAAGAATTATCATAATTTTTTTTTTCATTTAATGAAAAAGCAATTTCTGCATTTTTACCTGCAAAGAAGAAAAATGCAAGCATGCACTAATATTCATAGACATATAAATGCACCTATGCATTATATATATATATAATATATATATATATATATATAATATATAATATATTATATAATATATATATATTATATATATATATATATAATATATATATATATATATATATATATGTATATATATATATATATATATATATATATATATATATATATATGATGTTGTTATGGAATCCGCATATATGCTACTTTGTAGATTTATGTGATGAATGTTGAGAAAAATAACTTTGGGTTGTCTTAGAAGCATGGAAAAATATATGTTGAGTTAAAATCAGAATAAAATCAAAGTGATGAATATTCTGCTCTTTATATATATATATATATATATATATATATATATATATATATATATATATGATGAGAGAGAGAGATAAAGAGAGAGAGAGGGAGAGAGAGAGTTTTATTGATATATAAATCTACATAGACATCTATATATATATATATGTTAGAGAAGCATAGGCAAAGTCAATGGTGCTTGGTAACTATCAATTTCTCAATTATGCATTCATCAGACCAAGCAACTTTGCCTTAACTTAGATAAATAAGCTCTATCACTGATATTGAGCACTTTATTTATAAACATAGCAAACTATACATATATATATATATATATATATATATATAGTTTGCTATGTTTATAAATAAAGTTGCTCAATATCAGTGATAGATACTATATATATATATATATGTATATATATATATGTATATATATATTATATTATTAATTCAAATATCAAGTGAAGAAATCTTCTTTACAACGTCATATTTTTTTTTTCCAATATCACAATTTGCAGAGCTCAATGTGTGCTCTTATTGTCAGAGTCACAGAGCAAAAAAAAAAAATGTTTTCAACTTAAGAATAATAAATGTATCCTCATTTTGCATCTGAGGATGGGAACAACTAGATAATTCTTCTAGTTTCCCTGGAATAGTCTCTAATGCTAAAAATCTAAATTTTCTTTATTATTTTTCCTGATATATATATATATATGAATAGCCATGTACAAACAGTGGAAAGAAAGCAAAATAAAAAAGCCAACATTTTGATTGGTCTGAAGTCATCAAAGGGCAAAGAACAAAAGGATATACATTAAAAAAGGTTGATAGTCTAAGTTGATTAAGAATCCAACTACACGACATCATTAGAATTTTACCCACAGATTTAGGCCTACCATCCACAGGATGTCACAGGAAAAAAAAAACAAAAACAAAACAAAAGAAATTTTCAAATCAAGTCCAGCTTATCTATAGCCTGTCTAGATAACATTGTTTTATGGCCAAAACTCAGGAAAGGAATACTTCACAAAAAAAAGCATCTTGTGCATTTTTGGCTGAGTGTGTTCGGACCATTAAAAGTGGACAGAAGTCAAAAAATAAATGGCCCCTGTTTTAAGTAAAATCTGATAAAGCAAATTTCTTTTTTTTTTCTGATATCTTTCCAGTTTTTCTATTAGGATAAAAAGAAGAGTTATAAAAAGTGGAAATATCTGTAATCACTGGACAGAGAACTGTGCCACCAGAAAAGACCAGATAATAAAATAAAAACACTTACATACCTAGGTAGATAAAATTATATATATATATATATATTATATATATATATATATATATATACAATTGCATTAAGCATAAATATAAATATACACACACAAAATTGCACATATATATATATATATATATATATATATATATACACAATTGCATTAAGCATATATATGTATATATATATTTATATATATACGCACACAATTGCATTAATCATAAATATATATATATATTTGATGCTTGATTTTTTGCATTTGATATTAAATTAAGTTTTATATTAGAAAGACCAGTATTTTTATTTGTTTTATTTATGATAGAGAGAGAGAGAGAGAGAGAGAGAGAGAGAGAGAGAGAGAGAGAGAGAGAGAGAAGGCAGGGGTAAATATTTTATCCCTACCTTATAATTTGGTTCTGTCTCTATCTACGTACCCGTTTCTATCCATCTATGTAGTTATCTATTTCTTTTGTGTCTGGCTCCAGCTATTCATATCGCAATTTGTACATGCCAGCCAATCACATGTGTTTAAAAAAAATGCAGAACTTGGGTGAATAGAACAAAAAACAGTATTTTTTAAATTTCTATAAATCTTTGTGTGTGTGTGTCATTCTCTCTCTCTCTCTCTCTCTCTCTCTCTCTCTCTCTCTTCTCTTTCTCTTTCTCATATATATATATATATATATATATATATATTGATGATATAACTTGCTATATTTCTAAGTATCACTGATAGAGCATATATATATCTACTAAATTACAGTAGTGAAGGCCATTGACTATGTTTTCCCTACTATATATATATATATATATATATATATATATGAGGTAAAGAATAGAGGGAAAAATGTGGGCAAAGGAACAAACTCAGACAAGTATATGTAGGAGATATATTTCGCGGTGTATTGAAATATATCTCCTACATATACTTGTCTGATTTTTTTCCCTCTATTCTTTACTACATTCTGTCTGGTTTACTCCAATCCTCCTATTCTCATAAAGTTTTCCTTCTTCTAGACAGGTTGCAAACCAAGGTTAAAGAGCTCAGTCTGCCCTACTATTTACCCATAAGTGGAAGGATGAATTAACCCTATGTTAGATGCATACCTTTCCCAAAGGAATTAGCACCATGTGAGATGCTAACAGTCCCATCCAGGATTTGAACTCAAGTCACAGAGTCCATTTCTTATTACAATAACCATTATACCACAAGCATTTTCTCTCTCTCTCTCTCTCTCTCTCTCTCTATATATATATATATATATATATATATATATATATATATATACTTATAGGTAGATATTTACACATATAATTACATCATTAAGTCTACAGCCAATGTTAAAAGCATTTATTTTACAAAATTGATACTAATTTTTCAACATAATCTCCTTCCTTTTTTTGTTTGTTTTGTTTTATGGCATATCAACCTCAGTGGGTCATTTAATGCCAAAAAGGTTTTGAAATTAATTCATTCTTAATGGATACTCAATTTCTCTTATCAACACAATTTTCTATTCAACAGAATTATGGGACCCTAACAGGTACTACCATTCCAGATCAGAGGGGACCAGGGAGCAATGGAGCTGCTACACATTCTCCAGACCTCCAGAACTGAAACCTCACCATCAGTTTAACATCGGCCTCAGGACAAGAAGACCCTCAGCCACTGCCTTCTAACATATATATTGGGCTTGTCATGAGGGCAATAGTGTTTGGATAATTATACAGGTGCTAGGGCTTGATGTAACCAGCCAATTGATCAAAGGGGGCCTCTCTGACTTCCTGTCTAGCCTAAGTGGGGTGTTGCAGGTCATGGACTGCTCATTCACCAGGATTCTGCCTTAAGCATCACGGGTTACCACCCATGGCCAACAGGTGGCCCCATTTGCAGAAGTGCAGTCGGTGTATAAGCCCCCAACCGACAGGGCTGATCAAACATAATCACATTGACCAAACATTATACAGTGAAAATGTCCAATTAAAATTCGACTAATAACTACCTGTCAGGTATAAACTTACTTATAAAGTTGTTGGCAGAGAGGCAAGGGAGTCTATCCCTTTTGGTAATGCTAGACCAGGGAGATTGTTTTTGCTGAGGTGGAACACCAGATCTACCATCAGCTCCTCACTTTTCTACATAGATCAGATTACCGAATCTGTGCTACTCATGCACTGAGTTTGTGGGGACCAGTATTAAATCAGGAATCTTGCGATTCCTAGGCAGGTGCTCTATTGACTCCGCATGAGCAGAATGTGACACAAGGTCAATTTTTAAGGAGAGTTTAACAGGTTTGAATTCAGTTTTCCTAGACAGGTTGACATATCAGGGTTAAAGAGACCAGATTTCCTTACTATTTACCAATAGATGGGGGTGGGGGAGAATAGTTAGATGCATACCTTTGCCAAGGGTATTAGAGACATCATTAATAAATACAATTTATTCTATTTTATATATTAATGATTTTGACTTTAAATTAGTTTCAGTCACAGACAGACAGTCACTGGATCTCCATTATAATAAGATATATAGAATCATTTATTTTTCTACATCTTTTTTGTTTCTTTCAGAAGATGCCTTGATCAAAATCAGAACTGACCAAATAAGGAACATTGAAGCAAAAGATAAAGAATCTTTAACTTGCATATATTGAATACAGGAGACCTGAAAAAGCTGAAAAAAAGAAAGCAACAAACACAAAACAAAAAAAAAGAAAAACATTATCCTCTTTCATATCGACAAATAGAAACATTCAAGAAATCAAATATTTTAGTTGTTTCAAAAAAAAAAAACAGAAGACATTTTTACTCATTATCTTTCTAAAGGTGAGATAAGAATAAAAGTTTTCAGTATATGGAAACAATTATTTTTCCTACCCTGGAATTGTCCGAGATGCTGCACACGGCCCATATGAACAATGTTTCTATGTAGTGGATGCTATCCAAATGTTTAGATATTTGAACAGATTGATCAGTCTTTATCTGTCAAGTTACACAACATCATACATGTCTCATTGGACATTCTCAGATCTTGAGAAATCACTCCACTCTTACATGGACATGAAGAGATGATAGCCTGAGGCAAACATTATTCCAGTGATGAGGAAGTGAAATCTGTAGCAAAGAAGTGGCTCAAAGAAACAAATATAACTCAATCCCTAAACTATGGAATATTTTAGCATGTATTTTGTGCCATTAAACTAAATAGGAAAAAACCTTTTGGAAATAATCATGAATTCACTCAGATTTTGTATAATGATTTAATCCAGGATTTGAGCTTGGTCACAGAGTTCATTTCTTATGACAATAACCATTACACCACAAGCCTCTTCTCTCTCTATATATATATACATATACTTATAGATAGATATGTAAACATTAGAGTAGGTTGATTTTTATACCAAAACTCAATTTAACCGGAGTCCTTTAAGCAACCAGAGTCCATTCATTTAGCATGAAATGACCCGTAAAGGTTTGATATGCCATAGAACAAAAAAAACAACCAAACTGCTTAAAAACTGACATTGTGCCACATCCTGCTTGTGTGGAGGGGTTGGGTAAATATATATATATATAAGTATAAGCCTTTCGAGATTTAAAAAAAAAGTAATATGCTTATGAGAGAGTATCAAGTTCAGCAGAGTAGCACACCCTATGATAATAATCATGAAACCACCAAACGACCACTGGTAGATATGCATCTATACAAATGATATCTTTTCAGTTTTTTCTTCTTTTCTTTCTCTTCGTCATTAAACTATTCCCACCTTTGAATACAAGTAACATCCTATTTGAAAAGTTTTATGTTCATCAATGGAACATGTTCACATCAACCTTTTGGCCACAATGCTCGGGAGAAAATAAAGTCTTAATGATACCTTTGGACTAAATCCGTACCTTGCACTGTGCCCAGTGCCACACATAAGCCACCTTTATACTCTCAATGCTCTAACAGTGAAAAGAGAAGAATTTTCTTTATTTCTTTTCTCTACTTTTTTTTATGAACTTGTCTCTTGCTTAACTTTGCTTACCGCTGTATAAGAAGGATACTAACAATGTGTAAAATGTCAAAATGAATAATACGTGATAAATCTTTAACCACAAAAAAAACTGCCTTGTGCCACGATGGGGAAAAGACAACAACAACAATAACAACAAAAAATGAATAGAAAAATGTATTCTTTTTATTTTGTTATTATCAATATTTAGTTCTATTATGATTCTTATGAATGGCCTCAGTGGCTGTCATTTGGGGTCGCCTGTTAATATTCAATGCTCTGTACAATAACTGATGAAGGTTGGCCTAAAAGAAATGCTGCACTATTTTGGCTTTGAAAGAGGAAAAGTAAAAAGGGTGTCTCAAAAAATGAATGAAGGAAAGTAAAAAAAAATGATTCATGAAAATTAATCATCATTAATGTAGAACATTATACAATGGAAACAGATATTGTTAGGTACTATCTCTAACCAAACTCTACATTCTGAAATGAAAAAAAAAAATACATACACATAGGATTTATTATCTATGGTGAAGAGTTGTGTAAGACCAGACTTTTTGGATGAGAAGAAGAAGAGTGCAAAAAATGTGCAACAGAGTCTCCTGAAAAACATTTGTCATGTTTAGAATTCAGAATTTTCCTTCTCTTAGACAAGTTACCTAAAAAATGCAAACAACCCAGTCTTCCCTATTATTCAAATCCTGGAGGAGAAGAGAACCTTTCATACCTTTCTGAAGGGCATTATCACTAAGTTAAATGCAAATAGTCTAGTATTTGAATTCTGCATCATTGAGTCCATTTGCTGACAATTATACTGTTACTATATATATATATATATATATATATATATATATATATATATATATATATATATATATATATATATATTTATATATATGTATATATATATTATATATATATATATATATATATATTATATATATATATATATATATATATATATATATATATATTATATATATATATATATATATATTTTATGATAAAAATGCTTCTAATTTTTAAAAATAAAATTTATTTTATTCTTTAACATAGAATACGCATTTTAAAATTTTTTTTTTTTTTAAATTCCGGCCCTGATCGAGAGCGTTTTGTGCCTCGTGATTAACGATCTATTTATTTCGTCTTTCCTATTATATATAGTTGCTTTGATTAAGACAGCTTTATATGGTCGAAACAGATTTCTGTCAGCAAAACTATTAACATCTTGTTTTTTCTACAAACTTTCTACATATACTGTTATGTATATATATATATATATGCATTAAAGCCAATCAATGAATAAAATCTCATCTGAAATTTCTACAGGTTCCACTATGAGAATAAAGTTAATTTTTCTAGATTTTAAACAACACAAAGGTGTTCTTGTATTTAACACTTGAAAAAATAAATTGCTTTTATTGCAAATTGCTTTTTATGAGGTTCGTATTTCTAGCAACTTTTCAGTTAAGTTCTTCAGAGAGACCAATCTAGTTATTGATGACAACAAAGCAATACTCTTTACTCTTTTACTCAGTGTTTGTTGAGAATTTTGCCAGGCAGATCTTGCAGGTTGGTCCTTGGCACTTTCATGGAACATTGCCCGACTGGTGCTAATGAGATCCGCACGCACCGGTCGGTAGTAATGTGGCGTGGGGTTGTTGGATGTGTCTTGATCTATACTGATTTTAATCATCTCTGGTCATTCACCTTTGATTGTACAAGAAGTATGGCGGGTGGAAAACAGCAATTGTCGTTTCATGAATTCCCAGCAAGAGAAATATGTAATGGGACAAATTCTTAAATACCCAACGTGCTAATAAAAGATGATGAATGACGAATATTTGGATCCAGCCTCCTGTAAGTTTATGTGCGTGTTTGTGTTTGTACAAGCAAAATAATTTCAGAAGAGTTTTATGGTTCTTGGCTGATGAATACCTACACGTTATTAAATTTTCGGATCTTAACCCTTTGAAGCTACACATTATAATTTACTATACACTCTACATATTGTTGATATCGCTTCAATGTGCTCACACCCTCTATCTTAAATTTATTTTTTACTCTCATTTTTTATTTTTTTTATTTATCTAATTCTTTTTAATTTAATCACTATAATGTTCAATATGTTTACTTAAGAGCTATTGCAATATACTTCAATATCTAAAAGGTATAATAATCCTCATTTAACTCTTTCACTTTTTTTTCTTTCTTTTCATCTTTTCATAATATTAAATGGATTAGTTTTAATGCTTCTGCACTTACCTTCTCTCTACTTTTCCCCTACACTCTTTCTTTCTTTCTTATTATATTTTTCTGTGTAGCATGTTCTTTTTCTTCCCTCTCTTTCTTTATAATAAAAACGGAATGGTCCATTATTTAGCTGAGGTGACAATACTCATAAGAAAATAAGAATACGGCAGATAAGCAACACCAGATAATCAGGATTTACATTTTTGCATTTCATTCTGGATGATTTAGACGGTCTCATTTTTAATCTGAGGGTGTTACAAGATGATATGGTCATACTTTTAAGGAACATGAGTATCAATATATAGTTAATA
>CM042148.1:118199066-118214066 GCA_023376005.1 Doryteuthis pealeii
TGTATAAATTTATGCATTTCCTCTTCTCTAACTTTCAAGCACAAAATAGGGCACCGCTTGCCAGAAAAGCCACATAGGACACACAGAGACACACACACACATATTTTGTATGGATACATACACCCATACACATATATACACTTTCTGGCAAATATTGATATGACATGCACACAAGTGTTTGCCTGTATGTGTATACACACGCACACACACAAACATATATACTCACATGTGCATACATGGATGCAGATATACATGCATTTATGCTCACACATCCAAGCGTGTTTTATGGCATGCCAACACATTGGGTTATTTTATGCTGAAAGACCTTTTTTAAAACTCACTTTTTCTATTTAACCCATCATAGAACCCTAACAGGTACTACCACTCTGGGTCAGAGTGGACCAAGGAACAATGGTGATGAAGGGTGACTCTACATTCCCCAAGCTCCAGAACTGTAACCTCACCATCAGATAGAGTTTGATGTCATACCCAGGACAATAAGACCACTAGCCACCGCCTTCTAGCAGATATATGACAAAAAAGGTTGGTGCTTGCCATAAGGGCAATAGGGTTGGGACAATTGTATAGGTGCTAGGCGTGACATGAGTAGTTGATTGATTGGACTGCCTGTATAGCGTAATTAAGGGGTAAAGGGAATGTTGAAGGGATTTTGACTGCTCAGTCAACCTGGGTTTCATCCTTAAGAATCATGGATCACCACCACAGCCAATGGATGGTATCATTGGGGGAGTCTCACCCCTCTGC
Source organism: Doryteuthis pealeii (assembly GCA_023376005.1). Lineage (NCBI taxonomy): Eukaryota > Metazoa > Mollusca > Cephalopoda > Myopsida > Loliginidae > Doryteuthis > Doryteuthis pealeii. The sequence goes on from CM042148.1 coordinate 118,199,832, forward strand.
ATAGGTGCTGTCAGTGTATTCTAAAGTCCCTGCTGACTGGGCTGCCCTCTATCTTGACTCTCTATTCACACTGGATTTAGATCTTAGTTCTTATTGCTGAGTGCTGGGGGGCTAATATCAGTATCAGCCAATCAGCGCTAGACCAAGGAGATTAACTTAGCATCTGAGGTAGACTTTACCACACAGATCCCTGTGCTACTCATAGGCTGAGTCGGCGAGGACTGGTATCGAACTAGGAACATTGTGGTTCTACCGAATGCTCTACGACTAAGCAAAATGTATCTGGTTGAAACTCAAGGGTTTAGATTCTAAATTTGTTGATACATAAGAAAAGTTGAAGTCCAACACCTAAAATTATAGACTTTGCGTGGGCGCATCGATTAAAGCCAGCCAATCAACAGCTCGAATACATGGATAGTTAACTATTTAATCAAATAGCCGTTCATTGCATGTATTTGACACACATGAAAGGATTTCAACCAAGGACACTGCTTAACCAAAGGATTCTGCCTAACACGAGAAACATAAGGGATTTCCACTGTAAAGTGTTCTCTAAAGTGCAGCCTAAAAATGGCCATAAAAATCGTAACAAAATCATCTCATACCTTTACACACCCACAGACATGGACTCTCCATCTATGCATATACACATATGGGCTCATACATGCACATGGCTCATATCAAGGGATATATGCACATACATCTGCACCTAAACCCTAACAGGTTGATATATGGTTAAAATCAATTTGATTGGTTTGTTTTGTTGGATTTCATGGCATGTCAACCCTTGTTGGGTTATTTTATGCAGAAGACATTTTGTTCTATTCGTGCTTGATGGGTATTCAAATTTTTTTAAAACACAAATTTTTTTAACACAATTTTTGTGAACTCATTTTTCTCTTTAACCCATTGATGTGAACCTGACAGGTACTACCATTCTGGGTCAGATTGGACTTTGGAGTTATGGCAATGAAGGATTACTCCACACTCCCCAGAGCTCCAGAATTGGAACTTTACCATTTGATACAATTCAACATCATACAAAGGACATAAAATCAATCTGAAATGAAAACCTGAGGCAATGGAACTAGCAACTCCACCTCATAAAAATCTGCTCCAAAACTGCAACACCATGACAAAGTGCGGCTGTGGTTGTGGACCATTTCTCCTCAAGGGCATCGGACATGTACATTACATTTACATTATGCATGATGTGTAATTTTCCTGTCACTGGTCAGCTTGTTGCAAACCCATCAACCAGTTTCTTCAAGTGGACACTGTCTGAAAAGTAATAGAAACTTAAATTAACTTAAAGGATTTTTAGCAGCAGTATTATCAAAGCAGCACATTTATTGTAAAAATCATCATCCAATGCATTTTTATAGTTAAGGATCATTTTATATTTTATGATAAAGATCAATTCCAATTTTTTATTGTAAATATCCAGTGCATTTTTTATTGTAAGAATCATTTCCAGTGCATTTTTATAGTAAAAATCATTTCCAATGCATTTTTATTATAAAAATAATTTCTAATGCATTTTTATAGTAAAAATCATTTCCAATGCATTTTTATTGTAAAAATCATTTCCAGTGCCTTTTTATAGTAAAAATCATTTCCAATGCATCTTTATTGTAAAAATCATTTCTAATGCATTTTGATAGTAAAAATCTTCTCTAATCCATTTTTATAGAAAAAAATTTTTTAATGCATTTTATAGTAAAAATTATTTCTAATGCATTTTATAGTAAAAATCATTTCTAATGCATTTTATTATAAAAATCATTGCATTTTATAATAAGTAATTTCCTATAGTAAAAATCATTTTCATTTTTAGAATCTTTTAACTGTGTCCAGCTTTTCTAAGCATCCTCTCTGTCAACTACAACTTGCAAAAACACTTCTCTACTATTTGGTTGACAGCACTTACTAAATCTTGTCTACACCCGCCCCCCATATTTTTCTAATTTCAGCTTGTTTGTTTTACTATTTGTTATCAGAAATTTGTGTCTTAATTCCATCTCTATGGTTACAGCACTTCATCACAGTTTTTGGTTGGGAGTGCATATTCATCACATTGGATAATGTTCTTTAGTGGAATTCATACCATATCTTTGATTTTTTGTTTATTGTAGAACTTTCACCACCACTAATCCTTCCAACACCACCACTATTATTTTGAATGCTTAATTCACATTTAAGTTTGGCCTTAACATACACTGGGTTAGCCATTCATATCTACAAAAATAATGTATATACTGAGAAAATATAAAATTGCAACTCTCTGAGGGTTTACGTTGATCTGGGCCTGGGTACATTATATCTGGTAAGAGACAGATTGGTCACCACCAGCTGCGTTTCAAGGATTTCTGCAAGAATGATCTCAGGTGCTTTGGCATTACCCCATCCAGCAGGGAAAATTCAGCTCAGGACCATACTCAGTGGTGGCAAGCTACATAGCAGACTGTTCATGTCTGAAGTCACCCTGGTGCATCCCCATGAAGCCAAGAGGCCCAGAAGAAAGTGGTGGCAACAAAGCATGGGCATATCAACATCTGCAGGGACAGCTTTCACATGTGACATTTATGGTCAAGGCTGTTTTTCGAACATTGGACTTCACAGTCACAGGTGCCGCTGTAAATTATATAGTCTTCTGAGACTGCAATGCTGATACGATACATTATATCCATGGGATCAGAGTACTATTGATCCACCCCTTATTTTAGAACCTGTGCATGTATTCATCTCTCTGACTGACCATTTATTGTAATTCACTTATCACAGTTATAATATAGATGGATTTCTTAGGACAGTTATATGATAACAATTATTCTTAACTAATACAAATAATTTGCACAAAGTTGTATGGTTTCAAGTATTCTTATTAGTCTCCCTCCAGCTATATGTAAATAATAGGGCAGACTGGGCTCTTTAACCTTGATATGGCAACCGGTCAAGGAGAAGAAAACCTGTTTTACTCCATTTAAAAATAGACCTTGTGTCAGATCTTAGAGGGGTTGGTAATATACCACTCTGTTGAGGCGCGTGGTGTAATGGCTAGAGTAATAGGAAATGGACTTGTCGACCTGAGTTCAAATCCTAGATGAGGCTGTCTACATGTCTTTTCACATAATGCTAATACCCTTGGGAAAGGTATACTCCAACTATGGGTAAATATCAGGGCATACTGGACTCTTTAACCTTGTTAGGCAACCAGTCTAGGAGAAGAAAACTCTGAATTCAAACCTGCTAAACTCCACCTAAAAAATTGACCTTGTGTCACATCCTGCTTGTGTGGAGGGGTTGTGTAAATATATACATACTACTCCGGGTCAGAGTAGACATGGGAGTAAGGGTAAAGAAGAGGTACTTCCCACTTCCTAATGAGCTTCACTATCAAATGCAGTTTAGTGTCATACCGAGGACATCCCTTTTTTTTTATTATGTCTTAGCATTCTGCAAGGAATACAGTCAGCATATTCTAAACCTCACTGATAGGGCAGAAATTCAGTTTGAATTCATGAAGTGGATTTTAAAAAGCCACAGGAGCATGAGGCGGGGCGTGGGTGAATTATCTCAATGTTTATAAAGAAACATGATTGTGCCTACAAATACTTTGTGATGTTCCAGATCCCATACAGGGGTAGAGGGGGATACAGTCAGCATATTCTAAGCCCCACCAGCAGGGCTGTAAGGGTCCTCTTGTATGGGAGAATACGGTTGCCCTAAGACGTTGAAGATTTTAACGGAATATCTATTACTCTTAGTATGCACATACTGTGCTCAGATCAAGATTGACATTTAGGTTCCCGCAATTTTATTTCCTGTCAATAATATATAATATATATATATATATGTATGTATATATATGGACCTGTGTATATAACTAAATGGATACATATCTATATATTTGCTAACTTATTTAAAGGTTGATATGCTGATAGATTCATTAATAAACTGTGACTTCCTTTTTGACATGAAAATATCCTTTTGCGTGGACAGAATTATAAAACAGCTATGATTTTTTCCTTCTCATATGTGACTGACAACTGCTGCATATTAGATAATAACCGCACTTCATATCTTCAATTATTAAATCGCACAGTTGTTGATGCCAAGCTTTTCTGCCACAAAATGATTGACTCATCTTCTCGATCGTTTTCACATCGAAAAATTCATATCAAATTCTGGTAGCTCTCCACCTTGCACAATGTAATGATCATGGTTGCTCTCCACCTTGCACAATCTAATCATGATCATCGTCAGCATCTTCTCCGTCTCCATCACTATCGACATCTACCTCATCGCTCCACTTCTTATAAACAAGCTGTATCAATATATCATTTCCTTTGTGTGACCGGTTACCACCCACACAACTACGACTGATGACCCCTACAACCAAGTCGTGACCCCCTTACTCAGTCCCCTTCACCTTTTCTATCAAACAGCATCAGCAGGACCCTCATCTAATCTCCACCTTCCTTACCCGCCTACCTAACTTTTGGTTCTATTTTTCATGAAGGCGAGTCAGGGCCACCCCACTGCTGATGTTAATGCCACCACTGTTACCACTAGCATCACCGTCAGCTTCATACTGACCAGAGGCTGACCTGACCCCCACCTTCCCTGGTGTCCCTTCTAATGCCACTCTGGTCATCAGTGTGTGCGGTGTTTTGCTGGCCACCCCCCACTTGCCTGTACACATACACATTTGAAGGAATTGTTATTTTAGTGTTATTCTCATCTTACGTTTTCCCTGTTACCAAGGGAACCAGTCAAAGTGGTGAGGGATGAATTAAAGAAAGGAAGGAAGGAAGGAAGAGAAAGAGAAGGAAAAGAGATGTTGGGTGGAGGTGATAGGATGGAAATTGAATGAGGTAGATTTTGAAAATTGAAGAAAAGGTGGAAGAGAAAGATGATTATGAGTGAGAGGAGAGAAGAAAGAAGAAAAGAAATATGAAAAGATGAGAACAAAAAATGAGGGGAAAAAGAAGAGAGAAAGAATTAAAAAATAGAAGGAAAAGAAAAGTAGAAGTACACTACAGAGGAGATAAAGGAAATAAGAGAGATGGGAAAAGAGAGAGAGAGAGAGAGAGAGAGGAGAGGAGAGGAGAGAGAGAGAGAGAGAGAGAGAGAGAGAGAGAGAGAGAGAGAGAGAGAGAGAGAGAGATGGGAGAAAAGAAGAGAGAGGACAGTGATGAAGAAAATAAGAGACAGAAGAGGGATGAAGAAAATAAATGAGGGGAAAGAGAGAGGTGGGAGAAAAGAAGAGAAATGAAGAAAATAAGAAGAGGAGAGGGATGAAGAATAAAAAAATGAAAAAAGAAAAGAGAGAGAGAGAGAGAGAGAGAGAGAGAGAGAGAGAGAGAGAGAGAGAGAGAGAGATTTGAGGAAAATTAGAGAGAGGAGAGAAAGAGATGAAGAAAATAAGAGAGTAAATGAGAAGAACAAAAAATGACAGGAAAAAGACAGAAGGAATCAAAAACTAGAAGGAAAAGAAAAGTAGAAGACTAGGGAAGAGAATAAGAGAGAAAGAGAGGGGAAAGAGAAGGAGAAGAAGGGGGTAATGAAGAAGAAGAAGAAGAAGAAGAAGAAGAAGAAGAAGAAGAATGGATTCAAGTGAAACAAAAAGGGAAGTGAATAAATGAGGTGGAAAATTAAAGTAGGAAACAGGGACATTTAGGAAATGAATAAAGAATTAAAATCGAAGACAGTAAAAGACTGTGAAGAAAAGTTGTGTGTAGAGAATGGTAAAAAGAGAAGGAAGATAATTAAAAGAGAAGGAAAAGGAAGATTAAAAGGAGTAAGAGAAAAGAAAAAGAGAAAAAGAGAAAGGAAAAAGAGAGAAAGAATTAAAAAAGAGAGAAAGGATAAGAAAAAAGAAAGGAAAATTTAAGTAAAGAAATAACAGATTAATTGCGAGGGAAAGAAAGAAAGAAAGAAAAAGGGCAGAATATTAAAAAAAGAAAAAGTGAACGTCAATGTAGAACTATGAACTATGAAAAAAACAGAAGAGAGATGAGGTGGACAGAAAAGAATGAAAGAAAGACAGAAAAGAAAACAAGAAAGGGAAGGAAAGAAAGACAAAGGTAAAAAAGAAAGACAGAAAGGAAAAAAGAAAGACAAAAGGAAAAAAAAAGACAGAAAGGAAAAAAGAAAGACAGAAAGGAAAAAAGAAAGACAAAAGGAAAAAAAAAAGACAAAAGGAAAAAAAGAAAAAAGGAAAAAAGAAAGAAAGACAGGAAGGAAAAAAAGGAAAGGAAGAAATAAGAAAATATGAAAAAGAAGAAAAAGTAGAGATGACAGAAAGGAAATGAAAAATCTTATGAGTAAAAAAAGAAAATGAAAAGTGAAATTAGAAGAAAACAAAGAGAGGGTAAATGTAGAATTGAGAAAACAAAAGGAAAAGATAGAGAGGAAAGTAATAAGAAGAGAAAAAGAATCAGAAAAACGAGTGGAGGTGGAGAGAGTGGACTGAGGGAAAGAATAAGAAACATCAAGTATAAAAGGAAACGAAAATAGGAAAATTGTTGATGAAATCTAATCTACTGAGTGGTCTCTGCACAGAGGGGGATATATATATATATATATATATATATATATATATATATATGTTTGAATGTGTACGAGTGTGTTCAGTATTATTTATGAAAGCACATATATACACATTTAGAAATCTATGTTTCTCTTTTAGTATATCAATACGTTAATGTACTTCTTCGATTATGTGTTCCTGCGTGTGTATTTCTAAACATGTGTTTATATATATATATATATATATATATATATATATATATATATATATATATACAAGAAAGCTTTATTTGTATATGAAGATATTGTTAAGCCAAAAGTGTGTATGAATATATATGCTTAGGTCGAAAGTGTGTATACTATGCCTTTTTAAACCTATTTCCCCTTAAGCATGTATGTGTACGTACTCTAAGCGTCATAAGTATGCATGTATACTCTTAATCCAAGTGTGTATGTGTATGCATTCATAAGCATCATTTATATGTATATGTTTTTACGCCTAAAGTATATATGCGTATGTACTCTTAAAGTTAATGTTGGTTCGTTGGTTGGTTGGATGTTACGGCATGTCAACCCTTGTTAGGTTACTTTATGCCGAAGACATTTTGTTTTATTCATTCTTGATGAGTACCCAATTTTATGTTAATCACTATCTATCTATCTATCTATCTATTTATTCTCTCGTGGAATCTATCTATATCTATCTCAGTTAACATCTATCCAACTATTTAATTATGTTAATTACTATCTATCTATATATGTTCATATCTATCTTTCTATGTATCGATTTATTCTCTCGTCGAATCTATCTATATATATTGGAGATATATAAAAAAAAAAAACAGAGATAGTCTCCTTCCAGACTCCCTTTGACACTTCAGCGGTCAGGGCAACAGTTAAACATGGCGAAAATATACCATTACTTTTCTCCCCCCCCCCTTCTTTTTCCTTTTGTGTGTATGTGTGTTTGTGGTCTTCTGTATTTTATTCATGAATGCATAGATCGAGGAATGTGGTGTAATGGTTATCATCAAAGGAAAGAGACTCGGTGACACAAGTTCAAATTCTGGATGCATACCATTCCCAAATGTATTAACACTATGGGAAATGTAAACAGCCTGTTTACATTTCCCATAGTGTTAATACATTTGGGAATGGTATGCATCCAATTATTCTCCCTCCAGCTATGGGTAAATAGTAGGGTGGACTGGGTTCTTTAATCTTGGTTAGACAATCAGTCTAAAGTCCAATCCCTCCTCACTGTGGCAGGGTGGGGACAACATGGTAGTGTCAGAGCCATGCTGTTCGGAAGTTCCTGCTAGGGCCTCCCAAGGAAGATTGGTGTGACACTGGTGGTATTATTGCCATCAGGGGCTCTGGTGAAAATCCAAAGAGTGTCTCCATCATTGTCAGGAATCAACGGCTTTTGGCATACTTGTCACTGCATCTGTTGAAAATCTGCAACAAAAAAAGGACATCTCCTTCCTCTGACCAAGATATGCATGTGGGGTTTGGGAACCACTTGTGAATTTCCTATTCCTTTGTTACACTTTTCATGAATTCACTACCTCATTCACAATACAGTGAATTTGTTGGATGGAGCCAGCTCAACTAACCCAGGGTGAATGTTAAACATTCGTACAAGAAATTGACCATGTGTTGCATCCTACTTGTGTGGAGGGTTTGGTGAATACATATATATGTATTTTTACTTACTTTGACAGCCATAAAACTCAATATCTATCAATTCTTCTCTCTTTCTAACATTACATGTATTTTAGTCTATTTCTATCTATTATTCTATCAGTTGTTCCTATTTATCTACTTTGGACACTTACAATCCATTTATCTATCAATTGATATAATAGTAAATGAATATGTTTATATATAAAAAATATTTAATTTTAAGTCAAGTAATCAATATATTTATCTATCTCAATCTATTCATATCAATTTCATATCAATTTCAGTTTATTCCAATTTATTGAATCTGTCCCAGTCTGTTCTTATTGCTTGCTCTCCCATTATATATATATATATATATTATATATATATATATATATATATATATATATATGTGTGTGTGTGTGTGTGTGTGTGTGTGTGTTTTGTGTATATTTTTGTTATTCTGTTATTTCTGTACATTTCTTTTTTATAAACACATTTTCTATTTAGCCCATAGATGGAACCCTAACAGGTACTACCACTCCGGGTCAGAGTGGACCATGGAGCAATGGTAATGAAGGGGTGCTCTACATTCCCCAGGCCTCCAGAACTGGAACCTCACCATCAGATAGCGTTTAATGTCATTCCCAGGACATGAAGGCCCTAGCCACCACCTTCTAACACATATATGATAAAAAAGGGGTTGGGGCTTGCCATAAGGGCAAGTAGGGTTTGATAATCATATAGGTGCTTGACCTTGACATGATCAGAGGGAGCCTCTCCAACCATCCGTCAAGCCTAAGAAAGGGCTAAAGTTGAGTGTTGCAAGTCATGGACTGCTCATCTACTAAAATTCCACCTTTAAGCATCACAGGTCACCACCCACGCCCACGCCAACAGAGGGATCTTACCCCTCTGCTGTCGGTGCATTCTAAAGCCCCAGTTGACAAGACTCCCCAAAATTTTGTAACAAAGACAAGAGCCTTGAAGATGAAGACATGGATAAAATTCTGTAATTGATGACAAACACTTGAAGGGCATCCTTGAAGTGAACCCACACAAAAATGAAATCCTAAACTTTAATCATTGCTCGACATTTGCATGAAATTAAAAAATAAAAAACACAAGTGGTCGCCACTTGAGCCAAACAGAAATCCCCATTACAGAGGGACCCTAACATGTACTACCACTCTGGGTCAGTGTTAACCTGGGAGTAATGACAATGAAGGGGTACTCCCCTGAGACCCAGAACTTGAACTTCACCATTAGATGCAGTTTAACATCATACCCAGGACACTAATACCCTCAGCCACTACCTTCTTGCACATATATAAAAAGAGTTTTGGGTCTGCCATAAGGAAAATAGGGTTGGGACAATCATATAGGTGCAAGGGCTTGATGTGACCAGGAGGTCTCTCAAACCGCCCATCTAGCCTTGTTGTTCACAACAATCAATTTCATAATTGCATTGAAATATCTGATGAAAAATGAATTGTATATGACACCCATTTACTGGCAATATTGGTCTGTGAAAAGCCCCATATTGAACCAACCTTGTGTCACATTTTGACCTCTTGGAGCGACAAATAAACAACTGCATTTTTAGATGGTCCATTTTGTGTCTTGTACACAAAATGTATGAATAATAAAGTTGATTGTTCCATTTCCTGTGTAAATATCAGTCCCTAAAGATTATTTAACCCTTTTAACCCTAATGTATGTTAAATCCTCAATGGATCTGGTTTCTATGACCGAAAATGAAAGATAACAAAAGTTATTTTTCTACATGAACTTTCACAAAGAGTTGCAAAATGATGACGAGCAAAATGGTGTATCTGTTGAACATTTGTAGTTATTCCAATATTATTGCTTTTCGTTCAGTTATTTTTATTTCTAATATATATATATATATTTGTAGTAGTATTCCTCCTTGTTGGCAAGGGGTCAAGTCAGCGTATGAGTAGCATAGGGATCTGTGCGGTAAAGTAAGGAGCTGATGATAGGTGTGACGCTCCACCTCGGATGCAAAAACAATCTCCTTGGTCTAGCACTAGTGAAAAGGGGATAGACTCCCTCGCTGTCTGGCTGATACCGACTTTAGGCCACCCCAATGACTTTACTTACTTTACTTACTCCTCCTTACTCAGACCATAAATAGCAAGAAACAATAAACAGCACCAAACACCAATAAAATTACCAAGCAGCACGACTATCTTCTCTGAACCATAAAATGAAACTCCTCTTCATCCTTACTAGGCACTAAACCACTTTATACAAGGGCACAGATGAAAGCTCACCTGGCCACTTGGTTTGAGAATTGCATAAGCTAGAAAATGTCTGTAAGCAAGCACTGCTGATTTCATGACCAGGCTACTCTAACTTAGATGGGATGTGCGTCTATGTGTCTGTATCTCTTCTGTTGCTCTAGTGCTTCTGTTGTAGTAGCGTTAGTAATTTATCCAAAAAGTGCTCAATATATTTCATATATATATATAAATATATATATAATATTTATATTATATATATATATTATATATAAATATATATAAAATGAATAAGTTATATGAAAAATTATTTAATAAATTATATAATAAATTAATAATATTTAATTATGATAGATATTATGATAGATATATGGGAATTCAGAATTATGGGAATTTGTACAATCAGCTCGACTTGATTATGATAGATTAAAGAAATCCACACGCCAAGAGATTAGCTGTAACACACTAAAGTGTTTTTGACACAAAGTTTTCAAAAGCGCTGGTGTAATCTTTTCAAGGTGACCTGATGTACAGGTTTAATTTTTGGATATTTTTAATGATTAAAACTTTTCTTGTATTCTAAATTCTTCAAAAAGTTTCTGAAAGGCCTTTATTAGAGAAGCCTGATCTATGCTTACAATAATGAAAAAGAAAATTAAAAAAAAACAAATTAGTATTAAATGAATATACAGTCACAGATACTTTGACTCTGGTGATAAAAAGATTTTTGGTAAAAATAGATGTTAGGTTGTTTGTTTTTTAATATTTTTTAATATTTCATAAACGTACAGCATTAATAGTTGTAAAAAATGTATATTATCTATGATTTTGGTAGGTATATAAGATCTTTTTGCAACTATATATATATATATATATATATATATATATATATATATATATTAATTATAAATGAGAATAAAAATTGCTTAAGAGAAATAAAATTGTGCCTATCTGACTGTAGAACTGTCTAGTGTAAAAATATTGAATTTACATACATACAGAATTTATAAGACACATACATCCACAGCCATGTGTAAGTTGCATTCACATAATTCAGTTGGAGGAAAGATATTTGGTATAGATGAAGGAACGCTAATTCCTATAAATCCATATCTATTATCAGAACGATAAACTGGTTGATACAAACACTTTTTGGTGGATAGATATAAACAGGTAGATAGATAAATCAATATATAGACAAGTGTTTACACTGACAAATAGACAGAGAAAAAAAGACAGACTGACTGATTGATTTTGTTTTTTAAATGATGAATAGATCTGAAAGTAGATAAGAAAACTGGACTTAAATTAAATATTCAGTTTTATATAAGTAAAGTCGGTCTAATGTCGGTATCAGCCAGACAGTGAGGGAGTCTATATCCTTTTCACTTATGCTAGACCAAGGAGATTATTCTTTTTCTCTCTTGTATAAACGTACATTTTTCTCTGTGTTTATGGTGTCGCTCTTGTGTAATGGTTACCGTCGTAGGAAATGTACACAGCAAGACTAGTTCGAACCTGTTTGCATTTCATATAGTGCTAATACCCTTTGGATAGGTATGAATCCAACTATTCTCCTTCCAGTTATGGGTAAATAATAGGGAAAGGTTAGACTCTTTAACCTTGGTTAGGCAACCAATCTAGGAGAAGGAAAACTGAATTAAAACCCGTATAAGTAAAGTAAAATTGTCAGGGTGGCCTAAAGTTGGTATCAGCTAGACAGTGAGGGAGTTTATCCCCTTTTCATCAGCACTAGACCAAGGAGATTATTTTAGCATCTGAGGTGGAGCGCACACCTACCATCAGCTCCTCACTTTATCGCACAGATCCCTGTGCTACTCATATGCTAAGTTGACAAGGGCTAGTATCAAACCTGGAACCTTGTGATTCCTAGGGAGATGCTCTACCAACTGAGCTAAACCGGCCCTCTGATCTAAAAGACACATACATTGACTGTTATACTAATTAACTTACATATATATCATCATTTGGAGGGGTTTGGTGTCATGGTTATCACTGTAGGAAGTAGGCACAGTGAGATGAGTTCAAATCCTGGACGAGGCTGTTTAAATTTCACATAGCTTTAATACTCTTAGGAGAGGTATGAATCCAACTATTCTCCCTCTGGCTATCGGTGAAGAGTAGGGCAGACTGGGTTCTTTAACCTTGGTTAGGTAACCAGAAAAACCTGTTAAACTCTGCTAAACAAATTGACCTTGTGTCACATCCTGCTCATGTGGAGGAGTTGATAAATATATATATACATATATATTTCATTATCATCTGGTTGTGCAGACAGCACAAGATTCCATGATTCTCACATCAGCCATCCCAATTGGTCATTGTTCTTGGCAGGTCTTCTGCATGGTATCCAGTACCCACACAGAACTGATTGATGTAAATTTTGCTGTTCGGCCTACACTGATTGGTTGGTTATTGTGTTTTATGGCATTTCAACTCTTTTCGGGTCATTTAATGCTGAATCAAGACATTTTGATGTCAGATTGCTTACAGAATGTCCTGTTTATTAATTAGTCACCTATCTAAGTCTTTAACAGATTCATTGCTGAATAACTTTGGTGATCTAGTGGAAACCCGCCCTTTCAACATGCTTGACCATAGGCAGGCCTGGTGTATCTATGTGTAGATGTCAATATAAGAATGTCCCTTATAAGTTCATCCTTGCTATTCCAGTAGTGTCCAGCATGTCTTGTTCATCTTACTTGGATAATTTCTGTGATAGGAGGTTAGTGGCCATACAGCTGTTCTTTTGTTGGTTGCTGTTTCCTGGATTTATAAGAATATGCACCTTCTGCGCATTAGTATTTAAGTTTTAATGTTATGAAATATATTAAATTAGAAAGACTAATGAAATTAAATAAGAATGCATATAAAAAGATTAAACATATTTTAATTATATTTTAATTGGTTTCTATTTAAAATCATTCAGAGGATTGATTTTAATCTGTTGGAGAATAAAACAATAATATTAGATATCAATAATACTAATTATTTGTTAAAACCAGTATGCAAATTAACCTCGCAATATATTATGTACACTTTTATTTCTTAGTGATATATAAGACAATTTGCAGGATTTTAAATGCTCTGATAACATGAGCTGTTTTGAGGCAAATCTAACCTTGATTTTCACAGAGACATCATTAATAAATAAGATTTATCCTATTCATTAATGATTTTGACTATAAATTAAATACTCATTGATAAACGTACAAAATTCTTGAGGGTATTGTAACATAAACAGTGACATAGCTTTGGTTACAGACAGACACACAGAATCTCCATTATAAAAAGATATAGGCAAGAACTGACTGAGATGTATGTGAACATGGATATAAAGAGTCAGAGATTGATATCAATAAATTGAGATAGGTGTATATATGAGAAATGGAAAAGGGAATCAACATTTGATGATGAAGACATTGATTGCACAAGATTAAATATTTGATTTTAATATATTGATATAAAAATACATTCATTGATTATTATGTCTATTAACTTACTTAGGTAGATAGGAATGACTGGGATAAATAGATAGAAAGACCCTCAGATATATATAAATGGATTAAGAGAGAAGGAGAAGAATAGATAGACATAGTTTTTTGGTTGTTGAAGTGAGTGAGGATAGAAAAAAAAAGAAGTATGTTAAATACTGATAAATAAATATAGGTATTTCTTGATAGATAAATAGATACTGAGTTTACTGGAAAAGAATATGTAAAATACAGATAAATAACAATAACTATGTCAG
>CM042148.1:118219066-118231566 GCA_023376005.1 Doryteuthis pealeii
GAAAATTGGACGCTGAAAAGTAGGAGAAAGAGTAGGAGGGATTCTGGATAAATTGAATGTGGAAATAGGTGAAGAAATTTTTTGGGAATAACCAAGAAAGCTTAAAAGGAAGAATTGGTGACAAATAAAAAATAAAGAAGAAGAAAGAAAAGAAGACAAAGGAGAGAAGAAAAAATTAGAGAGAGAGAGAGAGAGAGAGAGAGAGAGAGAGAGAGAGAGAGAGAGAGAGAGAGAGAGAGAGAGAGTCTAAAAAGAGGGGCAGAATTTTAGGAGAAAAGGGATTATAAGAGAGTGGTTTTGAATAAGTTTAATGTAAGAAAGGGCAAAGATATTTGTGCGGAATGGCTAAGAAAGTCTAAAAGGAAATATTGAGGACAAATAAAAAATAAGAGAAAAAAAGAATGGAGAGAGGGAGAGAGTGACGGAAGGAGAGAGGGGGAGGGAAGTAGAAAGAGGGGAGAGAGAGGAGAAAGAGAGAGAGAGAGAGAAAGAGTGAGAGATAAAGAGAGAAAGAGAAGGAGAGAGAGAGAGAGAGAGGAGAGAGAGAGAGAAGAGAGAGAGAGAGAGGGAGAGAGAGAGGGTAATTTTAAAAAAGAGGGACATAATTTTAGAAGGAGAAAGGAAAGAGATATAAGAAAGCCTAAAAAGAAGAACTGATGACAAATAAAAATAAAGAGAAGAAAACGAAAAAAGGAGAGAAGAGAACATTAGAGAGAGAGAGAGAGAGAGAGAGAGAGAGAGAGAGAGAGAGAGAGAGAGAGAGAGAGAGAGAGAGAGAGAGAATCTAAAAAAGAGGGGCAGAATTTCAGATGGCGAAAGGAAAGGGATTATGAGAGAGTGGTGAAGTCCAGTCTGATGAGGTCCAGGGTTTTATTGATCCTGACACTTTCTCCCTAAATGCCTTGCTTACATGAAAGCGGAGACCAGTAGAGACCAGAAGACGAGGGTTGGAGAAGGATCGGACAAAGGAGAGGAAAGAGAATATAAGAGAGAAAGAAAGAGAGAGAGAGAGAGAGAGAGAGAGAGAGGGAGAGAGAGAGAGAACTGATTGGTCATAAAGGGAGAAGAGAGAAAACGAGAAAAATAGAAGAGTGAGGGGAAGAATGAAAGAGAGAGAGAGAGAGAGAGAGAGAGAGAGAGAGAGAGAGAGAGAGAGAGAGAGAGAGAGAGAAACTGATAGGTCATAAAAGGTATGAGGGTGTAAGGGGGGTAAAGAGAAAGTGATGATAAAATATGAGAGAGTGTTGGCATGTCTCTTGGGGGGATTGGGGGGTGGGTATCCAGGGGGTGGGGTAAGAGATACTGGGGGTTGAGATCAAACAGCAAACAAGGACAAATGGACCAAAGAAGAGAGTAATGAAATACCTACAAGTATGGACAGCATATCACAAATTGCATAAAAACATGTGAAGTCCTCGCTGTACATATTTATATCTTTTCAATCAATTGGTCTCAATTCGTGCAAAAGAGAGAAACAGAAACAGAAACAGAAACAGAAAAAGAGGAAGACTTTGATGACTCAAGTTTTCGACTATTTAAAATCAGTTATCACCATGTAATATATACTAATATAGATTTAGAAAATAAATTATTCAAACACTCACATATATATATATATATATATATATATATATATATATATATATATATATATATATATTATTATTATTATTATTATATTATATTTTTGCTTGAAGGCAATTACAATGCGTATATCGCATAAATTCGATAATTATAGAAGATAATAATGACAAATGAATTTCGGTAAAGAATTATTCTGTGTGTAGAACATCGTACAGACTGTTTAAACTGTTGAAACAGTCTGTACGATGTTCTACACACAGAATGATTCTTTACCGAAATTCACTTGTCATTATTATCTTCTATAATTATCGAATTTTATGCGATATATGCATTGTAATTGCCTTCAAGCAAATATAAATAAATAATAATAATAATATATATATATATAGTATATATATATATATATATATATATATATATATATATATATATATATAATTGAATGTTCATGACATGATTGGTACATGCGAAACGAGTCAAGATGTGATTGGAACACATGAGGTCGAAAGCCAAAATGTAATTGGTCCACGAGTTGTTGAAAATGTATGACGTATTCCTTACAAATACCAACGCTTTAAAAAGACGAGAGAAGTACAAGTTGTCTGACTATTTAATGGAGATGCATTTTTTTACGTTGTGTTGTTGCATGTACAATCACGTCATGAACATTCAATTTGAACGCTAATTATGAACGGTTATAAACATTTCCAAACACAACTCATTCAAAAACATCCATAATATTTTTAACAACAAAAATCTTTTATACTTTACTTATTTCATATTGTATTGAAGAAAGTTTCTATATAAACCGAAACAGTCGAACGTCGATTGATAATAAACTTCCATCCTGTATAACATCCTGTGTTAGTTTACATTTCTTCACATACTGTCAGATTAATTTCCTCATATTATTACCGTTATATATATATATATATATATATATATATATATATATATATATATATATATATATATATATATATACTTTGGTGTGGTACCAAGTTTCTTGGTACAAGGTGATTCTAGGCTGGTCCTATTCTCTACCAGTAGTTTGTTGTAGAGTTCAGGCTCCGTGTGTGAGCTCATTGTTTAATTATTGTAAACAGAGCAAAGTTATTTGTGAATAAAAAGTCCTTAAATACCAGGGGTATCGTGATTATGGACCACGAGTGGAAATGGTCCAAAAACCACGATACCCATGGTATTTAAGGCCTTTTTATTCACAAATATATATGAGACCTCTAAAAAAAGAGAAAAAGTGACTAAAAATATATTTCCTTGTTATGGCATATATTATAGAAGAGAGAAAACTCTTAAATTCAAACCTGTTAAACTGTGCTTAAAAAATTGACCTTATATCACAACCTGTTTGTGCGGTTGTCTTGATAAATACTTACATTCTTCTATTTTTGTTTGTCTCGGTTATGTAAAAGCTTTTCATTGTGATGATGTTTGTTTTGTTTTTTCTAATGCTGACAAAATTTCATTCTGCTTAACTGATAAAATTAGTACTTCAAGACTATTTCAGCCAGAAGCATTGGTCTTTTTTTTTTATCTTTAGTCTTTCTGCCATTTTCTTTTTCTTATGAGCCATGAATTTTCTTCAAAATATTCTGCTTGCCATTCAACACACCTTTTTTCCAGTAAGTTTCCCACCAGTCCAAGCACCTGTGAAACTCTTCGTTTGATAAAGTGTGAAGCTGTCATATTTCTTTTCGTAACCGCCATGTTTTCAAAACGTTGGCCCTTCGGATGAATTTTCAGTTTAGGAAAGAAAGAAATTGGAATGGATCGAGGTTGAATGAATATGGAGGTTTCTCTACTTGTACAATCCAGTGTTTTACCAAGATCCAATGATCAGAAAGTATCGAGACTGCTGATCAAAAAACGTGTTCAGACAGAGGAGGGATGTAAAGAATTACATGGAATATATATATCGCAAAAAGGTTTATGTTATTTATATTATTCGGACTATTGTCCTCATCTTTATTGTTATCTACACAACGTTTCAGCCGATATGCACTCCGGCCTTCTTCAAGTATTTCTTATTAGCATCATCTCAAAAATTCAGAGAAATAAGTTTAGTTTGGTTGGATGGATTTTACGACATTACAACCCATGTTTTTTTCTTTTACTTGTACCTGGTTATGGTTAATGGGATGATCACTATCTATCTGAATGGATTAAATAAAGTGTTCGGTTCGAATTTCTGTGAAGGCTGCTGATTCTGACACAAAGGCTCCTGAGTTCGACAAGCCAGGAGGGCACATAGGCTAAAAGAATGTGTATATAACAATAAATATAAGGACAACAGTCCGAAAAATCAAAATATTGCTATTTTTATGTAAAAATGTAACAGTAAAGTCGTTGGAGTGACCTATTGTCGGTATCAGCCAGACAATGAGGAGTCTATCCCATTTTAAGCACTAGACAAAGGAATTGTTTTTGGCCTCGAAGGTGGATTGCCGCACCTGCCATAAACTCCTCACTTTACCGTACATATCCCTGTGCTACTCATACGCTGAGTTGGCGAGGACCGGTATCAAACCCGAAACCTTCTGGTTTTAGTTGGATGCTCTACATACTGAGCTAAACCGACCCTCTAATTTTATACCATGAGTAACCTTATCAGTCTGTCTGTCTGTCTGTCTGTCTGTGTGTGTGTCTGTCTGTTCAAGCCTTTTTATATCTAGCAATTGATTATAGTATTTACAGAGGAAAGATTTTACCCGAGTTAGCTCCCCTTTTGCTCAAATGTGCATCAATGTGACCTCAAGACTCTAGGATATGTCAGAACTGATAAGCCTGTGCTGATTGGCTGATGGCTTGTTTGCATGAATTACCTCCCTTTGACGAACAGTTCTGCAATAGACAAACTGAATCTAATCATTAGGGTTTACTTTTAATCTCTTTTCTACGAACATGTTATGCTGTGTGTTTGTTTGCTTACACACACTTTGACAAGTTCTCTGCTAGAGTGGTTTCAAATTTCTTGTAACGGGGAAAAAGAAAGGAAGATGAAGAGAATAAATCGAAAGATGAGTAAATATATAAACAAACAAATAAACAAAAAGGGAAAATTATGGGAAAAGAGGAAGATAGATTAAATGTAAGTAAAAAGAAAAATGAAGAGAAAAAGAACAAAAGTAAAAAGGAAAAAGTGGAAATGAAGAGAATAAGAAAAGAATGAGATGTTATTTAAATAGAAGAAGAAGAAGAAGAAGAAGAAGAAGAAGAAGAAGAAGAAGAAGAAAAGATAGAGGTGAAAGAGAACAAGAGAAAGAACGTGGAAAGAAAGAGAAAGAAGAAAAGAAAGAAAAAGAAAACGCGATAATATGTAAAGGGAGAAAGAAAGGATAGTATCTATTTACCAATGTAATATAATGAGATAGAAAAACCAAAAATTGTATATAGGAGTGGAAAGTTTCTCGAATTTATGGGATGACAAATGAAAGGCTACCCGTTGATCTCTGATAGGTCAATAGATGCCAACAGGTGAAGAATCGAAGAGAGGTAGCGAAAGGAGTGATGAGTTGTTAGTCTGGTCTGAGCGCTTGAAGAGAGCAGATGCAGGATGAGTGTCTGTTCTCCAATGTATTTTTACTTGGGATAAAATAAATGAACCCAGAAAAAAGAAAAAAAAACGAATGTCTTGTGTTTGTTATTAAAAACCTATCAACAAGATATGACAAAAGATTCCCAAGTAATTTCCAAACTCGAAGAATAGACGAAAATACCAGCCCAATAATTAAACAAGAAATACCAAGTACTCCGGTCCAGAAGAGCAGAGCCCAACTCTGATTCAACCAAGAAAATAGTTGAACCGTAAGAAGATAACAATAGAATTGTTATTACAACAATAACTCCGTTTAAATAAGCAGGATATGACATAAGGTCAATTTTTCACTAGAATTTAATAGGTTTGCATTTAAGACTTTTCCTTCTCCTAGACTAAGGTTAAAGAGCTCAGCATACTCTGCTATTTACTTAAATACGGAGGAAAATGTTTGGATACATACCTTTCCCAAGGGTATACGACTTAATAGAGCGTTCGATCCTCATACTTGTGACTTTGTACCACATCATACCTATGGTGAAGAGGTTGGGTAAATACATACATTTCCTAGTACTATATGAAATGCAAACAGCCTGGTTCGGGATTTTAATTCTGGTTGCTGTGTTCATTTCTCATGATGTTAACCATTACATCAGACACACAAAAATATAGTTGAAGGGAAAAGAGAAAAAGTTCAAAAAGTAAAAAAGAAAGAAAAGTGGAAAGAAAGAGAAAAAGAGAAGTGAAAGGAAAACAATCCCATAATATTTAAAGGGGCCAAAACGGAAAATAGAGGTGAAAAGTGAACAAGAGTAAAAATAGTTGAAAACGTCTAAATTGTGTGCAAATTATTTGTAGTAAGATTGATTGATTGATTTTAACAACATGTCAACTTAGAAGAATCTGAAGAAGGTGTATCTTGAACACTGAAACAATGGTAGGGAGAAAAATCTTTTTTCACAGCTATTAATATTCTCTCTGTCTCTCTCTGTCTCTGTCTCTGTCTCTCTCATATATATATATGATATATATATATATATGTGTGTGTGTGTGTGGCATATATATTATATATATATATATATATATATATATATATATATATACAAAGTGAGTCAAAAAAGTATCGAGATTTTTTGTACTTTTGACACACCTTGTATTCTGAAAAAAAAATAACGTTCCATTCATTGTTCATTTCTCTCTTGGTAAATACAGGTTCAAACTCGGCAGTTTTAGGAACCACCTTGTATTCGGAAAAAATTATGTTCCATTCATTGTTCTATCTTGGTAAATACAGCTTCAATCTCGATACTTGTATATATATATATATATATATATATATATATATATATATATATATATATATATATATAAAGAGTTCTTAATATCAGTTATAGAGCATATGTATCTAAGTTAGTATAGAACAAACAGAGTCAATGACATTTGGTAACTGTCAATTACTTACCTCTGCAAATATCAGTTCAATAATCACGTAGGGGAGAAACTGAAAGAATTCGGAAGTTTTTATACAAATTTTAACCCAAACTAATAAGACCAAAACAATATATATATATTATATTTTCTCCTTGGCCTTTCAGATGGGATCAGAGTATAGTATCTGTTCCTCAATGTAATGCAGTACTGTATTCATCAAGCAGGATGCCAAAAAAGAATGAAGTATGTATTGTACTGGTGATTACGATCCTAGGGTAACCCTTTACACCAAGATGAGAGAGTAGACCTAAACCTTTATAGCATTGGTTGAAGGGACTGAGTCATTTTTCTCCTTCACCCACAAGGATATGGAGCACCATGTAACTTAATCCAAACATAAAATTAAAAAAGAATAGAAGATAACAAGGTTTTGCTAGATAAAGTTGTTATCCATCGATATTTATGGGTTAAGACAAGGGTCACACACATGAGGAAACAAAAAGAGCCATTACAGTCCTGTAGATGTAATTGGGGAGAGGGATCCAAAATTTCCACTACTTAAATTCTTTCTTTGTTTAATGGCATATCAATATGTGTGTGTTATCTAATGCCAAAGAAATGCTTCTAGAAGAATAGTAGTGGTACTATTTAACCTATAACTGGAGGTATGAGGGGTTTCACATTTTTTTCCAAGGATATTAGTCTGAAAGGGAACGTAATAGTGTGACTGGAGTCCAAACTAACTTATTGCAATGTCACAGGCACTTAGAAGAACATTAGTGGTACTATTTAACCCATAGATGGGGGATGAAGGATTTCATATTTTTTCCAAAGGTATAAGTCTAAAAAGTGAATGCAATAAATTGGAGTTTGAATTCACTTATTACCATGTAGCAGTCGAGCAGATTACGCCATGGAGATTCCCTTCACTTATTAGAATGCTAAACTGAAATCTAGCAAACAGATTTCTTTGGAGACCAAAATGAATGTCCACGTGACAGTACAAAGAGTGTTCAAATGTTGTTTTTTTCATTAGTTGGTTAGATTTTACAGCATGTCATGCCTTTTTGGGTTATTTTATTCCGAAGAAGTTTTGTTTAATTCATTTTTGATGGGTATTCAACATTTCAAACTCAATTTTTTAAATGATATTATCTTGAAACACGTTTTTTTTAACTTATTTTTTAAACTTATTTTTCTATTTAACCTATAGATGGTACCCTAACAGGTACTACCACCCAGGATCAGGGTGGACCTGGGAATAATAGCGATGAAAAGGTACTCCTCACTCCCCAGAGTTCCAATATTTGAACCTCACCACTAGATGTAGTTCAACATATTTAACACAGGAAATTTATAAGCAAATGTAATGATTGTTATAAGACAGTGTAACATATCTAGTGAAGATTTCCTCATCTTTTTTATTTAAAAAAATCTAATATCTATCAATAATGGGGATTCGATCTCTATTTGTCTGTGACTGAAACTACACCACTGCTTATGTCACATTACCCAAAATCATTAATACATAGAATAAAGAACAACCTTATATTATATACACTCATAAGAATTGGAAGTTCAGCATCAGATAGAGTTTAACGTTATAGCCAAAACACAATGACTCTCAGTCACTGCCATCTTGGGTTGGGGTTTACCATAAGAGCAATAAGATTGGGACTACGTGTTAGGGTTTGACCTGATAAGCTGATTAATTCGAGGGGTCCCTCTGACAACCCGTCTTGCTTAAGTAAGAGTCAAAGTGGAGTGTTGCATTTCATAGACTGCTCAGTCACTAGGGTTCCGTCCTTAAGCATCACAAGTCACCACCAACGGCAAATAGGTGGCTTCGTTGGGGAGATCTTACCACTCTACAGAGGTGCAGTCGGCGTATTCTACAGCCCCAGTTGAGAGGGCGACACCACTGGTGATCTTGTCAATAGGGGTAATAGGCTGTTTCCATTAAAAGTGGATGCGATACTTGCACAATCTTGTGTTTCACCAAAAACATTCAATTCCAAAAATATTGGGGCTAGTTTCATCTTTTGTTTCAAACTGGCACAGGCTCATCTAGACATCTAGATATCCTCACTTTATTATGCAAGTTGCTCATGTGACGTTATAGGTCTTTTTTCTTATATAGGTGTATGGACTCGGCTCTTATGTGAAAAACATCCCTTCAATTAAGTCCGTGGTAACTTTGTTGTCAACAATGATTAATTTGGCTGTGACAATCCAGTCGTAGCCATTGACGCAAAGAGAGATAGAAAGAATGTTACAATAACAGAATCGTTTAAATTAGATACGCTAAACTGGTGAAACTCGCACTGTCAGCTGTACACATATCTTCATTTAAGTTTTAAATTTTAGGGTAAAATGTTTAAAGTTTCCATCTTAATATTTTTCAACCCATTTCATATTATTGAATACAGGCAATGGATTTCATATCAAACATATTCCATCGTATAAAAAGAATATTATCGTTATCAGGGAATTTTAAAGATTTAAAAAAAAATCTGTGAAGCTATATTGATGCAAGATATAACAATTTAAACAGAATTTACCTTAAACTTAAAAAAAGTCTGAATTATTTGTCTTATTAGAAGGATTATTCTAGAAATAAAAAATTGATAATCAGTGGGAAGCCATATTGCTGCAAGTCAATTTGTACAGAATTTAAGTTTAGAAACTTAATTAAAATTAAATTAATTAAACTTGTCTTATTAAAAAGAATTATTCACATTTAGATAAACATTTCTACTTAAAGTTACAATAATATTTTTTTTAACTTTCTTTATTAGACACCCTGTATTTCTATCTTATTTCCCAGGCACATCCGTACCAACAATATCATTCATTTTCATCAGAAAAAAGATTGATTGATTACCTGATTGATTTTAATGTCATTTCAACTCGCCAAGAGGTTAGGTAATTGCGTTCATTGTAGATTTATAGATAATTATGTAGGGTTCAGTACCTGCTGTTGCCTAAATGGTCATCCAATTAAGTATTGAACAGAATCATTGCTGCTTAACTTTGATTATCTAGCAGGAACCGGTGCTTGACCGTAATGTAAAAAAAAAATATAATGTGAATAATAATGATATAGATTGACTTTTAATTAAATGCTTAAGTTTTAGGAAAATGTTGGTAATGAAATTGGTATGTCAACCCTTGTTGGGTTATTTTATGGCAAAGACATTGTTGTTTTATTCATTCTTGATGGGTACTCATTTTTCTTTTTATTTAAACTCAATTTTTTTCTTTTTAAACACATTTTTAGAACTGATTTTGTTCCATTTAACCGATAGATAGGAACCTATCAGATACTTCCATTTCGGGTCTGACTATAATGTAAAAAGAAAGTATAAAGTGAATAATAATGAAATAGATTGATTTCTAATTAGATGCTCATGTTTTAGGAAAATATTGGTAATGAAAATGGTTCTGTCACGATCCATAAATAAGTTTGGAAGGTTCGTATTTTGAGACCCGTGGATTAGGGATTCATTTAAAGACTTACACTTTGGGGACTTACAAAAAATAAAAGTAAACCTCGCCCCCCCCCCAAAAAAAAAGAAAACCCCAAACAAACTTGAGAATAGCTGTTGTTAATGGATACAAAACAGCTTTAATCATTGTGCTAACAGTTATTTTTTTTAGCTGTATTAAGTTTACTAAAAGATGGGGGATGTTGGGCCCTAGCTAAAGTGTCTAGCCAATCAATTTATGGTCCATCAGTAAATGAAGCAAAAAACGAAAAACAAACGAATTCATAAAAAAAAACGAAGAAAAGCAAAGAAAGAAAATATTGGTAATGAAAATGGTTCTATCACAGACCGTAGATAAATATAAAAGGTTCGTATTTTGAGACTTTGGATTAGGGATTAATTCAAAGACTTTGGGGATCTAAGGAAAATAGGTGCTTTGAGCGTGACTTTACCATAATGTTAAAAGAAAGTATAATGGGAAATTATAATAAAATAGATTGACTTTTAATTGAATGCTTAAGTTTTAGGAAAATGGTTCTGCCATTGATGAGTATGTAGGGTTCGTATTTGAGACCCCTGGATTAGGAATTAATTCAATGACTTACAAAAAGATAAATAAAATAAAAATAATCAACTACCCTACCCCACCAAAAGAAAACAAAAAGAAACTTGAGAATAGCTGTTGTTGAGGGATACATAACAGCTTTAATCATTGGGCTAACAGTTATTTTTTTTTAGCTGTTTTATGTTGAAGTTTGCAAAAAGTTGGGGGGTGTTGGGCCCTAGCTAAAGTGTCTAGCCAATCAATTTATGGTCCATCAGTAAATGCAAAAAAAAAAGTTAAAAAAAAAAAAGGAAACAAACAAAAGAAGTCATAAAAAATACAAAAGAAATAAAAAACACAAAGAAAGAAAAGAATTATTTGAATAGTGAACAAAGAAAAAAAAAAAGAGAAGGGTAATAAATAAGCATTGAAAAAAAAAAGGTAAAGAAAACTAAAGGACGTTTGATATACACAAATGGAGATAAATGTTGCTCAAATAGAAAATGGAGCTGTCATGTGTGTTGGGTTATTCCTGGCTACCAGCCTGCATATAACGTTATCCATGTTTGAGTGTTATCAACTTGTCACTTGTCTAAGATGTATGGCAGAACACAGGTCACTGGGGATCCCTTGCTAGTATGAAATATGGTCACCAAGCTGAAAGGTCGGAGACAGATCTAATAGCTTTATAATTTAGTGGCATTTTCATGCAGATTTTTATTTTTTGCATTCATTAATTTCTTTGGAAACATTTATAACTTTTTGTTCTTCATATATTATTTACTTTGGCTATATATATATATATATATATATATATATATATATATATATAATATATATATGGACACACACACACACACCACACACACATATATATATATATATATATATATATAAATATATATATATATGCGTGTGTGTGTGTTTTCTATTGTTTATGTGTGTGTGGTGTATGATTCTACAGTATATATATGCGCGTGTGTATATATGTATTTTAGTATTGTTCATCTGTTTATGTATGTTCGTATTGCATATATATGTTTGTGTTTTTGCATTGTATACACACACACACATGTTTGAGTATCATGTATACATATATGTATGTATATGTATATATATATACACATCTATATATATTGTAGATATGTACATATGTGCTTGAGAGTAATATATATATATAATATATATATATATATATATATATATATATTGTAGATCTGCATACATATGTATATGTAAGTATTTTAATATATATATATATATATATATATATATATATATATATATATATATATATATACATATATATGTGTGTGTGTGTGTCTGTGTGTCTGTGTGTGTGTGTGTGTGTGTGTTGTAGATATGCATACACATTTGTGTGTGTGATTATTTTAGTATATATATATATTTATATACATATATATATATATATATTGTAGATATGTATATATATGTGTGTGAGTGAGTATTTTAGTATATATAAATAAATGAATATATATACGTTTATATTGTAGATATACACGTGTATTTACTATATAATATGTGTGTGTATGTGTGCGTGTGTGTGTGTGTATGTGTCTGTCTGTCTGCCGTCTTTTCTTTTTTTTTTGTAACTTACTTGTTACTGTTGTCCCAGGGTTTAAACTACTGCACTCTAAATAACAAAGTTTACAGTGCAATCTCTGTAATCATCAAGTTCAGACCTGAGCGTTTTTTTTATGTTACCGATCTAAATAAGAGAAACCTGATCCTAAATTCAATTTAGATGTCACTCTTTAACCACAAACTGCAAACAACTGACAGATTATAAAACCCTTTCATCTAATATCAAATATAACACAACGTGTTAGTAACCGTAGGTCACCATAGTCACTGCTGAGGGCCTTCATTATGACCA
>CM042148.1:118236566-118261566 GCA_023376005.1 Doryteuthis pealeii
CATATATATATGTTTGTGTGTGTGTCAAGTGCATATATATATATATATATATATATATATATATATATATATATATATATATATAAGAGGTTTTTCACGGAACAGATGGACTTGCTACTACTAACACACTCTTCTATCCGGATTTTAATAGCATGTCAAACCCTCAAAAATACTCCAATTTTTATAGTTCTTCCATAATGCTTCCTTTCAAAAAATCTAAAAACCATTTCTTCAAATAAGAAATTTTCTCCTGACGATGACCTAAGGTCGAAACTAGTTGAGAATAAATAACATACATAAAAATATTCCTGTTTGTCTTATTACTTTTTGTTCATGCTATCTCTCTCTCTCTCTCTCTCTCTATATATATATATATAATGTGTGTGTGTGTGTGTGTGTGTGTGGTGTGTGTATAAGTGTATTTTGGAAGCATCTTTTCTTTTAGACATGTTTTGTTGAACTCAACGAAGTATTCGAAAAGATAAATTTATTCTTGATGGTGAAGTCGACGTTATAACGTTTCTATTTATGCAACCTTCATCGGGACATGGGAGGAAATTTTGTGTAGTGATGGTGGATGACTTGCGAAATAGAAGAAATCAAGAAATGGGAGTAACAAGTGTCGGCCTGTCGTTTGTTCCGGGACGCATGAAGACATTTAAGGTGTGTTTACACGCCCGTGTGTGTGTGTAGATGTGTAAAATTTAGGTATGTACTAAAGTCCACATCATCACTAAATAAAATTTAAAAACAGAGAATGAACCTGTTGAACTCCGTTTAAGAAATTGACATTTGTCATACTCTATTCGTGCGGAGGGGTTAGTAAATATATACAAGTGTTTTTAATCCTGAGTTTTCCTTCTCCAAGAATAGTTGCCATACCAAGATTAAAGAGATCTGTCTGCCCTATTATTTATCCATAGCTGGAGGCGGAATAGTTAATTCCATATCTTTCCCAAGGTTAACAGTGCTATGTGAAATGCAAACAGCCTCGTCCAGGATTTGAACTTAGGCTGCTGAGTTTATTTCCTACGACGATAATCGTTACCCTACGAGCGCCTCTACACAGACATTATGCTCGGTGAAAATGAATTTGTCTAAGAGTTTCTTTTATACAAAGGCAAGTAGAAAGAATAAATTCATGTGCCGATAAACCGACATTCAATGATGTACTTAAATTCATCATCCCCAATGACATGTTCCATTTAGTCGAACTTGTCTACATAGTAGCACATTTTTCTGACCCTACTAATTACTGACGCTGTCACGGAACGATCCTTTGGTCGACACAAGTTCATAAAGTCTTACCTCTTCATCGAGTAATGGGCGAAGATAGATTGTCTCGTTTCGCTTTGCTCTCCTTTGAAAGACAGTTGACCACTAAGATCGATTATGATAAATTAATAGATTATTTACAAGAATGAAGCTTAGACGAAAGAGACTGTTGTAGTTGGTGTTTACTGAGCTTAGCTTTGGTATAAAAGAATTAATGAAGTGTTAACTTGTAGCTAACGCACGTATTTCTTATAATGCATGAGGTCATCTAAAAGAGGTAACCTAACACAGAATATTCGGTTGGGAAAAAAGACAAGCCAGTTAATAGAATATAACATTTAATTGTACAATATACAATGAGGGAACATGTTTCTGTCTAAAAACCAAAAAGAGTCACAAAGTGTTCGAGGAACATGAAAAAAGGTTTGGAAAAAAAAAACAAGAGGGGGGTGGACACCACTTACTATTTCTCTGAAGGTATGGGATCAAAGACAGCTTCAATTGGTAGATGCAGAGGGGTTAACGACTACGTTGCAGCGTCGTGCTGGTAAAAGAGGGTGATCCTAGGGTTCGCCTTGTCACGTGACCAAAAAGGACACGTGATGTCTGAGAGCCCCTCAAGCAATGTAAAAAAAAGGGAGTCAATTCTATTTTGTCCCCCAACTGGCACAAGATCACGATTATATGGCACCCGGTGATTATCAAAATCATTAGTAATGTTTTATTAACCATTACATCGTGCAAGTCTGTTGTAACTTTATTGTATGGCTTCGTTTTATTTACACTTTATGATTAATAAGTAAACTAATTCTAACGACAAGAGTTTTCATTGTGTTTTTTTTTTTAATCTAAAATTAGATATAGTTATCATTTGTTTCACAATAAAATTCTTATAAACTTAATAGTATTTGATAATTTGCTTTTGAAGCATTGTTAAGTAAAGTATATTATTATTTATATTTTTGAATTCAATTACAATGCGTCTCGCCGTGTCCATTTCCAACGACGATTAACATTACACCAAAAGCTTCTACTTTATTTTAGTGATATAGATAAGATTATTTTATATCGACTTATTTAGACTAATCCTCATTTTAGTCATAACGACTATAACAACAAATATGTGGATCTTAGTTATATGCAAACTTAGGTGTATATATCAACTATAGGGCATTGTTCAAATCAGTGTCAGAATAACGGTGTCCATGGCCTTGTGCCAAACTTAGCTAGGCTTAATAAGTGATAATACTTCCAAGTCTGAGTAATCCATTTCATAAACTTTTATTCTCTAGGCGACCTCAAAATCAACCATAATTCCTCATCTCAAAATGTCAAACAAATTATAACATTATTTTTCTTAACTCTAATAATGGGTTATGTAGACCCGATAAACATGTATTGATATTTTTAGCAAACTTATCACTTGAAGAAGTTACATCTTTCTGGCAGTGTGGCCTTCCATACTTTTTTTCTAAAATTAATTTGACATTTCTGAAAGTTTCATTTATAAGTTATAGAATCCGTATAGAATAGGGTCTGGTTTATCTCAGTCGGTAGAGCACTCACTGATCTGTGTGGTAGGTGTGGTGCCTTACCTCAGCAAAGCAATCAACATGGTCTAGCGCTAGCAAAAAAGGGATCGGTAGATACCAACAATAGGCCATCCGCAAAATTTACTTACTTAATAGAATGTGTATCACTTGAAACGGTTAAGTCTTTCTGGCAGTGTGGCCTTCCATACTTTTTTCTAAAATCAATTTGACATTTCCGAATTTAAAAAAAAATGTTATACCGGGTGTCCACAATGTCCGTGAGCACTTTAAAGAATTTAACATTTTAAAGTGAACACAGACTTTGTGGACACCTTGTATCATAAAATCTGTAGCGACACACACACACACACACACACACACACACACACATATATATATATATATAATATATATATATTATATATATATGTGTGTGTGTGTTTTATGACATCAGACAACCAAGAAAAAAAAAAGAATAAATAAATGAATATTTCACGCATGCGCGTTTCTGTTTGTTGTTATAGATCAGAACGAAATGAGAATAACCAATTTCCTTGTTTTTCAATGCCATTGTAAAAGTTTTGTTTATTCTGGCTGCAAAACTCATTCTTTACGATTGAAAGTGTGACAGACCTCATGCCGATTTATCTCTAGATAACTGAATGTTAATAGATCGAACTGTATTGAACTTCAAACGAACAGTACAGTGTACAATCTGTAAAAGAGAGAATGAACACATTTCGAATGGAAACTTTCAAAAAAAAAAAAAAGAAAAAAAAAAAGATCTTTCGTAACCAAAAGGCTTGAACGAACAGTGACAACCGAAAACTTCGAAATCAAAAATCTCCCTGGTGAGCATTTTTTGCGCTTGGGGCGAAAAATTCTATGGATATTTGATATAAAGAATTAGAATTAGTATTTCGTCTATCGGAGCCTGTGATTGTGGATCCCTTTGTGATGACTTCCCCCGAGAGGAAATTCTACTTACAATAATGAAGAGAAAGTCCTTGAAATATTTCCTCTACCCAACTGAGGACAATGAGTGATATCACCACCAAAGGGCAAAGGATCCACTGAATACAAAATAACTCGCAGGACAAAAACTCAGGATTTTTGCGAAAACGGGGGCACTATAAATACGCCTCTAACCATATATATATATATATATATATATATATATATATTATATATATATATATGAGTTTTTTGCACATATCTAAATTACACAGCTGCGTAATTTAGTCTTGTGCAAAAGTACACAGCATCTATAAAAATAAATCATAAAAAAAACTAGAGATTGAACACAGTTGAAAACCTGTTTTTCATTTGAAAAGTTTGCGCGCCACACACACACACACACACACACCACACACACATTAATATATATATATATATATATATATATATTACATGAGCAGTTCTGTTTGACGAATGCACCATTGCAGAAAACCCCGGGTCACAGAAATTCGCATATTATAATATATATATATATATATATATATATATATATATATATATAAACTAACATATATATATTTATATATGCTTATATATAAAACAGCTCTATCCCTGATATTGAATACTCTACAAATAATATTGCAAAAAATACTTGACCCACTACTGTTAAGTCAGCAAATGATACCCATATATGGCACTATATATATATATATATATATATTATATATATATATATATATATATATTTGAGTTTCATCGTAAGAATCTTCAGGGTTAAACCCACTGAATTAATCAAAATATTGATTAATTACAGTTAATTACAGCGGGAGTTTATGTTGTAATTATAACCGCTGAAAACAGTTTCGCAGTTAATGAACGCTGTTGCGTCATTTTGAACCAAATATTGAGACCAACCCATGATTACAGGCTTGAGAAGTTTAGTTTAGATGCAACTAGTCACTCGCTGAGAGTGGACGTTGTTTTCGGCTCTTGAGATGTCACTCTCGATCCGCGTGGAATCCGGAGTTGGGCTGTTTAATAAAGCTTAAAAGTTTGGTTAATTCATTTAAACAAGAAATGGCCAACCCGAGGAAATCCGATCAGCCCGAGAAATAAGCCCTGAAGAATATGTCTATGTTCTGTTAGCAAATAAATAAATGAAATAACTTAATATAGTCATTTTCTATGCGTATTCAAGTCTGGTGCAAGAACAAGTGTTACATAATTCATTGATAGTCAATGAATTGTGTACGTACTCATAGTAAGATATTTCGAATCAAGGGTTCGTTAGATTCATAATAGCGGGGTCTAGTGGAAAGTTACCTCGATGGTTTAATAACCTTTTTGTTTGGCCCCTAGGAAAGCACGTCATAAGAGACGCGGGAGAATTAGTTTTAGTCAGATGCGAACAGTCACCCGATGAGAGAGGATGTCTCTCAGAGTTGCATTCACCGTGCGGTTTAATATGGGCTGGGTTATTTAATAAGGCTTTATAAGGAAAACAAGTTTTGTTGATTAAGTTATTTAAACAAGAAATGACCAGCCGAGGAAATTAAGAAGACCCAACCAGAGAAAGCAGCCCTGAAAAGAATATGGCCACCGACTTTGCAGCAGACAGTAAACGGTCAAGTTAACAAGTAAGAACCCTCATCATCCCATCTCTACTCTGTCTGTCTGTCTGTCTCTCCCTATTATATAGACCCGATGTGTTATAAGATCGAATTCGGTGCTCTAAAAAATTGGCTTGCGAAATGTACTTGTTAACTACTGCGCTATGATAATCTATCTAGTATTTTTATCGCTTAACTTCCTCCAATAAAAGTTATGAAACATGGAAAACCTAGTGAGGACCGTATTCATTTTAGTATTAACTAGAAGCAGTTACCCAGCGTCGACTGGATAGAGGAGTGGGGGCAAAAACTCTGGTGTATTTATTTATTTATTTTTGAGATTAACAAATGCTGGACATTTCTAAGTAGAATTTCAACGTTATTTCTATGAATATTCTAATTTCTAAATATCTTCGAATATAAATCAAATCCCTCATAAATTTTGCACAAAAAGCAAGAATGGAGATATTTAATGTGTATAAAATAATATTTTCTCGTTAATTATTTATTTTCGTAGTTTCATCCGGACATACAACATACATACATACATACATACCAACTTCCTTTTATACAGGTATAGATGTTTTGAGACCAGTCTATTGCTCTATGACGAGACATGCCATGATGATATATGTCAACATCTGATATTAACGTATTTAAGAAATTTACGACCCCTTCTCTGTGTACAAACAAAAGTGTGCGGATATACGAATATTTATGGTTACCAATAAAACATTCATTCGGTGTGCCTGTCGTAATAATTATCGTCGTAAGAAATGGACTCGGCGAGCCGAGTTCAAATGCTGGGCGAAACTGTTTGCGTTTCATTTAAGGTTAATGCTCTGTGGAAAAGCATTTATTTATTTGTTTGTTATGTCTTCCTTTGGCATCTCCCTTCTTATCTGTGTTTTTATCATCAGTGAGAAAAAAGAGAGATAATCTTCACACAGAACAGATTACAATATTAATAGAGATATATATATATTATATATATATATATATATATATATATATATATATATATAATAACTCTCTCTTCTCTCAAGAATCTTACTCTGACAAACATTATTTCTTTGTATACTAAACATTCTGTAGTTTTTTCTATTATTGTTTTTTATTGTTGCCCCACATTCTCTATTTTGTATTCAAAATGGAATTTAATAGATAGAATAATGTACGCATAGATAAACTCCTGCCGAAACACGTGTAAGTAAAATTAAATTAAAATAATCCATTTTAGATGATTCGACATTTCTTTTTTTTTTCCTATTAACACTCACACACACACACATATATACTAGTATATTATATATATATATATAAGATAGATAATAGATAGTAGAAATTCTGTTGTAATTCATACGATAGTTGGTCAAAAATTCCCTCTTAATTATACTTTTACATTGTTTCTGAAATCATCAAAAATTCATCTTGTAATCTACAGCTGTTTTTTTTATCTGATTAGTCAAATTGTTATATTAGTCAAAAAATCCAACTGCTTAATAGAAATCTATATATTCCCCCCTCGACTATGAGTAAATAGTAGGTCGGACTGAGCTCTCTAGCCTTAGAGGTAGACAAACCAGTCAATAAGGAATAATTTTGAATTTTGTAAATAGAGGAATATTGTAAATGTATTGATAATTGAATTGAATTGCCATGACCAAACAACTCGGCAAACACGACATGCGACACCCGGAGCACTGGACCGCTGTTTCGACCTTATTAGGTCTTATCAGCAGTGCATACCACGATGTCCGCCACTAGGGATCGGACCAGCGACCATAGAGTGAAGAACGGAAACTCTACACCTGGGTCACTAGCCCACGCCAAAAACAGAAAATGTCGAATCATCTAGTCAATGGTAATTCGCGTGCAACCACCTAACCTGTATTTCACTTGACGCCTATTGCAGGATTACAGAAGACAACGTCACCTCCAGGGCAATGACTTCCTATTTCCCATTTTCAAATATAAATTCCATTCTGAATTTAAAGATAGAGAGTGTGGGGCAAGCAACTCTATCCATAAAAACATGCTTGCTACAGAAACCACACCTCTATCACTGATTTGTGTGGTTGAATTAGTCAATATGTGAGAGGAAAATGTTCAACAAGAGAGAGAGAGAGAGAGAGAGAGAGAGAGAGAGAGAGAGGAGGGATATATATATATATATATATATATATATATATATATATATATATATATACCAGATCACACCTGGCAAAAGAAGGAAGAATTCTCTCCTAGACGCCTCTTCAGGAAAACCAAAAATTTCTAAGTTTGCAACTGATAACTTCATTGTTCTCAACGAAGAGTTTTTCTTGTCTTTAGAGTTACCAACAACTACGGAAAATTATCAAAGTAAAACGTCAATGTAGACGCAGAAAGCCTCAACAAAGCAACTAGCTGGAGACACATGTGATAGTCGCGGAACTAAGTCATCTCATTAAGTGAATAGTAAAGTAACACAATAATAAAGAAGGTCACAGCAAGACATTTTTTAAATCAGGAAAATATCTGCTGATATGAAAAGATAAGAATGACTCAAAATTCAATTTGTCGTTGTTCAGTGTGAGAAAAGAAAATGAGAGATACCAAACCACACTTGATGAAAGAAAGAAGAATTCTCTCCAAGATGACTCTTCGGGAAAACCTAAAATCTCTAAGTTCTTGAATTCAACCATCGCCATTGATAAATACAAAAAATAGCACCAGCTGAATCACCACTGTCTTCTCTCTTCCAATTCAAAGGTGATTTGTTTCTTGTTATTCTTTATTGCACAATTGTGTGTCAATAAATATTTTTGTTATTGTTTTGTTTTTCTTGTCTTTAGAGTTGCCAATAACTACGGCAACTCTTTACCACGAATCTCTTGACCGGTTATTACATAATTCATGGATAGTCAATGGAGTATGTACGTACGGTGTAAGAATATTTGAATTAAGTTCGTTAGATTTAAAAATCGGAGAGAGTTAAGTGAACTTCTTATAACCGTTATGTTTTGATTGACTTATGATGACCCGACATAACCCCCTTCAGATGAGCGCCATTACGAGTGTGTGAAGTTTAGTTTAGATGCGACTAGTCCCTTGCTGAGAGCGGACGTTGTTGTTGGCTCTCGAGATGTCGCTATCGATCCGCACGGAATCCGGGGCTGATTTGTTTAATAAAGCTTAAAAGAAAAACAAGTTTTGTTGATTCATTTAAAGAAGAAATGAACAGCCGAAGAAATCAACACGAAGAGCAACCCACAGAAGCAGCCCTAGAAATAAGCCCTGAAGAATATGCGACCGAAGAATTAGAAGAAGTAGAAGCTGAGAGTAACAAGTAAGAACCCTCATTCATCCATCATCTCTCATACTCTGTCTCCCCTCTCCATTATATACCGAATATGTTAGAGATATAACACCGAAACAAAGAGCTTCGACCAAGTTGCGTCGCTCCCAGTCTTGCGGATCAAAGAAAACCACACGTGGCACAAACATCGACGAGCAATTAGCTGGATACACATTGGTAGTCACGTACAAGTATCTCATCGAGTACCTTGACTACCAGGGACTACAAACTGTGTTTGACCTATAATGTCTACGATACATTTCATCCCATTTGAATCGTTTCAACACACTTTCCTTGTGCCCATTGGCAGTATTTCATAAATGAAATTTTATGTTGTACTCAACTCATCCGACACGCCAGATAACTGAGTATAAAAGTAATAGCACGTATATAATAAAAGGACAATCTCTGTGTATATAAAATTTCAAGCAATAACTTTGGGTCAAATAGTTGTGCCTTTCGTCATTTGGTTGTCGATATCCGATTTGTGTAACCAAGACGATTTATTGTGTTGCATCGAAATGGGTCGGTGGGTCATCATTACTGTGTGGGGGAGGGGGGAGGAGGGGGCATAAAAGTTGGTCTGAATAACATGTCATTAGTGTACATCTGTCTTAACTGTTTCTCAAAGAGCGTCATCTCTCGACAAAAGTTTTTATGCCACAACAAAGAGGTGAATATGCACTTTAAAATAAACGGTTGGATATTTAGATAACAGCTTTTCAAATAAAGTAACGAGTTTCTAATAATTGTCTTTCTCGGCCGAGCATCTTCACCATTGTTGTGTGATATAACACCAATAATAACGCTTTGAGTCCAGCAAGCTAATTGTCATACTTATTGAAAACTTATTTGTAATGGTGATTATTTTAATTGCCATTCAACCTGTCTAGATTATTTATGATAGGAGGTTTAGGGAAGTTGCGTTCATTATCGGTTCATATTTTACACCGAAGGTGATATTTTACGCTGTAAATTCCTAGGATTATTCTTATGATTAGAGTAGAATTCCGTCATTGTATTCATATTTACGAAGGGTTGAATTTATTTTAACGCATGTAAAGATGTCATTAGATTTTATGATTGAGTTAGGGAATCGGTTTATTTATTATCATATTACACGGATGGATTGATTCCTTTTACAGCATGTATACTTGTAGAGGTTATTTATTACTATGGTTAGGGAAATCGAGTTTATCCCCTTTTCACTTGCACGCATACCAGGTGATGTTTTCTTGCACCTAGAACTCCAACACTTACATCAGCTCTCCACTTACCGCATGATCATCAAGGGTTTTCAGATGACATAACCTATATATATCGGAAATAACATTACTCAGAGACATTGTCTAATTTTTTCCTTTTATCAAAGGGGGCCCAGAGGGGGTCACAGACTTCCACTGAATTTTTTCTTCCAATTTATATTAAAATTAAGCATAGGCATAAATGTTATGTCACAAATTGAAAAAATGAAGCGCGTGATTAATGGGCTTATCGTGGTAAATGGACTCGTCGCCCGAGTTCAATCCTGGACATGGTCAATGATTTTCACAAGCGCTAATACCCTTTGGGAAAGGTAAGAATGCCTTACTCGCCTTCCAGCTTGGTAAAAGTAGAAGACTGGCTCTTTAACTTGCTAGGTAACCATCGTAGGAAGAAGGAAAATTGTGATCAACCTGCTAAAGCCGCCTAACAAATTGACTTTGCACATCTACTCCGGGCGTACGGATTGTTATATATATATTATTATATTATTTCACAAAATATCCGCAAAGTCCAATATTAAACACCGTAAGGTCGTACCCCCATATTTGAAAATTCTGATCTATGACTAGGATTTTTTTAGACAGGGCCCCAGTAACCATAGATATTCTTGAAAAACATTACCCAAGTAAATTTTCTTTTAATCAAGGTTTACTTGGGGCATAAACCCTGCTGAATTTTTTCCTTCATTATATGAAATTTTATCACCGTTGAATTGACAAAATATTGCCACCCAAAAAATCTACAAAAATTATCAGATTCAAAATATTAACACACTTATGAGGTCAACTGATCAGCATGAAAATTTGAAGCCATTATGAGTATGGAACTTATCACCGTTTTTTTTTCTATCAATAAGCAAATGAGAAAAATTATTATCGATTTTTTATATAAATCCTTTTAGTAAAATTCGGTTAATTTAGAATATTAGTCTGTGGCAAACGTAATGTACGACGTATCCATCTGCAAAACTCTCTGTTAAAGTCAGACCATCAATCGCTCAAGATGAATCAAAAAGTAAATTCCTGATTATCCGTGTTGATTATCCCCGTATCTTATTTCTTATTGAGTATCGTCACCCTAGCTATAATGGATCATTCATTTTTATTCACAAACAGGAAGAAGACATGCTACACAGAAATATATATAGAAAGAAGAAAGAACGAATTAGGAAAGATATATAGAGAATGATGCGCGGAAGCGATTACATAATCGTTTCAACGACAACGG
This sequence comes from Doryteuthis pealeii, assembly GCA_023376005.1. Classification (NCBI taxonomy): domain Eukaryota; kingdom Metazoa; phylum Mollusca; class Cephalopoda; order Myopsida; family Loliginidae; genus Doryteuthis; species Doryteuthis pealeii. Next base: position 118,247,774 of record CM042148.1, read on the forward strand.
AGAGAAAAGGAAGCAAAAGAGTAATATTATATATATTATTATATATATATATTATAATATAGGAGAGCAGAGAGAGAGAGAGAAGAGAGGGAGAGAGAAAGAAGAAAGAGGAGATGAGAGTTAATCAAGATTTATTTGCTTTTTATAACATGGACTATTTAGCAATAGCTTTAATAAACATATGAACGTTGAATATTTAATTATTATTATTATATCATACTCGGTATATTCACAGTCTGATATTGTTAGTCAACACTTCTAAAGCTCTCTACGGAGGCAGTTAGCTAGTTGACCTAATAACTATCAAACCTATTGAATATACCGAGTATGATATAAGAATAATAATGTAATTAGTACAACGTTTCATATGTTTTATTTAAGAGCTATGCTAAAATAGTCAATGTATAAAAAGCATAATATCTTGATTTAACTCTCTCTCTCTTTCTTTCTTTCTCTCTCTCTCCTCCCTCTCTCTCTCTCTCTCTCTCTCTCTATACTATATAATATATATATATATATATATAATAGCACTCTTTTCCTTCTTTTCTTCTTCCTATGTTCGGTTTGAAACAGATTATCGTAATCGCTTCCGCGCACTCATTCTCTCTATATATCTTTCCCTAATCTCGTTCTTTCTTTCTTTCCTATTTATTTTCTGTGTAGCATGTCCTTTTTCTTCCTTTTTGTGAAAATTGAATGATCCTATTTAGCTGGGGTGACGATACTCATAAGAAATAAGAATACGGGGGATAATCAACCCGGATAATCAGGATTTACCTTTTTGCATTTCATCTTGAGCGAGTTGGATGGTCTGATCTTTAACCAGAGTTTTGCAAGATGAAACGTCGTACAATACGTTTTGCCACAGATAATATTGTCTAAATTAACCGAATTTACTATAAAGGATTTTATAAAAATTTAATTTTTCTTCATTGCTTAATGATAGAAAAAAAACGGTGATAAGTTCCAATACTCAATTTGGACTTCAAAAATGTTCATGATGATCAGGTTTGACCCTATTAAGGTTGTCTTAATGATATCTGATTAATTTTTTGGTGAATTGCATAATATTTTGTCATTCAAAGGTGATTAAAATTTCATATAAATCGAAGGGAAAAAATTCAGCAGGGGTTTATGCCCCAAGTAAACCCTTTGTTAAAGGAAAATTACCTTGGTAATGTTGTTTCAGATATATATGGTTATGGCCTGTCTAAAAAATCCTAGTCATAGAAATCACGAATTTTCAAATATGGGGTTAACGACCTTTACGGTGTTGTAATATTGGAATTTGCGGATATTTTGTGAATATATATATAATATATATATATACATCCCCCGCACGAGTAGATGTGACAAAAGGTCAATTGTTAGGCGGACTTTAGCAGGTTTGAAATCCAATTTTCCTTCTCCTAGATTGGTTACCTAGCCAAGTTAAAAGCCGTTCTACTTACCTATTTACCCATAGCGAGCAGAGTAGGATTTTACCTTTCCCAAGGGTTTTAGCGCTATGTGAAATGCAATTGCCATGTCCAGGATTTGAACTCGGGACGAGTCCATTCCCATGACTTTAACCATTACATCACGCGCTTTCATTTTTTCCATATTTTGGAATATACATCATTTTTGCCATGCTTTAAATTTTTATATAAATTGAAGGAAAACATTCAGTGGAAGTCTGTGACCCCCTCTGGGGCCCCCTTTGATTAAAAGGAAATATAATTATCCAAGTACTCTGAGTAATGTTATTTTCCATATATATGGTTATGCCAATCTGGAAAACCCTTGGATGATCAATGCGTAAAGTGGAGAGCTGATGGTAGGTGTGGCGTTCTTAGGTGCAAAAACAATCTACCTGGTATCGTGCAAGTGAAAAGGGATAAACTCGATTCCCTAACCACTAGTAATAAAATAACCTACAGGTTACATGCTGTAAAAGGAATCAATCCATCCGTGTAATATGATAATAGAATAAACGCGATTCCCTAACCTCTAATCATAAATCCTATACATCTTTACATGCCTTAAATAAATCAACCCTTCGTGTAAATATGACGTACAATGAACGGAATTCCTAACTCTAATCATAAGTATAATCTAGAATCTTTACATGCCGTTAAAATAAATCAACCCTTCGGTGTAAATATGAACGTATAATGAACGCAATTCCCTAACCTCCTATCATAAAATAATCCTAGACAGGTTGATATGGCATTAAAATTAATCAACCAATTACCAATAAGTTTCCAATAAGTATGACAAATTTAGCTTGCTGGATCAAAGCGTTATTATTTGGTGGTTATAACAACAATGGTGAAGATGCTCGTCCGAGAAAGAAATTATTAGAAACTCGTTACTTTATTTGAAAAGCTGTTATCTAAATATCCAACCGTTTATTTTAAAGTGCATATTCACCTCTTTGTTGTGGCATAAAAACTTTTGTCGAGAGATGACGCTCTTGATGAACAGTTAGAGACAGATGTACAAATAATGACATGTGTTCAGACCAACTTTTATGCCCCTCCTCCCCCCTCCCCCCACACAGTAATGATGACCCACCGACCCATTTCGATGCAACACAATAAACATCTTTGTCTTGGTTACACAAATGGCGGATATCGACAACCAAATGACGAAAGGCACAACTATTTGACCATAAAGTTATTGCTTGAAATTATTATATACAAACAGAGATTGTCCTTTATTATTACGTGCTATTACTTTATACTCAGTTATCTGGCGTGTCGGATGAGTTGAGTACAACATAAAAATTTCATTTATGAATATGCCAAGCCACAAGGAAGTGTGTTAGAAACGATTCCAATGGATGAAGATGGTAGTCGTAGACATTATAGGTCAAACACAGGTTTGTAGTCCATGGTAGTCACGGTACTCGATGAGATAACTTAGTACCGTGACTACCAAATGTGTATCCAGCTAATTGCTCTGTCGATGTTTTCTGTGCCCACGCTGTGGTTTTTCTTTGATCCGCAGACTGGGAGCGACGCAACTTGGTCGAAGCATCTTGTTCGGTGTTATATCTCTAACATATCTCGGTATATAATGGGAGAGGGGAGACAGAGTATGAGAGATGATGAGATGATGAGGGTTCTTACTTGTTACTCTCAGCTTCTACTTCTTTATTCTTCGGTCCCATATTCTTCAGGGCTTATTTCTAGGGCTGCTGTGGGTTGCCTCTTCGTGTTGATTTCTTCGGGCTGGTCATTTCTCTTTAAATGAATCAACAAACTTGTTTTTCTTTTAAGCTTTATTAAACAATCAGCCCGGATTCGTGCGGATCGATAGCGACATCTCGAGAGCCAACAACAACGTCCGCTCTCAGCAAGGACTAGTCGCATCTAAACTAAACTTCACACACTCGTAATGGCGCTCATCTGAAGGGGTTATGTCGGGTCATCATAAGTCAATCAAAACCCTAACGGTTATAAAGAAGTTCCACTTAACTCTCCGATTTTAAATCTAACGAACACTTATCAAAATATTCTTACAACCGTACGTACATACTCCATTGACTATCCATGAATTTGTAATAACCGGTCAGAGATTCGTGGTAAAGAGTTGCCGTAGTTATTGCAACTCTAAAGACAAGAAAAACAAAACAATAACAAAAATATTATTGACACACAATTGTGCAATAAGAATAAACAAGAAACAAATCACCTTTGAATTGGAAGAGAGAAGACAGTGGTGATTCAGCTGGTGCTATTTTTTGATTTATCAATGGCGATGGTTGAATTCAAGAACTTAGAGATTTAGTTTTCCCGAAGAGTCATCTTGGAGAGAATTCTCATTCATCAAGTGTGGTTTGGTATCTCTCATTTTCTTTTCTCACACTGAACAACGACAAATTGAATTTTGAGTCATTCTTATCTTTTCATATCAGCAGATATTTTCCTGATTTAAAAATGTCTTACTGTGACCTTCTTTATTATTGTGTTACTTTACTAGTCACGGTACTTAATGAGATGACTTCCGCGACTATCAAATGTGTCTCCAGCTAGTTGCTCTGTGAGGCTTTCTGCGTCTACATTGTGTTTACTTTGATAATTTTCCGTAGTTGTTGGCAACTCTAAAGACAGAAAAACTCTCGTTGAGAAACAATGAAGTTATCAGTTGCAAACTTAGAAATTTTTGGTTTTCCTGAAGAGGCGTCTGGAGAGAATTCTTCCTTCTTTTGCCAGGTGTGAATCTGGTATATATATATATATAATATATATATTATATATATATTTTACTTCCAACATCTGCTGATTCACATTATTTCCTGTACAAACATTAGTGTCACGTCATGCTTCTCCTGATGAACGACCAAAAAAAAGATATTTTTCAGAGAAGAAAAAATTGTGAAATTGTATTTATTAAACATCTACACAATCACACGCTTTTTAAAACCATTTTCAAATATAATATATATAATATATATATATATATATATATATATATAATTATCACCCCCTCTCTCTCTCTCTCTCTCTCTCTCTCTCTCTCTCTCTCCTCTCCTCTCTTCTCTCTCTTGCTGAACATTTTCCTCTCACATATTGACTAATTCAGCAACACCAAATCAGTGATAGAGGTTGTTTCTGTAGCAAGCAGTTTTTATGGATAGAGTTGCTTGCCCCACACCTCTATTTTAACTTCAGAATGGAATTTATATTAAAAATGGGAAATAGGAAGTCATTGCCCTGGAGGACGTTGTCTTCTGTAATCCTGCAATAGGCGTCAAGTGAAATACAGGTTAGGTGGTGCACGCGAATTACCATTGACTAGATTGATTCGACATTTTCTGTTTTGGCGTGGGCTAGTAAGGTGTAGAGTTTCCGTTCTTCACTCTATGGTCGCTGGTCCGATCCCTAGTGGCGGACATCGTGGTATGCACTGCTGATAAAAGACCTAATAAGGTCGAAACAGCGTCCAGTGCTTCCGGGTGTCGCATGTCGTGTTTGCCAGTTGTTTGGTCATGGCAATTCAATTCAATTACCAATACATTTACAATATTCTCTATTTACAAAATTCAAATTATTCCTTATTGACTGGTTGTCTACCTTTAAGCTAGAGAGCTCAGCCCGACCTACTATTTACTCATAGTCAGGGAGGAATATATAGATTTCTATTAACCAATTGGATTTTTTTGACTAATATTAACAATTTGACTGATCAGATAAAAAAAAAAACAGCTGTAGATACAAGATGAATTTTGATGATTTTCAGAAACAATGTTAAGAAGTATAATTTAAGAGGAATTTTTGAGAACTATCGTATGAATTACCTAACAGAATTTTATCTGTATATATATATATATTATATATAATATATATATATAGTGTTGTGTGTGTGTTTTTGTGTGTGTGTTGAAAATGAAAAATAAAAAGAAAAGAAATGTTGAATGTATAAAATAGGATTTATTTTTATTTAATTTTACTTCACGTGTTTCGGCCAGAGTTTATCTATGCGACATGTATTCTATCTATTATTATTTGAATACAAAATGAAATAAAATAAAATAACAATAATAAAAAAACTACAGAAATGTTTAGTATACAAAGAAATACTGGCCTTTGTCAGAAGTAAATCTTTGATGTTTTAAATGAAATCGGTTGATATATATATATATATATATATATATATATTATATATAATTATATATATATATATATATATATTCTATTAATATTGTAATCTGTTCTGTGTGAAGATATCTCTCTTTTTTTCTCACTGATGATTAAAACACAGAACAAGAGGGGAGATGCCCAAGGAGACATAACAAACAAATAAATAAATGCTTTTCCACAGAGCATTAATCCTTAAATGAAACGCAAACAGGTTCGCCCAGCATTGAACTCGGCTCGCCGAGTCCATTTCTTACGACGATAATATTACGACAGGCACACCCGAATGAATTTTATTGTAACCATAAATATTCGTATATCCGCACACTTTTGTTTGTACACAGAGAAGGGGTCGTAAATTTCTTAAATACGTTAATATCAGATGTTGACATATATCATCATGCATGTCTCGTCATAGAGCAATAGACTGGTCTCAAAAACATCTAACCTGTATAAAGGAAGTGGTGTGTATGTTATGTATGTATTGTATGTCCCGATGAAACTACGAAAATAAAATAATTAACGAGAAAATAATTATTTATACACATTAAATATCTCCAGTTCTTGCTTTTTGTGCAAAATTTATGAGGATTTGATTTATATTCGAGATATTTAGAAATTAGAATATTCATAGAAATAACGTTGAAATTCTACTTAGAAATGTCCCAGCATTTGTTAATCTCAAAAATAAATAGATAAATACACCAGAGTTTTGCCCCCACTCTCTACCCAGTCGACGCGGGTAACTGCTTCTAGTTAATACTAAAATGAATACGGTCCTCACTAGGTCTTCCATGTTTCATAAACTTTTATTAGAGAAGTTAAGCGATAAAATACTGATAGATTATCATAGCGCAGTAGTTAACAAGTACATTTCGCAAGCCAATTTTTTAGATGCCGAATTCGATCTTATAACACATCGGGTCTATATAATGGGAGAGACAGACAGACAGACAGAGTAGATGGGATGATGAGGTCTTACTTGTTAACTTGCTGCAACGTCGGTGGCCATATTCTTTTCAGGCTGCTTTCTCGGTTGGGTCTTCTTAATTTCCTCGGCTGGTCATTTCTGTTTAAATAACTTAATCAACAAAACTTGTTTTCCTTATAAAGCCTTATTAAATAACCCAACCATATTAAACCGCACGGTGAATGCAACTCTGAGAGACATCCTCTCTCATCGGGTGACTGTTCGCATCTGACGAAAATTATTCTCCCGCGTCTCTTATTGCGTGCTTTCATAGGGGCCAAGCAAAAATATTAACCTCGAGGTAACTTTCCACTAGACCCCGCTATTCTGAATCTAACGAATCCTTGATTCGAAATATCTGACTAACAAGTACGTACACAATTCATTGACTATCAATGAATTATGTAACACTGTTCTTGCACCAGACTTGAATACGCATAGAAAATGACTATATTAAGTTATTTCATTATTTATTGCTAACAGAACATAGACATATTCTTCAGGGCTTTATTAAACAGCCCAACTCCGGAATTCCACGCGATCGAGAGCGACATCTCAAGAGCCGACAACAACGTCCGCTCTCAGCGAGTGACTAGTTGCATCCTAAACTAAACTTCTCAAGCCTGTAATCATGGGTTGGTCTCAATATTTGGTTCAAAATGACGCAACAGCGTCATTAACTGCGAAACTGTTTCAGCGCGTTATAATTACAACATAAACTCCCGCTATAATTAAATGTAATTAATCAATATTTTGATTAATTCAGTGGGTTTCACCCTAGATTCTACGATGAAACTCAATATATATATATATATATATATAATATATATATATATAGTGCCATATAGGGTATCATTTGCCTCACTTACAGTAGTGGGTCAAGTATTTTTTGCAATATTATTTGTAGAGTATCAATATCAGATAGAGCTGTTTTAATATAAGCATATATAAATATATATGTTAGTTATATATATATATATATATATATATATATATATATATATATATTACATACATGCGAATTTGTGACCCGGGGTTTTCTGCAATGTGCATTCGTCAAACAGGAACTGCCATGTAATAAATATATATATATATATATATAGAGATATATATATAATATATATATATAAATGTTGTGTGTGTGTGTGTGTGTTGTGTGCGCGCAAACTTTCAAATGAAAAACAGTTTCAACTCGTTTCAATCTCTAGTTTATTTTTATGATTTATTTTATAGATGCTGTGTACTTTTGCACAAGACTAAATTACGCAGCTGTGTAATTTAGATATGTGCAAAAACTCCATATATATATATATATATATATATATATATATATATATATATATATATGGTTAGAGCCATTTATAGTGCCCCCGTTTCGCAAAAATCCTGAGTTTTTGTCCTGCGAGTTATTTTGTATCAGTGGATCCTTTGCCCTTTGGTGGTGATATCACTCATTGTCCTCAGTTGGGTAGAGAATATTTCAAGGACTTCTCTTCATTATGTAAGTAGAATTCCTCTCGGGGGAAGTCATCACAAAGGGATCCACAATCACAGGCTCCGATAGACGAAATACTAATTCTAATTCTTTATATCAAATATCCATAGAATTTTCGCCCCAAGCGCCAAAAATGCTCACAGGGAGATTTTTGATTTCGAAGTTTTCGGTTGTCACTGTTCGTTCAAGCCTTTTGGTTACGAAGATCTTCTTTTTTTCTTTTTCGTTTTTTGAAAGTTTCCATTCGAAATGTTGTTCATTCTCTCTTTTACAGATTGTACACTGTACCTGTTCGTTTGAAGTTCAAATACAGTTCCGATCTATTAACATTCAGTTATCTAGAGATAAATCGCATAGGTCTGTCACACTTTCAATCGTAAAGAATGAGTTTGCAGCCAGAATAAACAAAACTTTTACAATGCATTGAAAAATACAAGGAAATTGGTTATTCTCATTTCGTTCTGATCTATAACAACAAACAGAAACGCGCATGCGTGAAATATTCATTATTTATTTCTTTTTTTTCTTGGTTGTCTGATGTCATAAAACACACACACACATTATATATATATATATATATATATATATATATATATATATGTGTGTGTGTGTGTGTGGTGTGTGTGTGTGTGTCGCTACAGATTTTATGATACAAGGTGTCCCACAAAGTCTGTGTTCACTTTAAAATGTTAAATTCTTTAAAGTGCTCACGGACATTGTGGACACCCTGGTATAACATTTTTTTTAAATTCGGAAATGTCAAATTGATTTTAGAAAAAAAGTATGGAAGGCCACACTGCCAGAAAGACTTAACCGTTTCAAGTGATACACATTCTATAAGTAAGTAAGTAAATTTTGCGGATGGCCTATTGTTGGTATCAACCGATCCCTTTTTGCTAGCGCTAGACCATGTTGATTGCTTTGCTGAGGTAAGCACCACACCTACCACACAGATCAGTGAGTGCTCTACCGACTGAGATAATCCAGACCCTATTCTATACGGATCTATAACTATAAATGAAACTTCAGAAATGTCAAATTAATTTTAGAAAAAAAAAGTATGGAAGCCACACTGCCGAAGATGTAACTTCTTCAAGTGATAAGTTTTGCAAAAAATATCAATACATGTTTATCGGGTCTACATAACCATTATTAGAGTTAAGAAAAATAATGTATAATTTCTGTTGAATTTTGAGATGAGGAACTATGGTTAATTTTAGGTCGCTCGAGAATAAAAGTTTATGAAATGGACTACTCAGACTATACTTGGAAGTATTATCACTTATTAAGCCTAAGTTTGGCACAAGGCCATGGACACCGTTATTCTGACACTGATTGACAATGCCCACAGTTGATATATACACCTAAGTTTGCAATAACTAAGATCCACATATTTGTTGTTATAGTCGTTATGACTAAAATGAGGATTAGTCTAAATAAGTCATATTAAAATAATCTTATCTATATCACTAAAATAAAGTAGAAGCTTTGGTGTAATGTTAATCGTCGTAGAAATGGACACGGCGAGACGCATTGTAATTGAATTCAAAAATATAAATAATAATATACTTTACTTAACAATGCTTCAAAAGCAAATTATCAAATACTATTAAGTTTATAAGAATTTTATTGTGAAAAAATGATAACTATATTAATTTTAATTAAAAAAAACACAATGAAAACTCTTTGTCGTAGAATAGTTTACTTATTAATCATAAAGTGTAAAAAAACGAAACCATACAATAAGATTAAAACAGACTTGCACGATGTAAATGGTTAATTAAAACATTTTACTAATGATTTTGATAATCACCGGTGCCATATAATCGTGATCTTGTGCCAGTTGGGGACAAAATAGGATTGACTCCCTTTTTTGCATTATTGAGAGGCTCTCAGACATCACGTGTCCTTTTGGTCACGTGACAAGGCGAACCCTAGGATCACCCTCTTTACGAGCACGACGCTGGAACGTAGTCGTTAACCCTCCGCATCTACCAATTGAAGCTGTCTTTGTTCCCATACCTTCAGAGAAATAGTAAGTGGTGTCCACCCCCTCTTGTTTTTTGTTTTTTTCCAAACCTTTTCATGTTCCTCGAACACTTTGTGACTCTTTTTTGGTTTAGACAGAAACATGTTCCCTATTGTATATTGACAATTAATGTTAATTTATTAACTGGCTTGTCTTTTTCCCAACCGAATACTGTGTTAGGTTACCCTCTTTTTAGATGACCTCATGCATTATAAGAAATACGTGCGTTAGCTACAAGTTAACACTTCATTAATCTTTTTATACCAAAGCTAAGCTCAGTAAACACCAACTACAACAGTCTCTTTCGTCTAAGCTTCATTCTTGTAAAATAATCTATTAATTTATCATAATCGATCTTAGTGGTCAACTGTCTTTCAAAGGAGAGCAAAGCGAAACGAGACAATCTATCTTCGCCCATTACTCGATGAAGAGGTAAGACTTATGAACTTGTGTCGACCAAAGGATCGTTCCGTGACAGCTCAGTAATTAGTAGGGTCAGAAAAATGTGCTACTATGTAGACAAGTCGACTAAATGGAACATGTCATTGGGGATGATGAATTTAAGTACATCATTGAATGTCGGTTTATCGGCACATGAATTATTCCTTCTACTGCTTTGTATAAAAGAAACTCTTGGCAAATTCATTTTCACCCGAGCATAATGTCTGTGTAGAGCGCTCGTAGGGTAACGATTATCGTCGTAGGAAATAAACTCAGCAGCCTAAGTTCAAATCCTGGACGAGGCTGTTTGCATTTCATATAGCACTGTTAACCTTTTGCGGAAAGATATGGAATTAACTATTCCGCCTCCAGATGGATAAAAAAATAGGCAGACAGATCTCTTTAATTTGGTTATGGCAACTATTCTTGGAGAAGGAAAACTCAGGATTAAAAAACACTTGTATATATTTACTAACCCCTCCGCACGAATAGGTATGACAAAATGTCAATTTCTTAAACGGAGTTCAACAGTTCATTCTCTGTTTTTAAATTTTATTTAGTGATGATGTGGACTTTAGTACATACCTAAATTTTACACATCTACACACACACACACGGGCGTGTAAACACACCTTGAATGTCTTCATGCGTCCCGGAACAAACGACAGCCGACACTTGTTACTCCCATTCTTGATCTTCTATTTCGCAAGTCATCCACCATCACTAAAACAAAATTTCCTCCCATGTCCCGATGAAGGTTGCATAAATAGAAACGTTATAAACGTCGACTTCACCATCAAGAATAATTTATCTTTTCGAATACTCGTTGAGTTCAACAAAACATGTCTAAAAAAAAGATGCTTCCAAAATACAATTATACGCACACACACACACACACACACACACACACATATATATATATTATATATATATATATATATATATATATATATATATAGCATGAAAAAAAAGTAATAAGACAAACAGGAATATTTTTTATGTATGTTATTTATTCTCAACTAGTTTCGACCTTAGGTCATCGTCAGGAGAAAATTTCTTATTTGAAGAAATGGTTTTTAGATTTTTTGAAAGGAAATATTATGGAAGAACTATAAAGATTGGAGTATTTTTGAGGATTTGACATGCTATTAAAATCCGGATAGAAGAGTGTGTTAGTAGTAGCAAGTCCATCTGTTCCGTGAAAAACCTCTTATATATATATATAATATATATATATATAATAATATATATATATGCACTTGACACACACACAAACTATAATATATGTGTGTGTGTGTGTGAGAGAGAGAGAGAGAGAGAGAGAGAGTGTGTGTGTGTGTGTGTGTGTGTGTGTGTGTGTGTGTATGTGTGTGTGTACTTGCATGTATGACAGAGAGAGAGAGAGAGAGAGAGAGAAGAGAGAGAGAAGAGAGAGGGGAGGCTCCAGTTCGTTTTTACATTCTACGACCGATCACTCAGCGGAAGCTAATCCATATTTTCTGATCCGAATTTTCATTTCATTTTGAACTCTTACACTTGAGTACAGTTATAGATCACAATAGTTAATAAACATTTGACATAGAAATAATGTTTTTATTTTGACACATCTAAATGCAGAGTGTCAAGAACGAAAGATGAGTAATCTCCTTGAATGGATCAAAAGTGATTCCCACCTTTTGAGATAAACACTTTGCCTAACTGTAACTGGGGTTTCACTTTTGTACAACACACAAGTACCACTTAACATTTTTAATTCATTGCTTAACTGTTCAATACAGTTCTGAACAGGTATAGTTAGAGTATGGATGATTCTAGAGTGTGAGACTGACGGCTGTGAAGGGGGAGGGTAGTTTTCCCCGTTGGGACTGTCCACCTAGTACATTCTGCAAATGGTAACGACCTTTAAATCGTAATGGCTTCATTGATAAATCAGTGGAGTGGAATCCAGTTTATGTTGTTCATTCTCTAACTCTTCAGATACACTGCTGTTTGTCATGAGGTTTTTAAATAAAATACCAGATGCCGAATTGGATGAGGCTCAATGAACAGACTTTAAACAGTTTGACAAACGAGTGTCTCGGCTTACGAGTTTTCCGAGTTACGAGAAGTCAATCGGTCTATTTTTGTCTTGTGTTGCGAGCTAAAATTTGAGTACGAGCGAGCTTCATACACATACACACACAGAGGCAAACACACAGACACACAAATAGACGAAGGTTAAACACGAACAGCCATAACCAATTTGACTTACGAGTGTCCCAACTTACGGGTTTTCTGAGTGCGAGCTAAAATTTGAGCAATGAGCTGAAGCTTCACACATATACACACACAAGGCACAAACACACACACACACACACATACGCCCCCCCAGATATTATATATATAAATATATATATATATAGATATAGTATGTAACACGATGTGTTGATATGCTTTGCGACAATTTTTGGAGAATATGTGCTTAATTGAAGTCGTACCTAATGTTTGAAAATTAATGATTAATAATTAATTAATTAGGCGGAATGCCTGTTTAAATGTAAGGCTAAACAATGATTTTTCTCGATTTGTTTAGCTTACATTTTAAACAGGCATTCCCGCCTAATTAATTAATTATAATCCAATTATTTTCAAAATTAGATACGACTCAATAACGCATATATATATATATATATATATATATATATTATATATATAATATATATAGATATATATATGATATAATATGATAAAGGAATGACTTACTCGGAAGAAATATGAGATGATCGCAATATTAGTGGTGATACAACCGGAAAGTCAGTGTTATAACAAATATAAGGTGCTCAATACGTTAGTAGAGCGGATTTAGTTTTACACTGTGTATTGAAATAACCTACTCAAGTTTCAATAAACACTGTAATACTAATCCGCTCTACTAACGTATTGAGCAACCTTATATTTGTTATAACACTGACTTATCCGTTGTATCAACACATAATATTGCGATCATCTCAATATTTCTTCCCGGTAAAGTCATTCCCTTTATCATATATATATATATATATATAATATATATATATATATATATATATATATATATATATAATATATATATATGCGCTTAATTGAAGTCGTATCTAATTTTTGAAAATAATTGATTAATAATTAATTAATTAGGCGGGAATGCCTGTTTAAATGTAAGGCTAAACAAATCCGAGAAAAATCATTGTTTAGCCTTACATTTAAACAGGCATTCCC
>CM042148.1:118264066-118266566 GCA_023376005.1 Doryteuthis pealeii
GGAACGATCCTTTGGTCGACACAAGTTCATAAAGTCTTACCTCTTCATCGAGTAATGGGCGAAGATAGATTGTCTCGTTTCGCTTTGCTCTCCTTTGAAAGACAGTTGACCACTAAGATCGATTATGATAAATTAATAGATTATTTTACAAGAATGAAGCTTAGACGAAAGAGACTGTTGTAGTTGGTGTTTACTGAGCTTAGCTTTGGTATAAAAGAATTAATGAAGTGTTAACTTGTAGCTAACGCACGTATTTCTTATAATGCATGAGGTCATCTAAAAGAGGGTAACCTAACACAGAATATTCGGTTGGGAAAAAGACAAGCCAGTTAATAGAATATAACATTTAATTGTACAATATACAATGAGGGAACATGTTTCTGTCTAAAAAACCAAAAAGAGTCACAAAGTGTTCGAGGAACATGAAAAAAGGTTTGGAAAAAAACAAAAAACAAGAGGGGGGTGGACACCACTTACTATTTCTCTGAAGGTATGGGAACAAAGACAGCTTCAATTGGTAGATGCGGAGGAGTTAACGACTACGTTCCAGCGTCGTGCTCGTAAAAGAGGGTGATCCTAGGGTTCGCCTTGTCACGTGACCAAAAAGGACACGTGATGTCTGAGAGCCTCTCAATCAATGCAAAAAAGGGAGTCAATCCTATTTTGTCTCCCAACTGGCACAAGATCACGATTATATGGCACCCGGTGATTATCAAAATCATTAGTAATGTTTTATTAACCATTACATCGTGCAAGTCTGTTTTAATCTTATTGTATGGTTTCGTTTTATTTACACTTTATGATTAATAAGTAAACTAATTCTAACGACAAGAGTTTTCATTGTGTTTTTTTTAATTTAAAATTAAATATAGTTATCATTTGTTTCACAATAAAATTCTTATAAACTTAATAGTATTTGATAATTTGCTTTTGAAGCATTGTTAAGTAAAGTATATTATTATTTATATTTTTGAATTCAATTACAATGCGTCTCGCCGTGTCCATTTCCTACGACGATTAACATTACACCAAAAGCTTCTACTTTATTTTAGTGATATAGATAAGATTATTTTATATCGACTTATTTAGACTAATCCTCATTTTAGTCATAACGACTATAACAACAAATATGTGGATCTTAGTTATATGCAAACTTAGGTGTATATATCAACTGTAGGGCATTGTTCAAATCAGTGTCAGAATAACGGTGTCCATGGCCTTGTGCCAAACTTAGGCTTAATAAGTGATAATACTTCCAAGTATTAGTCTGAGTAGTCCATTTCATAAACTTTTATTCTCGAGGCGACCTCAAAATTAACCATAGTTCCTCATCTCAAAATTTCAAACAGAAATTATAACATTATTTTTCTTAACTCTAATAATGGGTTATGTAGACCCGATAAACATGTATTGATATTTTTTGCAAACTTATCACTTGAAGAAGTTACATCTTTCTGGCAGTGTGGCCTTCCATACTTTTTTTTCTAAAATTAATTTGACATTTCTGAAAGTTTCATTTATAAGTTATAGAATCCGTATAGAATAGGGTCTGGATTATCTCAGTCGGTAGAGCACTCACTGATCTGTGTGGTAGGTGTGGTGCCTTACCTCAGCAAAGCAATCAACATGGTCTAGCGCTAGCAAAAAAGGGATCGGTTGATACCAACAATAGGCCATCCGCAAAATTTACTTACTTACTTATAGAATGTGTATCACTTGAAACGGTTAAGTCTTTCTGGCAGTGTGGCCTTCCATACTTTTTTTCTAAAATCAATTTGACATTTCCGAATTTAAAAAAAAATGTTATACCGGGTGTCCACAATGTCCGTGAGCACTTTAAAGAATTTAACATTTTAAAGTGAACACAGACTTTGTGGACACCTTGTATCATAAAATCTGTAGCGACACACACACACACACACACACACACACACACACATATATATATATATATATATATATATATTATATATATACATGTGTGTGTGTTTTATGACATCAGACAACCAAGAAAAAAAAAAGAATAAATAAATGAATATTTCACGCATGCGCGTTTCTGTTTGTTGTTATAGATCAGAACGAAATGAGAATAACCAATTTCCTTGTATTTTTCAATGCCATTGTAAAAGTTTTGTTTATTCTGGCTGCAAAACTCATTCTTTACGATTGAAAGTGTGACAGACCTCATGCCGATTTATCTCTAGATAACTGAATGTTAATAGATCGAACTGTATTGAACTTCAAACGAACAGGTACAGTGTACAATCTGTAAAAGAGAGAATGAACACATTTCGAATGGAAACTTTCAAAAAAAGAAAAAAGAAAAAAAAGAAGATCTTTCGTAACCAAAAGGCTTGAACGAACAGTGACAACCGAAAACTTCGAAATCAAAAATCTCCCTGGTGAGCATTTTTGGCGCTTGGGGCGAAAAATTCTATGGATATTTGATATAAAGAATTAGAATTAGTATTTCGTCTATCGGAGCCTGTGATTGTGGATC
>CM042148.1:118271566-118307281 GCA_023376005.1 Doryteuthis pealeii
CTTAAAAGAAAAACAAGTTTTGTTGATTCATTTAAAGAAGAAATGACCAGCCCGAAGAAATCAACACGAAGAGGCAACCCACAGGAGCAGCCCTAGAAATAAGCCCTGAAGAATATGGCGACCGAAGTAACAAGTAAGAACCCTCATCATCTCATCATCTCTCATACTCTGTCTCCCCCTCTCCCATTATATACCCGAGATATGTTAGAGATATAACACCGTCACAAAGATGCTTCGACCAAGTTGCGTCGCTCCCAGTCTTGCGGATCAAAGAAAACCACAGCGTGGGCACAGAAAACATCGACAGAGCAATTATCTGGAGACACATTTGGTAGTCACGGTACTAAGTTATCTCATCGAGTACCGTGACTACCATGGGACGAAAAACCTGTGTTTGACCTATAATGTCTACGGCTACCATCTTCATCCATTGGAATCGTTTCTAACACACTTTCCTTGTGGCCACTTGGCAGTATTCATAAATGAAATTTTTATGTTGTACTCAACTCATCCGACACGCCAGATAACTGAGTATAAAAGTAATAGCACGTATATAATAAAGGACAATCTGTGTTTGTATATAATAATTTCAAGCAATAACTTTATGGTCAAATAGTTGTGCCTTTCGTCATTTGGTTGTCGATATCCGCCATTTGTGTAACCAAGACAAGATGTTTATTGTGTTGCATCGAAATGGGTCGGTGGGTCATCATTACTGAGGGGGGAGGGGGAGGGAGGGGCATAAAAGTTGGTCTGAATACACATGTCATTATTTGTACATCTGTCTCTAACTGTTCATCAAAGAGCGTCATCTCTCGACAAAAGTTTTTATGCCACAACAAAGAGGTGAATATGCACTTTAAAATAAACGGTTGGATATTTAGATAACAGCTTTTCAAATAAAGTAACGAGTTTCCAATAATTTCTTTCTCGGACGAGCATCTTCACCATTGTTGTTATAACCACCAAATAATAACGCTTTGATCCAGCAAGCTAAATTTGTCATACTTATTGGAAACTTATTGGTAATTGGTTGATTGATTTTAATGCCATATCAACCTGTCTAGGATTATTTTATGATTAGAGGTTAGGGAATTCCGTTCATTGTACGTTCATATTTACACCGAAGGGTTGATTTATTTTAACGGCATGTAAAGATGTAAAGATGTCATAGGATGTATGATTAGAGGTTAGGGAATCGCGTTTATTGTATTATCATATTTACACGGATGGATTGATTCCTTTTACAGCATGTAAACCTGTAGGGTTATTTTATTACTAGAGGTTAGGGAATCGAGTTTATCCCCTTTTCACTTGCACGCTACCAGGTAGATTGTTTTTGCACCTGAGAACGCCACACCTACCATCAGCTCTCCACTTTACCGCATAGATCATCTAAGGGTTTTCCAGATTGGCATAACCATATATATTCTGAAATAACATTACTCAGAGGACTTGGATAATTATATTTCCTTTTAATCAAAGGGGGCCCCAGGAGGGGGTCACAGACTTCCACTGAATGTTTTTCCTTCAATTTATATAAAATTTAAAGCATAGGCAATAAATGATGTATATTCACAAAATATGGAAAAAATGAAAGCGCGTGATGTAATGGTTAAAGTCATGGGAAATGGACTCGTCGCCCCGAGTTCAAATCCATATATTTAAATAGGCATTCCCGCCTAATTCATTATTAATTAATTAATTTTCAAAATTAGGTACGACTCCAATTAAAGCACATATTTCCCAAAAATTGTCGGCAAAAAGCCATTCCAAACATACCGTGTTTACAACTTATCATATAGTCGTGTAATAAAAGTCACTAGAAGAGGAATATTAACCTACTCTGAACAAATCGTAAAATCTAAGAAGTCCGTTTGGTGTAGGGGTTATGGTATCGGCCTGTCAGCTTGGCAGTCCGGTTTCAAATCACGCACAGGGCGGTCTTCCTATCTATAGCTCTGCTGATGAGGCCTAATAGGCCGAAATGTACATACAGAGATTGATTTTTCTCGATTTGTTTAGCCATACATTTAAATAGGCATTCCCGCCTAATTCATTATTAATTAATTAATTTTCAAAATTAGGTGCGACTCCAATTAAAGCACACACACACACACACACACACACATATATATATATATATATATATATATATATATATATTGACAAAATATCCGCAAATTCCAATATTACAACACCGTAAAGGTCGTTAACCCCCATATTGAAAATTCGTGATTTCTATGACTAGGATTTTTTTAGACAGGCCCCATAACCATATATATTCTGAAACAACATTACCCAAGGTAATTTTCCTTTTGATCAAAGGGTTTACTTGGGGGCATAAACCCCTGCTGAATTTTTTCCCTTCGATTTATATGAAATTTTAATCACCGGTGAATGACAAAATATTATGCCAATTCACAAAAATTAATCAGATATCAATAATATTAAGACACCCTTAATGAGGGTTAAACCTGATCATCGTGAACATTTTTGAAGCCCATAAATTGAGTATTGGAACTTATCACCGTTTTTTTTTCTATCAATTAAGCAAATGAACAAAAAATTACGTCTCCTTTATAGTAAAATTCGGCTAATTTAGACATTTATCTGTGGCAAAACGTAATTGTACGACCGTTATCATCTGGCAAAACTCTCTGGTTAAAATCAATCCATCCAACTCGCTCAAGATGAAATGCAAAAAGGTAAATCCTGATTATCCGATGTTGATTATCCCCCGTATTCTTATTTCTTATGAGTATCGTCACCCCAGCTAAATAATGGATCATTCCATTTTTATCACAAAAAAGGAAGAAAAAGGACATGCTACACAGAAAAATATAATAGGAAAGAGAGAAATAACGAGATTAGGGAAAAGATATATATAGAGAATGAGTGCGTGGAAGCGATTACGCTAATCTGTTTCAACCGAACATAACGGAAAGAAGAAAAGAAGGAAAGAAAGAAAAAAGGGTGATATATATATATATATATATATTATATATATATATAGAGAGAGAGAGAGAGGGGAGAGAGAGAGAAAGAAAGAAAGAAAGAGAGAGAGAGAGTTAAATCAAGATTATTATGCTTTTTATACATTGGACTATTTAGCAATAGCTCTTAAGTAAAACATATGAAACGTTGTAATAATTACATTATTATTATTATATCATACTCGGGTATATTCACAGGTCCTGATAGTTATTAGTCAACTAGCTTAAAAGCTGCTCTATCGGGAGGCAGTTAAGCAAGTATACAAGATATGACATTATTACTCGCAAGCTTCCGTAAAATCTGTCATTTCTTATGTAATGCGATTTAATAGAAATTGTATGCACTGTTGCGCATGCGCCTAAGTGATTAGATCAATACAAGGCCGTCGCACAAACAGATGACAAGCCATTTCTCTGTCAAGTAGTGTGCGTAAACATGGCTCTTAAGAGACAAACGTCCAATGGACAGGTAAATATCCTTCACAGTCAAAGTGCCCATTTATCACATGAACATACACGTACTTCCTTTTATGCAACCGTTGAGTAAAAAGACAATTTACACGAGTAGCACAATTATGCACAGTGTGATAAACTGCATGCAAGCTGGGAACATGCACGCTCAAATTAACAAAATGCGAAGATGAAAGCGTCAAGTGCACAAACAGAGAATTTGAATGCATGCATTTATGAAGAATGATTTTAATGACTATCTTATTAAAATACGAAAGTGTTCAAATCAGTATCGAGACTTTATTTGCAACTTAAAAGCTGCCCTGTCGAACGGCAATTAAGCTAGCTACTGTGAAGGGCTCTTGATGATAAAAAAAAAATCCCCACGAGGGTAGATCTAGTGAGTATGCATTGTACTGCACTTGCACAATCCTGTGTTTTGCCAAAAATCTACTTTACAAAAACTATCGATTCAGCTGATTATAAAGTATCGACTATTGGCATTTATTTGTCTTATGGAAACCTTCTCTTGTTTTCTGTTTAGAAGTCGTCCCCTCAGTCAGTAACTGCCACCTCGATGCCGTACGGAAGCCCTGCCAAGGGCGATGACAGATAAGGATAGTTAGGAGAGAGAGAGAGAGAGAGAGAGAGAGAGAGAGAGACAGACAGACAGACAGACAGACAGACAGACAGAGACAGAGACAGAGACAGAGGGAGTTAGGGGGCAGAGGGACATGGATATCCGTGCATGACCTGATGATTATAATGGTGTGTATCACAGGAATATTCTTTGTTCATATAGAGCAATGGTTCTCAACCTTTTTTTTTTACCCATGGACCCCTTTTAACCCTATTCTACCCTGGTGGAACCCCATAGCCATTCGATGTTTAAAAATCCCATTGTAATTTTATAGTTAAATACATTTTGCTTGCTTGGGTCCCCAAAAATGTTATATAGTCCTCGGGGGTCAACATGGACCCTGGTTGATAACCACTGATATAGTTTAATTTTTCAGGTTGTTCGGAAATCAACTAATCCCTATTCATTTATCGTCAATCTTTCTTACTATTGTTGCGTAATGGGGTTGACGTGGAAGCATAAGAGTAACCTGATATGTAAATTAGTACGGTAAATTTTAAGCATGAATGTTGAGGAGAACGGAAAAAGTTTAATAGATGATTTAGTATAGACACATGACATGGTTTGATTGGACGACCGAATGAGAAGTGAGAGGTCGGAGTGTGAATTGAGCAAGACATGGATTTCTTGTTCATGGCAGTTGTAATTTGGGGAAATAAAATACTCATAAGAAAAAGAAGCGGCCTTGTGTTATTACTAAAAATGCTCAAAATCATACAAGACAAGATATCCCTCAGCCCCCAAGTTAGTTCCAGACTCCAAACATCATATAATTGCCAGTCAACTGAACAGCTGCTCAACAACCAGGAATTCCTGCCTCTAAATGTAATACCGGACGAGAGAGATAAGTATCCCAAATATTTATTCTACCCACACACCATCACTATTCGAAGAATGAGCCGTAAAATAACAAACGTTTAACATATCTCTCCATTCCCACAAGGAGAGCGTAGTTTTACACTATCAAACGATGGTCAGGATGGTAACCTGATATATTAGGTCAATATTGATCAGGGTTGCCAACCTGAAGTTTAAAAAAAGCACTTTCGGACAAAGAAATGTAATATATGAAGCAACTCACTGCACGAAAGTCGGTGCAAAATGGCAGAAAATTGAAACGGCTGAGACATGTCCGTGCAAAAATAATTTGATTTCAATAAACAGAACGATAGTTTCCCGAAATGGAAAAAATCATCGTTTGCTAGAATTTTGGCGTGGTGAACAGTGGTGTATGAAAAGCAGGCAAGGAGTGTTGTCGATCGACGGGCAGGAATCGCTAGGGAAATGCACAACAACACAAGGGTATAAATATAGATATATGAATGGGCAAAGAACAGCTACCCATCGAAGCTCGCCAGCAACTAGGCTGGATGGGGTTAGAAGAAAGAGAGAAAGAGAGAGAGAGAGAGAGGGGGGGAGAGAAGAGGAAGAAGAAAAAGAGCCTCAACAAATAGTCCATTAAAATGTCCGAGAGAGAGAGAGAGGGGGGGAGAAAAAGAGCCTTAAAAATAGTGCATAAACGAGAAGAAGAAGAAGAAGAAGAAGAAGAAGAAGAAGAAGAAGAAGAAGAAGAAGAAGAAGAAGAAGAAGACCTCATAAACTTTCCAGAGAGAGACAGACTGACAGTGAGATACAGACAGAAGAGCCTCAACAAGTAGCCCATAAACGTACCAGAGAGAGAGAGAGAGAGAGAGAGAGAGAGAGAGAGAGAGAGAGAGAGAGAGAGAGAAGAGAGAAGGAAGAAGAAGAAGAAGAAGAGTTTCAACAAATAACCCATAAACGTACCAGTTCCGTCTTCTCTTTAGTCTCGACACGTGGGATCGCATCAATTAAAGGTTTTCAAAACGCGTTAAGAGAATAACATAGAAGAGGTGGCACCCGTGGCTAAAACAAAATCAAGAATTGGGTGGGACGGGGCGGGGGGTAGGAGGGTCAGGACGACTTTGAGAATAAGAGGGAGAGCACCAGATAGATATTGGGGGTTTGGGTGGTTCGGTTTTCTTGGGTAGGGATAGATGGGTGGGTGGATTAGTTTTAGAGAAGCTTTAAAGAAAGGGAGTTTCAGGGCGGTGGTTGTAGTAGTGGTGGCGGTGGCGGCGGCGGTGGCGAGGGGGGTTGGTTCCGAAAAAAGAGGGCGATGGTCCCGGCACGTGAGATGCGCGCAAGACAAGATTCGGCACGACTCGTACGATCAATTATTTTCTCAGACATATTTGAAAGGTGATTGCATCTGACAAGTAGTATTCAGGGATTGATCCGCTACCTCCCGGTTAGTGGAATCCGACACTCCTTAGCCGCTCTTTATCACACACACACACACACACACACACACACACTCACATACACGTGCAACACATACACACACACAAATACGCATGCAGACACACACACACAAACACACATAAACGCATACAGACATACGCGCGCAGACACATACATAAACACACAGAGATACACATACACTCATATACCCGCAGACACACACATACACACATACACACACATAGATGCATGCAACACACACCCATACGCATGACACGCATACGCACACAGACACACGCACACACACACACGCCCACTGATGTACGCAGACATACACACACACACACACACACCCAGACCACCACTCTGTACACGATCGTGGTTTTGTAAAAGCGTCGATGGACTAAGCGGTTAGTTAGTATCAACAGTGAGCGGCCGGGGGGGGGGGGTAGGGGGGTAGGGGGGGGTTGTGTGAAGCTGAGATAATTTGTCAGACCGGTCCAAAAAGAATCTCTTCGCTTTGTGGTCTGTGATTTCTTGGGAGCGTTGGTGTTGGGAGGCGACGAGAGGGGGGTGGGTGGCTGTAGAGAAATGCGAAAGGAGCTTCGGACGTCTTGGGGGACTTAAAAGAACACGAGTTGGGATAGAATTATTGGTCATTGAGGGTTGGGATAATGTGGCCATGTCTTGTAGGAAATAGGGATAAATTGCGCCGATATCATTGCTCATAATGCATGGCGCCAACTATCTCTGTGACAGAACACGTTTTCATTAATTCATACATACTCATGTCAGCCGATGTATAATGGCCATGTATATCTATCTATCTATCTATATCTATCTATATATTTAAACAAGTATATATATATATATATATATATATATATATATATATATATATATATATATATACAGAGATTGAATTTTTCTCGTTTGTTTACGCCATACATTTAAACCGATATGCACGCCTAATTCATTTAATTATAACTAATTAATTTACAAATTAGGTATGACTTCAATTAAGCACATAACCTCCTAAAAATTGTCGGCTATCGCCATCTCAAACAAATTATTTGTCTACTTCATATATATATATGTATATATACTATTACGAATCTCGGGAGTGTGGAGTACCCCTGCATTGCCATTACTCCAGGTCAACTTTATCCGAAGTGGTAGTACCTGTTAGGGTCTCATGTATGGGTCAAATCCAGATGTGTTTGCAATCAAACACACACACACACACACACACACACACACACACACACACAATATATATATATATATATATATATATATATATATATATATATATATATATATAATGGTTTGCGAGCTAGATTAGCAGATCATTGTTAGTAAGTTCGATTATCACGGGGTGCCATTGTGCCACTTCTAGTCTAAGCTAAGTAAATATATATGTCTATATTAAGAAATTTGAAAAACAAGTGTTCCAAAATAAAATGAATTTATTTATCGACGCTTAAACGTTTCGGTTTCTTTAAACCTTCATCGGGATGTATTATGGGGTGAAGAAATTGATGGATGTTTTATAGATGACAGGAGATAAAAAAATCTTTATAAAATTTTTGTTGTTGTGTAATTGTATTTGTTCACCCCATAATACATCCTGATGATGGTTTTAAGAAACCGAAACATTTAAACGTCGATAAATAAATTCATCTTATTTTTGGAACACTTGTTTTTTCAAATTTCTTAATATTGTCGAATTTATTTCCATATTTACTCCCATATGTATATATATACTTGTTGAAGTACGCATCTACACCGATTGCTCTAATAGGACACTAAACTGCATCCAGTTGAAGGGCTCTAGTTTCTCGGAAGTGTGGATACTCCTGCATTGCCATTACTCCTAGGTCCACTCTGATCCGACGTGGTAGTACCTGTTAGGGTCCCATCTATGGGTCAAATACAGTTATGTTTGCGTCTCTCATTGGCCAATTTTTACTGGAAGTGTCCGCTGTTGTTGGGAAAGTATATATATATATATATATATGAGTGTGAATTTTGCGTACATCTTATACCCTGATAATCCTCACTGGGCGCCCCTTACTTCTGGCCTTGTGCCACATCTAATCTAAGCTTAGTAATTAATTATACCCAGATAATCCAACATCTAATTGCACTCAACTAGTCACTTTAGAAACTGGAGAAAATACAACAAAAATAAGTAAATCTCCAAAAAATGTCGGATATATCAGTTTAAAAACAAACGAGAAATCTGGAAAAAACAGCTAGTATAATGGTTAGAATCCCCGCCTGTCAGCCTGGCAGCTAGGGTTCGAATCACACACAAAGCAGTTCCCTGTTCCCTATAATATAGTTTTTGTGACCCTGCAGTTACAGCGCCTCCTGTGACTGTGAAGTCCATGTTTGAAAAACATTCTCGACCACAGATGTCGCACGTGAAGACTGTCCCTGAAGATGTTGATGTGCCGGTGCTTTGTTGCCGCTGTTATGGACCTGTTAGATTTATGGCGTTGAATCAGGGTGACTTCAGACATGAACAGTTCTCTACGTAGAGCCTGCTGCCACCGAGGGCGGTCCTGAGCCAGATTTTCCCATTTGGAAGGGGCAATGCCAAAGCGCCTGAGATCATTCTTGCAGATATCCTTGAAACGCAGCTGGGGGCAACCAATCTGTCTCTCATCAGACAAAAATACTACTTTCATAAATTTTGATCAACGTTTGTCATTGAGGATGATGATTGATGTTAAATTGACGCAGATTAGTTGATTTTTATTCAGAGTCTCCAGAGTTGCCAGCCTAAAAAGTAAACGCATTACTTTCTAGACAAAAAATCATTGTAATTATTTTCTTGATAAATTCCCTATGTATAATGTATGCATTTTTGACATAAAAAACATTCCAGTGATTCTACATTCTCTCTACTTCCCTCATGTAAATTCTTGTGATTATTACCTGGTCACAAAAATCAAAACCAAGTTCCATGATTTCATTTTGGAAAGTGTTGAAAACATATAACATGTCGTGACAAACGGTTGAAGATTACTGACACTGTTTCCAGGAAGTGGAACAACGTCTTCCTCAGTGTTAAAGCTCCCCAAGGGAAACTATTCTAAACTAGCTTAAAAGCTGCCATATCTGGCGGCAGTTAAACTAGTTCCTGTGAAGGCTCTTGATTGAGCCTTCGATCCAAGAATGACACTTCATGCATTGAATACATTAACATTTAAATTTAAGTTTTTAAAAGTACAACGATACTTCTGTTGTCATTTAATTTCAAGACAATTTGATGTAAGTATCAAATCAGACGGTTAAACGGACTTTTCTATAATTAAGGAAAATGCAACATGTTACGATTTTTGTGACCTTTTTTTTTTAGGTGAGAGCACTTTACAGGGGAGATCCGTTCTGTTCCTTAGTTTTAGGTAGAATCCCTTGGTTATCCTTGGTGTTAGGCAGAATCCTTGTGTTAAGTAGAGTCCTTGGCTGCTGATACGTTCGTCCGTGTCGAATATGTGCTAATGAACAGCCTTCAAGATCGGTGATTAAATAGTTAACTAATCACGTATTCGAGCGTGTTGATTGGATGGCTTTAATTCAGGCGCTGACGAAGTCTACAAGTTTAAGTGGTGGGCTACAGCACATCTTATATACCAAAATATTCCAACAAGTGATGACACTCAATCATATCTGGCTTTCGTTTAATAGAATGACTGGTAATGAATTTACAGTGATTAGCTGATTTTCGATCAGAGTTGCCAACCTGAATTTAAAAAACATCATTATCTTTACTCTTTTTGAACGAATGTACAAGCCAACGTAATCTCCTAATCTCAGTTCTTGTGACTATTTCCTGTTCACCCAAAACCAAAAACACAGCTTCGCAGTTGCCATTTTGGATCTGTGTAGGACAGGCTGGAACAAACCGACTATCGAAAACTTCCAACACTTTTTTCCAGAAGCAAAAACTACAGCTTATTCAAAGTGTCGCTTCCCAATGGAACTATTACGAATAAGATAATATTAGTTTGTTATTAATTGTGAGAATAAAGGTTATTACACAATAAATCTAATTACTTAACACATCGACCTTATAGTTTCGTGAGATGTGCGAGATGATCCACGTTAGGAAATTATTTCTTAACGCAGAACCGACAGTTTCGTCGAGACATCTGTCCCAGCCCACTGTTCTCTTCTATATCAACATGGCTTCAGTGCCACATGAATATTCTTTATATACTAGCGGGACCTGAGGATATGAAACAGTATGATAATTTAATTATTATATATACCACAGTATGATAATTTAATTATTATATATACCACAGTATGATAATTTAATTATTACAACGTTTGATATATTTACTTAAGTGTTATTGGATATAGTTCAATATGTAAAAAGAATAATAATCTTGATTTAACTCTCTTTCACTCTTCTTTTTCTTTTTTCCTTTCTTTACTTCTTTTCATTTTTTCATTTTTCATCCTTTCATAATGTTCAATTGAAACAGATTAGTGTTATCGCTGCCGCGCTTTCTCTATCTTTCCCCTATCGTCTTCCCTTCTTTGCATCTTTTCATTATGATTGATGAAATAAATTAGCGTTATCACTTCCAGGCCCTCACCCCTCTCTGTATTTCTCTACTCTCTTTTTTTCTTTCGTATCCTATTTAATCTGTGTAACATGTCCTTTTTATTCCCTTTCTTCCTTTATTATAAAAAGGAATGGTCCATTATTTAGTTGAGGTGATGATTAATGAATGTTCCCTATCTAAAATACTAAATGCAAAAAAAATCCATGCAGTTATTATCTAATTTCTATTTTTTAACCATTTTCACGAATATAAATCAAAGCTTCATTATTTTTGTTCAAAAAGCAATATCTGGCGATAGTGAATGTGTATATATATTTACTTTGTCATCAATTATTTTATTTTGATAGATTCCTCCTGACATACACACACACATACATACACACACAACTGTCTTGTGTGTATAGGTGGCAATTGTGATATTATAGAAATGATAAATGAACAGACAAGTCAAACATTATCCGTTTTAAAATGAAAATCTTAAATTTGCAGACAAAAAAATTAATGGATTATTGTTTAAAGTAATTATATTTAGATCATTTGTAAAAAAACAAACAAAAAAAAACAAAAAAAAAAACTGTTCCAACCAAAAAGTCATTAATCGATAAGATTTGTCCCAATACCCCTCCCCTCCCTCAACATTTGATTAATAAATAAATAGTAAAAGAAAAAAAAGTGTGCTGAGTGGCCTATTGTTGGTATCTGCCGAATAATGAAGGAGTCTATCCTCTTTGCGCTTGCGCTAGACCAAGGATATTGTTTTTGCTCAGATTGAGCGTTACGCCTACCATCAGCTCCCAGATGCTTTGCTGCACAGATCAAATTTCCAAGTTGTGCTACTCATGCGCTGAGGTTGGCGAGGACTGCTATCGAATAAATAAGAAAATTTAAACAATTTGGCAATCCAAATACAAGACCCAATCGTGGGGACCATAAAATATCTCCTTTAACTCTTTGCCTACCTAATTTTCCCCATGGCTGTACCAAATTTCTTGATATTTTTTTACCTGAATGATGGTATATTTCAAAGTTCATTATCTATTCCTTTCAGAACTCATTCTATTCAAATAAGTAAGTAATGTTGGCGGAGTGGCCTATTGTCGATATCAACCGGACAGCGAAGAAGTCTATCCCCTTTTCGCTAGCGCTAGCTCCCCACTTTACCGCACATATAAGATTACCTAATCTGTGCTACTCATGCGCTGAATCGGCAATTCCTAGGGCAATGCTCTATCGACTGTGCTAAACCGGTCCCTTTTCTGTTCAAATAAAGTCCTATTATTATTGTAATCTGAGCCTTTCTGCTCAATTATAATGAACTAATAGTTTTTGTACTTTGCGTGGGTATGGTATGCGCAGTAGTAAGAGAGCCGCTGTGAGCGGCTTAAACTAGGCAAAGAGTTAAGAGGCAAATGGATAGCAATATATATATATATTATATATATATATATATATATATATATATATACAAAGCTGTGGATACTGGCGACGAAAATGGATTTGAATGCATTTGTGGGCAAATGTAGATATTTTATACTTTTTAAAAGCTATAGTTTTCATTTAAGATGCATTTATATGACATTCTTTAAGTGTCTCGCATAGATCGAACGGCGAACAAACTCCTCCTTAAATTGTGCTGATCCTTTTAAAAGGATTTCTGACAGAGCAGGTATTATTCGAACCTGGAGAATCCACGGGTCAGTTCCACGAAAGAAAAGGAACAAACAATGTTCAGAAATGGAAAACAAAATTGCATTGTCATCTTTATTAATGACTGTTGTCGCTGCTTCGATCAGACCAATGTTGGGGGGTGGGGGGGGGGGGGCATTTAGTCCTCAACAAAGTCAAGTACTCCCAACTAGGGTTATGGGAACCCACTGACATGAGGGCGGGAAGACTTCAGCTCGAATACCGACCTCTGCTTTTTTCCGACTCTGACTGTTATCTGTTGGTTGGCTGGTTCGTTAGTTGGATTTTACGACATGTCAACTCTTGTTGGGTTATTTTATACCGAAGGCGTTTTTATTTTATTCATTTTCTTTTTAAACTCAGTTTTTAACACTTTTTAAAAACATTTTTTCTATTTAACCCATACATGGGACCCTGACAGGTACTATCCCTTCAGGTTAGGGTGGACCTGGAAGTAATGGTGATGAAGGGGTACTCCACATTACATAGAGCTCCATAATAGAAACCTCAGTATTAAATAGAGTATAATGTCATAACCATGATATTAAGACCCTCCGCCACCGCCTTCTAGCACGTATATGATGAAAAAAAGTTTGTGTCTTACCATAAGAGCCATAGGATTGGGACAATCATATAGGCGCTGGTGTTTGACGTGATCAGCCAATTCATCAAAGGGGGCCTCTTCGACCGCTCGTCTAACCTAAGTAAGGAGCAAAGAGTAGTGTTGCATGTCATGGACTGCTCAGCCACCAAGGTTCCATCCTCATCATGGGTCGCCAACCACGGCCAACAGGTGACTCTATTGGAGGGTTTTATACATCTACAGAAGTAGAGTCGGTGTATTCTACAGTGCTTGATTCTCACCATCAATACAGTTTAGTTTCAAACCCAGGATACCCCTTTTGTGGGGGAGGGATCTTATCCCTCTGCAGGAGATACAGTCAGCATAGTCTAAACCTCACAGACAAGGCTTCTGTACTGTGTTCTAATAATGTCACTCTTACCGGAACACCTGTATTTAAACCACAACATTATTTATATCTACTGCTTAAAGGTCTATGTTAGATTAAGTTTACGTCCTAGCAGATTTTGGTTAGTATTGATACCGATAAAAAAAAATTGCTAGCGATAATTATTTTTCAAAGATCTGTGATCGATTTTCGTTCTATTGGGCGAGAGTGTATGGTAACAAGTTAAACTTGTCCAACTCCGTAGATGTTGTCACTTCCAGGCTGTTATTTGCACACTGAGTAATCACCGTGGGACATTATTATGTTTTGTTGTCATAGTGTGAACATGAATGCAAAAAGAGGTTCATATCAGAAAGGAATTTCTATTTACCAATGCGTAATAGAACCGTTGTATATTTTTCATCAGTATAGATGTTTGCATATTATCGCTTCAAAATATGCGCACATGGGCGTAGATGTTTGCATTTAATTAGCGATCTGCGCATCCGGCATATATATGCATATGTATGCGAACGTTTCTCAATAGGTGGGATAAAAATGGCCGGCGCTGTTACTATGGTGATAGCGCCGTAGCAGGAAATGCCTCTGGCCACCGGACGACTGACCAACAAAGCCCTGTCAGAAACTGACCACAGCTCAATCCAACTGGGAACAAATGGACAAGAGTAAATTGTTTGCTGTTTTTCTCTTGATTGTTGATTGACTAGTTCGTAGACTGCGGCCATAATTCTCTACAAAAAAAAGACATAATGATATCGGACCAGAACTCATTATCGAATTCCATCTTTAATAGTCCTTGTTTTTTTTCTTCTTCGTGAACTTTGCCTCTTTTCTCCCCGTTAGGACTTTGCTTGCTGGTTTTGCACTGACTTACTTGATCAATTTTACTTTTCTTCTTTTTTTGACAGCATTATGTTATATATCTTAATAAAAGGCTCCAAATCGTAAAAGATTTTTTTTCAGAAGTCATTTTTCATGAAATTCTTTTAAATTCATTCCTGTTTCATTTCTTCCTTCAGATTTTCTTTTATTGTCTTTTTCATTTTTTTTTTGTTGTTCTTTTACCTTTTGAATTTCATGTTTTCTTTCTTTCTTCTTTCTTTCTTCTTTTTCGTTTTCATTTTTTTATTCTTTTTTTTCTCCAATTCATTTTCTTTCTTTCTTTCTTTCTTTCTTTTTCTTTTTTCTTTTTTTTCTTTCTTTCTTTTTTTCTGGCATTCATTTTTTTCTTTGTTTATTTTTCTTTCTTTCGTTTCATTTTTTCCCATTTTTTCATTCTTCTTTCTTTTTTGTATTCATTTTTTCTTTCTTTCTTTTTTTCTTACTTTCTATTTTCATTTTTATTTTTATTCTTTTTTCTTTCTTCCGTTCACTTTTTCTTTCTTTTTCTTAATTTCTTCTTCACTTTTTTCATATTTCTTTCTTTCTTGTATTCATGTTTTCTTTCTTCCATTTTCATTTCTGTTTTTTTTTATTCTTCTTTCATTCTTCCATTAATTTTTTCTTTTTTTTTTTCTTTCTTTTTCATTTTTATTTTCATTCTTTTTTTTTTTCTTACATTTTCTTTCTTTATGTTTCTTACTTCTTTCATTTTTCATTCTTTTTTCTTTCTTATATTTATTTTTTCTTTATTTTTTCTTACTTTCTTTCTTTTTATTTATTTTTTGTCCATTCTTTTTTCTTTCTTGCATTCATTTTTTCTTTCTTTCTTTTCATTAGTCTTTTTCTTTGTTGAATTCCTTTTTCTGCCTTTCTTTTCCATTTTTTTCTTCTTCTTGAAGAGGCGAATCTTTTCTAGCCGTTAGGACTTCGTTGCTGATTTTGAACTGACTTACTTAATCACTTTTCTTTTCTTCTTTTTTTCCCAATATTATGTTATAAATCTGAAGGACCGGTTTAGCTCAGTCGGTACAGTACCCCACCTATGAATCGCAAGGTTCAGTATTTGATACCGGTCCTCGCCAACTGGTACAGAGTTGGCTAATCTGATCTGTGCGGTAAAGTGCGGAGATGTCAATAGATATGGCGCTTCGCCACAGCAAATTATCAAACTCCCTGGTCTAGTGCTTGCGAAAAGGGGATAGACTCGCTTGCACTCAGTCAACTTTTATGTTTTAAATCTAAATAAAGGCTTCACATCGTAAAAGCATTTTTTTTTTTCAGATGGAATTTTTCATGAAATTTTTAATTAATTCTTGTTACACTTCTTCCTTCATATTTTCTTTTATTGTCTTTTTTTCTTTTTTTCTTTGATTTTTCTTTCTTTCTTTTTCATTTGTGTCTTGTTTCTTTCTTTCTTGTATTTATTTTTCTTTTCATTCTTTTTTTTTCACTCATTTTCATTTCTTTGCATTCATTTTTTTGTTTGACTCTTTCTTTTTCACTTTGTGTTTCTTTCACTTTTTATTATTTCTTTATTGTATTAGTTTTTTTGTTTTGTTTTTTCTTTCTTTTTCACATTGTTTCTTTGTCTCTTTTTCTCTTTATTTTATTTCTTTTTTTTCCCCTTCCTGTGTTTATTCTCTTTTTCCCTTTCTTTTATTTCTTTCTTGGATTCATCCTTTCGTTTTTTCTTTGTTTCTTTTTCAGTTTTTCATTCATTTTTGCTTCTTTCTTTCTTTTTCACTTTGTTTCTTTCCTGGGTTCATGTTTTTCGTTTTTGCTTTCATTTCCCCCTTTTTTTTTGTTTTTATAGTTTATTTATTTCTTGGTGTTTATTTTTTCGTTTATTTTTCACTTTTTAAAAGTTTCTTCATCGCATTCTTTTGGTTTATTTCTTACTTTTTCAATTTCTCTCTTTCTTGTATTCATTTTTTTTCATTATTCTTTCATCTACACTTTCTTTCTTTGTCTCATTCATTGTGTCTTTTTTCATTTCATTTGTTTCTTTGCTTCTTTCATATTTCTTTCCTATTTCTTTCTTAATTTCTGGTATTTATCTTTTTCTTTGACTGTTTTTCTCCTTTTCCCTTTCTTTATTTCTTTATTCATTTCTTGCATTCATTATTTTCTTTGAGGACGCCCTCTTTCCCAAATTATTTCCTGTTTTTGTTTCTCTTTTTTGTTTATCACATCTTGAATCTTTCCTTATTTTATTTCTTGTTATTGCTTTTATCTTTTAAATTTTATTTTGGTCACTTCTTTAAACTTTTCTTTCATTTACACATTCTTCCTTTTCCAACCAAATCAATTTCATTATTTAGATATTGTCTTTCTTCTCTTTTAACCCTTCCTTTATTTTTATTTCTCTTTCTTTCTCTTTCTTGTCTTTTTGTTTAACACCTTCTTCCTTTCTTTTATCTTTCTTTCTTTCCTTTTAACGTCTCTTTCTTTCCTTTCTCTTTCTTTCTTATTTTCCCCTTTAACGACTCATTGTTTCTTTCTCTTGTTCTTTAACGCTTTTTATTTCATTCTTTCCTTCTTTTTTTTTTTTTCATTCTTTCTATCTTTGCCCTTCTTTCTTGCTTGCTTTCTTTCTTTCTTTCTTTCTTTCTTTACTTCTTTCTTTCTTTCTTACGTTTTTCTTTAACACTCTTTCTTTCTTTTTTCTACTTCTCTAACGGTTTTTTGTTCTTTATTTGTCATCTTATTTTTCTTTCTTTTAAGAAATCATTCCTAACGTCTTTTCCTATATATCTGCTTCTCTTTTTCATTTTTCTTTTCTTTTCTTCCCTACTTTTCTCTCTCCTTTTTAATCCCTTTTTTCATTTCTGCTGTAATGGCTAACCACCTCGACCCGCTGACATTCACTAGTGAGTTTGATTCTCACTGTCTAACCAACAATTGTGGCCATGTACAAAACTAAGGTAAGCATAATAAATGTCTTCTTGCATTTGTATTTTCGGATTTAAAAAATCTTTGTTTCTTTCCTTCTTTTTCTTCTCTTTTGTTTACGACACATTTTCTTTCTTTTTTTGTTATTGTTCTTACTCTTTCTCCGATTACTTTCTTTCTTTCTTTTCTTTCTTTTTCTCTTTCTTTCAAATCAATAGATATTTCATCACTCTCCCTGAGAATATAAGCAAGTAAATATTCATTCTCTAAACCACCTACCAACCTCCCCTCTCTCTTCTTCTACTCTCCGCCAACTACTCCTCCTAACTTAACATAAAAAGAGAATGAGAGAAACCAAAGTAAACGAGAAAAAGAAAAAAAGAAAAAGAAAACAAAAAGAAAAAGAGAGGGAATTCAGTGTAAGAAATACCAGAGAGAAAATCTAAAAGAAAATACGCAAAATAAAAGCAAGAAAAATAACAAGCTAAAAAGGAATAATGAATAAAAAGATCGGACAGTTGAGAAAGGTTAGGGGGTAGGCGTGATGATTGAAAGTGAAACTGAAAGTAAATGAAAGATTTCAAAAACGGTGTAAGAAGGAGATTGAAAAGAAACTTTGGCAGGAATAGTGGGGAGTGTGGGGGGGTTGGGGGGTGACGAGTTACTGGACGGGTCAGTTTGGGTCAAAATCGAACTGTTTGAAATGGTAAGTCCGTATCTAAATTCACTTCATACCTGCGTGTTACAGCTTCTTCCCCCCCAACCCTCACGTCTCATTTATTTCCCCACCCTTCTCCTCGCCCATCAAAATGCTTCGTCATAAACTCTTGCTCTGGTTTGAGGATGAAGACTTTATAGAGTCAGGGGTGGTGGCAGCAGTGAGTAGATATGAAAGAAAAAGGACTGGTCAGGGCGATTGATTTTTGGGCTGGAGGGGAGGGGTCTGGTTTGGTAGGGTACTGGGGTAAAGTGGTTTGAAGTAGGCGGGGCTGGCGGAGTGAAATACATTTGAAGGTTCCTCCCTTCTTAAATCTGATTTCTTTGCTTGTTTTGATTTTCCTTGGCTTGCAAATAGAATAAAGATCAAAATGAGAATGAAAAAGAAATTTGTGCCGAGAAAATTAAAGAGGAGAAAACATGTAAGGGGAAAGAGAGTAATAGAATTAGATATATATATATATATATATATATATATATATATATATATATATGTGTGTGTGTGTGTGTGTGTGTGTGTGTGTGTGTGTGTGTGTGCAGATAGATACATTTTTAGATAGAGAACGTAAGAGAAAAGAGAGTGATAAAATTAGATTTTATATATTATAATATATATATATATATATTAGAGAGGGGAGAGAGATAGATAGATAGATAGATAGAGAGAGAGAGAGAGAGGAGAGAGAGAGAGAGAGAGAGAGAGAGAAGGAAATGGTTGTTTTATGTTGAAAAGATAAAGAGGAAAATAGATGAAATAGAGAGAGAAGGGAAATGAAGGAAGATATAAAGGAAAATGGAGAAAGCATATGAGAAAAGGCTACAAGTAGAAAGATAGAGACAGAGGGGGTGAGAGATGGGGAAGAAGAAGAAATAAAGAAGAATATAAAATTAAAAAGAAAGAAGAAATAAGAATAAGAATAAGAAGAAGAAGAAGAAGAAGAAGAAGAAGAAGAAGAAGAAGAAGAAGAAGAAGAAGAAGAAGAAGAAGAAGAAGAAGAAGAAGAAGAAGAAGAAAGAGGGAGGTCAATGTAAGGGAAGAAAGAAAAGGACAAATAAAATAAATGAATCAATAATTATAAATAATGAAAGCGAACATAAAACGGATTGAAAAGGTCATACAAGTAAAAATGGACGGACTGTAAAAAATAAAAATAAAAAAGGAAAATAAATTAGCAAAGCTTTTTAAGAGATGGAAAAAGAGGAGGATGAAGAAAAGTGCGATATTTGAGGAAGAGGAAGAAGAGGAGGAAAAGGTGAAAAGAAGGAAAGGCTGTAAGGAACTGAGAGATAGTAAGATAAACGAAAAGGAATAAAATACTGAAGAAGAAGAAGAAGAAGAAGAAGAAGAAGAAAGAAGAAGAAGAAGAAGGAAGAAGAAGAAGAAGAAGAAGAAGAAGAGATTGAATAAGAGGAACGAGGAAAAATGAAAGAAAAAATAAGAAAAAAGGAAGAAGAAAAATAAAATCTTTTTCAGTGGAATAAGAAGATTAAAGAAAATAAAGACCGAATAGAAAGAGAAAAGGAAAGGGAAAAGTAAAGAGTGAAGGAGAAAAAGATGAATGAAATTCTAACAAGCGAAGAAAGAAAAGATAAATGAAAGAGAATGCTGAATAGAAGGAAAACGGAAGGAGAACAAAAAGAACAAAAGATACAAAGAATGAAAATCTATCACGTGAGGAATGAAAGATAAATGAAAAAAAATTCTGAATAGAAGGAGAAAAAGAAGTATGAAAAGAAAGAGCAAAGGGTGCAAAGAATGAAAATCTATAAAATGCGGAATGAAAAAATAAATTAAAGAAAATGCTGAATTGAATTAGAAAAGGAAGATAAAAAGAAGAGAGTGAAGGAAAATCTACCAAGTGAGGAATGAGAAGGTAAATGAAAGAAAATCAAGTAAAAGAGAGAGAAAGAAGCAAAAGAGAGAAAGATGAAAAGGTTACAAGAGAGGGAAAATATTTTTTAAATATTGAGTAGAAGAAGGAAATGAGTGGAAAGAGAAAGAAGAAAAGAAGGAAATAGAGATGAAACATTGTAGGAAGCCAAGGAATGGACGGAACATGTTAATAAGAAAAAGAAGAGGAAAAAGAGGAGGAAAGAAGGAATAAAAGAAACAAAGAAGGGGAAAGAGAAGTTGAATTTTTAAAAAAATTCTGAATATGAGTAGAAGAGAAAGGGAAAGAGAAAGAGAAAGAGAATAGAGAAGAAAGAAGAGAAAAAATATTGAAGGAAAAAGGGAGGAAGGAAGGAAGGAAGGAAGGAAATATTTATTTTAAAAATGAAAAGCCAAAAGAACCAGAGGGTCAGCATAATGAATGAAAGAAAGAATAAATGTTGAAAGGATGAAAGAAAATGAAGAAAAGTGGGAGAGTAATATCCGATCAAGAAAAGAAATCTTTTTTTCTTTTTTCTCTTTTTTTTCCTTTTTTCGCTGATCAGCAATTTGCTTAGTTAACACTTGAAAAATCTATTGATCTCTGTGATTGATCACGTCGCTCCAAACACACCAATCACCCTGGGTGTGTCAGAGTTGCGGCCAGTGATAATTAGGGTCCACCAGTTTGTAAATGGGGAGACAAGCATAATGAATAGGAGATCCTCTTCCAAACCGACCTCAACTTTTTCTCTCCTCTTTCCTTTTTCTTCTTTCTATTTTATTTTTCCTTCCATTTTATTTCAACTTTTACTTTCACTTCTACTTTTACTTTCACTTCTAGTTTTACTTTCTTTTTCGATAGTCATTTTCGTATTTCAGCTATGAAAGGTCCACTAATGTCATTTTCCCCTCATCGAAAACTGTCCCCAACCCAGCAACTCAACCGCAGCCGTTCCTTTTATAATAAAAATCCCTTTATCCATCCCCGCCCATTGCAATCCTGAGAAATAATTGATCGACTCAAAGTGCATCATCATAGAGTTTCTTTTATTCTAGATGCACTCACAAGTTTATCATTTATTATTATTATCATCATCATCATCACTATGCGAATTTTGAAACCAGTTTTATTCATTGGGGCATTGAGTGACAACAAATCTTCTCGTGTCTCCAGGACTCATCTAGATATTGTAATATTGATTATAATGCTGTGGCCTGGATGGTTTCGATTCTTCTTCTGATCTCCAATTTCCCCAGTCTCTTTTCTAAACCTTTGGAAACCGTTCCAAGCACACCAACTACAACTGGTATCACCGTCACCATCATGTTCAATAGCCTTTTCAGCTCTCTGGCAAGATCCAAATACTTTTCTATCTTTTCGTTTTCTTTTATTTTCGCTTTGTAGTATATTGAAAGACTAAAATTCACGAAATGACAAGTTCTTTTTTATTAGCACCGGTCTTCTGATCGGGGTTAGAAGATCCGTTTGTATCTCAAAATCGAATTGTATGAGTCTAATGTTGCAGGCCATATTCTAGTTTGTGCACATAACATTTGTCAGTATGGTCAAATTTTAATCTCTTGCAAAATTATTATTATTATTATTATTATTATTATTATTATTATTATTATTATTATTATTATTATTATTCACTCCTTTTGAGTTTTCACATCAGTGTTAGCTGATGGTATTTTACTGGAGTGAGTGACAGAAAGTTTCTTCAGGTCTCCAGGACTCTTCTGAGTATTCTGGCAGATTGCAGCAGTGCAGTGTTCTGAATGGTTTCAATCCTTCCTTTGATATCCAAACTTTCCAAACCCTTTTCTAATCCTTTTGGGACTGTTCCAAGTGCACCAACCACAATTGGTATCACTTTCACTTTCATGTTCCATAACTTTTTCAGTTTTCTGGCAAGGTCCAGATATTTGTTCCTTTTTTCATTTTCCTTTAGCTTCACCCTGTGATTTGCTGGCACTGCAAAATCCACCAGTTGACAAGTACTTTCTTTTTTGTTTATCAACACTAGGTCTGGTCTTCTTGCTGGGATAAGGTGATCCGTTTTTATTTCAAAGCCCTAGAGAAGTTATGCGTTTCGTTCTCAAGAGCAGAATTCCCAGTGGATCACCTTCCCAACCCAGTCGTGTCTAGTTTTGTATTCTCGTTGTGCTCGTTTGCTACATTCGCAGAGTATATGGTTTACAGTCTCATCTCTATTACCACAAATCTACATTTACTATTTGTTGGGTCTTATCAATTTTCGCTTTTATATAGTTTGTCCTTATGGCATTATTTTGAGCAGCAATTATTAATGATTCTGTTTCTCTTTTGAGGTTTCCTTTTCTTAACCCTGTCCAAGTCTTTCCATGTGCAACCTCTTCGATTCGTCGCTTGAAGTGTCCATATAATTGTTTTTCTTCCCATTTTTATTTTCTAGTCTTTGTTGTTTTTCAGTTTGTCCATCTGTCACTTCTACTATTGTTGGCCGCCATAAGTAATTTGTCTTTGCTCTTTCTTGTGTAATCCTCAAGTTGTTGGATAGTGGTTTCTACGCAGTCCTCTGTGTTGGCAAGACCTCTTCTCCCTTCCTTTCTTGACACATATAATCTATCTCTATCATCTCTAGGGTGAAGAGCCTTGTGCATGGTCATTAACTTTCTCGTTATTTGGTCAATCTGTCTGAGTTCTTCTTTTGTCCATTTTAAGAATGGTCCTGAGTATCTTATAATGGGGACGGCCCAGGTATTGATTCCTTTGATCAGATTTCTGCTGTTAAGTTTGGTTTCTAGAAGTTTTCTAGTTCTCCTGAGATATTCTTTTTTAAACTTTTCCTTTCATTATTAACTTTTCCTTTCCTTTCTGTTTGCTTAATATTGTCCGCTTCTAAAATTACTATTGTTTGCTTAATATTGTCCGCTTCTATTATTATTATTATTATTATTATTATTATTATTATTAATATGGAGTTTTTCACACCAGCGTTAGCTGATGGTCTTTCATTAGATCCTAAGGGATAATAAGTCTCCTCGGGTTTCCAGGACTCTTCTTAGTATTCTAGCTGATTGCAGTAATGCAGTTGTATGGATGGTATCAATTCTTCCTCTGATTTCCAATTCCTCCAGTCTTTTCCCAAACTTTTTGGGACTGTTCCTAGTGGACCAACTACAATTGGTATCACGTTCACTCTCATATTCCACACCTTTTTGAATTCTCTGGCAAAGTCAAGGCATTTGTCTATCTTTTATGAGGTATTCACACCTGCCATTATTATTATGCGAGTTCTTCACATCAGCTCTGGTGGTCATTCACTGAAGTATCCAATGATCTCCAGGACTCCTCTAAGTATTTTAGCTGATTTTAGTTGTGCTATGGTATGTATGGTCTCAGTTCTTCCGCTAATATCCAGTTGACTCAGTCTCTTTTCCTGATTCGTTGAAACTGTTACAAGGACTCCAACTACAAATGGAATCAGCATCTGTTTCTTCTTCCACAAATTATTCCATTCTCCGGTAAGACCCAGGAATTTATCCAGTTTTTGTCCTTCCTTCATTTTCAATCTGTGGTTGGCTGGAACTTCAGAATACTCTAGAAGCGATTTTTTCCCTTCTTGTTGAATAAAACTAGGACTGGTCTTCTGGACTTGATTCGATGATCTGTTTGTCCCAGAAAAACATGAGTTTCCTTTTCTTGGACAGGTGCTGGTTTGTGCGTATACCATTTGTCGGTATGGTAAGCCTTTAGTCTTTACATATAATTTCCAGTAGATCACCTTTCCCACCCAGTAGTCCAATGGTGTTTGCTCCTGCAATATATATATATATATATATATATATATATATATATATATATAGAGAGAGAGAGAGAGAGAGAGAGTGCTTTTTCAAGTATAATATTGTCAACCATACACACACACACACACACACACACACACACATATATATATATATATATATATATATATATATATAGTTAAGAATTAGTGATAAACACACACACACACACGTATATATATATATATATATATATATATATATATATATATATATATACGCATTATAGGGAAAAGATTTTGGTTGTTTTAGAAGCATGAAAAAATAAAGATAAGAAACAAAATGATGAATATTGTTAACAATATTTTAAAGCACATCACCCTTTATGTAAGATTTAAGATAGATTGCCTGTTCCATTCTTGACTGTACTGTTGGGGGTCACGTGGTGTTCTCTTAAGCTTCTGAAACACACGCACACATATGTATATATATATTTGGAGATGATGATCATTTCATGTAGGGTTCAACTTATGTTACAGCTCATCTGTATAAAGAGCTCGATGTGCCTATTACCAGTATGTGGACCGACAAAGTAATATTGGAATAAATAAAAGAAACAAACTTTAAATTAAAAATTTTTGTTCTTCAATTACATAGATGAGATATCACACAAGGTCAATTTTTAACAGGTTTCAATTCGGAGTTTTCCATCCATTGACCCGTTGCCATGTATAGTTTAAAGAGTCCAGTCTGCCCTACTATTTACCCATAGCTGTTGAGAGAATAGTTTAATGTATAGATTTCCCTAGGGTATTAGCGCAATGTGAAATGTAAACAGCCTCGTCCAGGATTTGAACTTGTATCACCTTGTCCATTTCCTACGACCATAAACATTACAGTACCAGTTAGAGTTAATATTTAGTAATTGATATTACAAAATTCTTGTTTCAATATTGGTATAATAAACTGTGTAATGTTTTTGTGATGGGTTAAGTCAATTACAAGCATAGTGCCCATAAAATATTACGGTAGGATTTCTCTATAGATCGCCACTTCTGTTTTAGAATTAGAGTATCTTTGCGCTCTGCCTAGAAACAAAGTGTCCCCCGCCCCAAAGCCGGCGCGTACTACCCTCTAACCCCCGATCCGGGGGCAAGCCTTTTTGGAGGCCCCATAAGGGCGGGTTTCATATATTTTATATGAATACTGCTTTATGAAAATTGACGTGGAGTAGAGCGGGGGCTCCGTATCATAGATTCAGGGGTGTGTGGGGTTGTGAGACCCCTAGCACCGGCCTTGCCTGTCCCCTCCGGACTTCAGTCTCGTGTAATATTTGTGCGCTCGGGCTAACTGTCTAACTTAATTTCAGGGCTGTTTAACTGAAAGAAAGCCAGTGTAGCGGATATGTCACGTGCCTTCTTACACCCTAGGCCGGACGTTCGGATCAGAGCAGAATTCTTTAACCCTCTTGCACCATTAAGGAGATGTCTTGTTCTTGTGAATAATTATCCCTAAAGATGTTGTTCGAAAAATGTAATAATAGCGAAGAATTTGAGTTTTCGGTTCTTTTTTCTTTCTTATTTTTCAGAAATTAGTTAATCTTATCGAATTTTATTTCGTTATTAACTTTTTTTTCATGTTTTAATTCTTTACTTCTTTCTTTCATTGTCTTTTCTTTCTTTATTTATTAATTTAAAGGATTTATGTATTTATATGTTTCTTACTTTCTTCATTCATATACATTGTATTTCTTTCTTTCTCTATTTATTTGTATTCTTTCTTTTTCATGCTTTCGTTGTCTTTTCTTTCTCTTGTCTTTCTTTCTTCATTTAAATGATTTATTTCTTTATATCTTTCTTACTTTCTTTATTCATATACATTGTATTTCTTTCTTTCTCTCTTTAATCATTTGTATTCTTTCTTTCTTTCTTTCGATGTCTTTTCTTTTTCTTTCTTTCTTCATTTAAAGGATTTCTTTCCTTATATCTTTCTTAGTTTACTCATTCTTTTACATTATATTTCTTTCTTTCTTTATTCATTTCATCAATACTTTCTTCCATTATCGATTTATATCCTTTCTCACATTATTCATAGACATTCTTTCTTTTTTCTTTCTCAATTTATTCACTTGTATTCATTCTTTCTTTTTCATTTATATCATTTATTTCTTTATCTCTTTCTTAATTTCTTAATTCATTTATATTTCTTTTCTTTTTTTCTTCATTCATTATGAATCTATATATGTTCTTTCTCATCTTACTCAGAGATATTCTTTTCTTTCTTTTCTTTCTTTCTATCAATGTTTTCTTTCTTTTTATTCATTATTTATTAATATCCTTTCTTTCTCATCGCATTCATAGACATTATTTTCCTTTTCTTTCTCTTTATTCATTTTATTCTTCTTTTTTTATTCTTTTTTTTATGAACAGATTCTTTCAAAAAAGTTTTGTGTTTCATTGATTAGAAATGGATATATTTTATTCTAATATGAAATTATTCGTAAAAAAAAAATATCGATAAAAATGTTTTCATTTACTTTTTGTTTGTTCGTATAAGTAATTTTTTTTCGTATAACAATTTCATTTATTTTTTACATTTAAAAAAATACTCTTGGTTTAAAAAGTTGATTTATTTTTTAGTTCTCCAAAAAATTTAAACAGTTCGTACTAATTTACACAACAATTTTCGAAAACGCATTTGAGTCAAATTTTGTCAATGGATTCAGAGTAATATTTCAACATGTACTGGCTTTGAGGGTCAAGATAAAAGTAATAGTTCTAGCGGCCATTTTGAATAACTGCTGATATAGCCAACAGCCAATAGTTTAATCTTAGCAGCAATAGCTATGCGACACTTTCTGCAAATCGTTTGATTTTTGTTTGATTAATTAATTATATCCCTTAATCAGTAAAAATCAATAACCAAATTGGGTGTTTCTTAGTTATAAGGTATTATAGTGTATAAAATTCCGAATCTGAATAACATCTCTATTTGAGTTATAAGCCGACACGTGCATACCACAACAACCTTATATATATATATATATATATATATATATATATATATATATATATATATATACTAAAAAGATTTTCATCTCCTGTCGTATATAAAAACATCCATCATTTTCTTCACCCCAAGACACATCCTGATGAAGGTTTAATGAAACCGAAATGTTTAAACATCGATAATTAAATTCATCTTATTTTCGGAAAACACACACACACACACACACACACATACACACACACACACACACACACACACACACATATATATATATATATATATATTATATATATATATATATATATATATATATAAAGTGTGTCAAAAAGTATCGACATTTTTTGTACTTTTTGACACACCTTGCATTCTGAAAAAATAACGTTCCATTCATTCTTCATTTCTATCTTGGTAAATGCAGCTTTAAACTTGGTACTTTTATGACACACCTTGTATTCTGAAAAAATAATGAATGGAACGTTATTTTTTACAAAAAATCTCGATACTTTTTCGGCACACCTTATATTATATATATATATATATATATATATATATATATAATTGTATTATTATTTCTTTCTTCTTATTATTATTATGTCTTTTTGTTGTCAATATTATTCATCTCTGTGTGTGTGTGTGTGTGTATGTTGTTTGACCATTGCCAACGCGTTGGATGGCTGACCAGCACTTGTGGCGTGCTTATGAATAGTCAATACCACAGCAACAAAACCTTGTCTCAATAAAGATTTTCCTCTTTTATTCCATTTTCTTCCTGCCTATTCTTGTTCTCTTCAGTTCCTCTGTGACTAAGTATCTTTGAATTATCTACACTCGCCACCTCCACCCCCTCGTCTTTTTCACAAACTTCCTCCCTATCAACAACCTTTCCAAACTCTAATGTCACATTCAGTTTTTTTTTGTATCTTTTTCTTTAGAGTTTCTTGATTCTATTGTCTCTCAATTGTCTTCTTCTTCTTCTTCTTCTTCTTCTTCTTCTTCTTCTTCTTCTTCTTCTCTTCTTCTTCTTCTTCGATTTTGATCTCTTCTTTTTTTAGCACTTCTATCAATCTATTATTCATAATTTTATTCGATATTTTCTTCTCTTTTTCTTCTCCTTTTTCTTTTCTTTTTTTTTTCTTTTCTTTTCTTTTTTCTATTCTTTTTTTCCATTTTTTTTTCTTTTTTTCTTTCTTTCTTTCTTTCTTTCCTTCTTTCTTTCTTTCTTTTCTTTTTCTATTCTTTTATCTTTTTCTTTTTTTCATTTTTCTTTCTTTTTTTTTTTTCTTTTTTTTCTTTTACTTTTTCTTTTCTTTTCTTTTTCTATTCTTTTTTACTTTTTTCTTTTTTCTTTCTTTTCTTTTTCTATTTTTATCTTTCTTTTCGTTTTCATTTTTCTTTCCTTTTTTTTTTTTTTTTCTTTTTTTTCCTTTTTTCTATTCTTTTTACTTTTTTCTTTTTTTCTTTCTTTTATTTCTTTTTTTTTTCTATTCCTTTATCTTTTCTTTTCGTTTTCGTTTTCGTTTTTCTTTCTTTTTTTCTTTTTTCTATTCTTTTTTCTTTGTCCTTCTTTTTCTTTTTTCTTTTTTCCTTCTTTCTTTCTTTTCTTTTTTCTTTTCTTTTCTTTTTTCTGTTTTCAATTTTTTTCTTTGTCTTTCTTTTTTTCCTTTTTTCTTTTTTTCTTTTTTCTTTTCTTTTTTTCTTTTTTCTTTTTTCTATTTTTTTTCTTTTGTCTTTTTTTCTTTTGTCTTTTTTTTTCTCTTTTTTTCTTTTCTTTTTCTATTCTTTTATCTTTTTCTGTTCTTTTTTACTATTCTTTTTTCTTTCCTTTTTCTTTTTTCTTTTCTTTTCTTTTCTTTTTTTTTCCTTTTTTTCTCTGTCTCCTTTTTATCACTCTCATTCACTGTATCAGTTTCACTTCTTTTTTATCATTTATTCTTTAAAAAATTTTCATTCG
Organism: Doryteuthis pealeii; assembly: GCA_023376005.1. Classification (NCBI taxonomy): domain Eukaryota; kingdom Metazoa; phylum Mollusca; class Cephalopoda; order Myopsida; family Loliginidae; genus Doryteuthis; species Doryteuthis pealeii. The sequence goes on from CM042148.1 coordinate 118,300,250, forward strand.
GATTCACGTGTTATGTTAAAAATATTTTCTGGCTTTCCACGACTTTACGGAGGTACATCAAAAAGTCCGTAGTATAATGAAGAAAATAAAAGCACTGTTTGTTTTCTGACATAACCAGTGTTGGGTTATTTAATGTTGATATCAGTTTTTTCTTTTGTATTCAATTAAAAGATTGGTTGGTTTTACGGCATGTTAACCCTTGTTGGGTTATCTAATGCCAATCAAAGTTATATGGTTGGCTGGAGAGGCGTTGTGTAATGGTTAGAGTTGTAGGAAATAGACTCGTCGACCAGAGTTCAAATTCACATCGTATAATTCTCTTAGGGTGGAAAAGGCATGAATTCATCTCTGCCCAATCATCACATTTATGGATAAACAATTGGTTGTTACGATTTTTGTGGCCATTTTTTGGCTGCAAATAGAGATTTCTTGTTTTCCTCAGTGTTAGGCAGAATCCGTGGTTGTTCCTTAATGAATAATCCTTGGTTTTTCTTTAGTGAAAAATCCTTGTTAAGCAGAATCCTTGGTTGTTGATCCGTTCATCCGTGTCGAATACGGACAAATGAACGGATTTCAAGATCGGTGATTAAATAGTTAACTAACCACATATTCGAGTGCTGGTTGGCTGGCTTTAATCCACGTGGCCACGCAGACTCTATAAGTTTAAGTGGTGGATTCCAGCACACCTTAAATCACAAGATATTGAAGCGCGTTGTGTAATGGTTAATGGACTCGTCGCCCCGAGTTCAAATCCTGGACATGGTAAATGCATTTCACTTAGCGCTAATACCCATGGGAAAGGTATGAATCCTACTGTCCCTCCAGCTATGGGTAAATAGTAGGGCAAACTGGGCTCTTTGACCTTGGTTAGGCAACCAGTCTAGAAGAAGGAAAACTCTGCATTCAAACCTGTTGAACTCCGCTTAAGAAATTGACCTTGTGTCGCATCCTGCTCGTGCGGAGGGGTAGGTAAATATATATATATATATCACAAAATATTCCAACATCGGTCAGACTGAACTCTTTAGCTTTGGTAAGGCATTGCCTTTCATTGGCGCCACTGGTGTTGTACAATAAACCCAGCCATTATTTCTTTTAGACGATTTTTATTAACCTAAATAATCTAACCACCTTTCAAACACAACAACGGGAAACATGAGAGGAAATTCTTTTTCTCTGGTTTTATTCATCTCATCTCATTCTTTCACAATTTCTCATTTTTCCTCGTTAATACTACTAGGAAAAAAGAAGACGGGGTTAGGGTTAGTTTAATGGGAAAATAAATAACAAATTTATCAGTCAAGTGTGGTTCCCCTTTGTTTATGTTAGACTTATAGGAAATAACCCTTTAATCTATTGAATGTTGTTCAAAATACCAGGACTCATAAATTAAAACTCTCAAAATTATTTTTCAAAACTAATGTAAAGCAAAACTATTTTAGTAACAGGGTGGTGAATTCATGGAATGAACTATCATCATCAATAGTGAATGCCCCATCACTGAACTCCTTTAAGGCAAGGTTGGATAATATATGGGAAGATTATAAATATTCTGTGGAAATAAGATGTATGTTTGGAATTTATGGATCAGCTGACAATTCTCAGACTTAATATACAAACTGAAAAAGATATATTAATATGTTTTTGTTTCTATAGGCATTTACTATTTATTAACTATTTATTTCTTACCTAGCGTGCAAAACGTATTATTGTCTGTTATGTGTGGTTTCTGTTATATTATATATATATATATATATATATATATATATATACATAATCATATAACAATAGACGCTTGTTATTGTTAACGGTGAGTTGTCTGGTTCTTGGAGTTGCCAACACTTGCGGCAGCTTATTTCTTCTTACCTCCTGAGACGTCACAAAAACGTTCAGATCAAGTCACGTCGGTCTCCGTTCTGCGAATCTAAAGAAAACACAACGTGGGCGCAGAAAGCATCGACGAAACAAGTCAGAAAAACGCAGACTCTTCGCCTCCGATCAATCGGCTGGTCAGGTTAAACTCTAACACTTATATGATTGTCACAACTCTATCACTTTTGTGGCAAACTCCCAACCTTTTTTATTATATATGTGCTAGAAGGCGGTGGCTAAAGGTCTTAATGTACTGGGTATGTCGTTTAAACTGTATCTAGTAGTGAAGTTCCAATTCCGGAGCTCTGAGGAGTGTGAAGTACCCCTTCATCATCATTACTTCCAGGTACACTTTGAATCTGAGTAGAAGTACCTCTTAGGCACATCTATTGATAAATAGAAAGAAATTAGTTTTTGAAACGTGTTAAAAATTGAGGTTTTAAAAAATTGAATACTCATAAGAATGAATAAAACAAAAGTTCTCCGTATAAAATAACCAAACAAGGGTTTGACATGCCGTAAAATCCAACCAACCAACCAACCAAACCAATCAACCAACCAACCAACCAACCAACCAACCAGAGACCAAATGAAAACTCTACAACCGCTCTACTTTCTTCGAGTTTCAAGAACCGATAACGCAACACTGAGTTCAGCATTAAATAAACAACAATGGCTGACTTGTAAAAAAACAAAAAACCCAACCCCAAACAGACAATCAACGAGCATTACACGAAACTCTTGGCAGAAAAATGGTAGTTCTGGATGAGTAGTATAAGTTACAAGGATGAACGCAATTCCCTAACCTCAAGGCATACAATAAACTGGACGGGTTGACATGCCATTAAAATCAATCAATCAATCTTCATAAACAATCTATGTAAAATCAAAATGTGTCTAAGCTGAACCGATTGAGAAAACATCTATTTTGAGATAGAGGTTATTCTATTTTTATCTGTCCCAAAATAATTGTTACATTTTGTGTATGAAACTTGAATGCAAATGGAACAATATTTTGGATTGAGGTAATATAATTTTGAAGACATGCTCGATATTTATTTAAAACATGTTTTTTGATGGAATTTGTTATTTTTTGTAAAGCCCAAGAGGAGGAGGGTGGAAAAGTAGTCATTGAGTATACGCAGACACACCCTCGTATGTAAAAAGGACAGTGGGTCACACAAACTGGAAGTTTCACGTATGTTCATGTTTTTCTTTCGAAGATTTTAATTAATTTGTTTGTGATCTTGTGTTAGTTGACTGGTTGGATTTTACGGCATTTCAACCCTTGTGTATGTCAAAGATGTTTTTGTTTATTCATTATTGTTGGGTTCCATTATTGGAATTAACAAGTACTACCACTCCGAGCCAGTGGATCTGGGAGTAATGTCAATGAAAAAGTACTCCACACTTCCCAGAGCTCCAGAATATGAACCTCACTACTAGTTAAAGTTCAGTCATACCAGGACATTAAGACCCTCAGCCACGCCTTCTAGCAATATTGATAGGCAGAGTTTGGTGGTTGCCATTAGAGCAATCGTATAGGGCTTGACGGGATCAGCCAACTGATCGGAGAGGGCTCTCCGACCGACTGTCTAGACCAAGTAAGGTTCAGTATGACTGAGTGAATTTATAATTTATCTATTTTTAAGAAGATCCCGCTTTTTAAATGACCTTGTGCCGAACTTGCCTCTAGCGGTGAGGTTAGATAAATAAATTAGAAGATTCTGTCCTTAAGCATCTCAGGTCACCACCCCCGACCAAAAAGTGGTCAATAAGTGAGTGTTACCCCTGCAGGTTTTTTTTATAATTGTTTTTTATAACTGAATTTATAATTTACTAGCAGCAGCTACCCGACGTCACCTGGGTAGAGGGGGATTGTGTTTTAAAGTTAGTCCCGCAAATCCTTATTACTGGATCATGAGTTGAATCCTTGTGAGATGCAATTAAATCCCTATGTAAAAAATAGACTTTACATTGATCCAGCTACTCTGAAAAGAAATGTTAATGTCTACTACTAAAATAGTAAATGAAAAAAAAAAATTCCATGCTGTTATCATTTTAAATTTTTTTTTTAATTATCTTCACGAATATAAATCAAATTCTATTATTTTGCTCAAAAATCAAGCCCTGGTGATATTTAATGTGTATATATATATTTACTTTGTTGTTAATTTTTATTTTTGAAGTTTACTCCGGACATACATATACACACAACTGCCCTTTAGATATGTATAGATTTTTATTTTTTTGTAGAGTATCCCTTTTTTTTAAATGACCTCATGCCAAACTTGCCTTTAGCGGTGAGACTAGATAAATACAATTAGAAAAAGACAATTTTGGTATTCGTATTAGCAAATACGATTGTCAAATTGTCGATTATTCTGTGAATCTTCAGACTGAATTTATCTCAGCGCTTTTATGAAATTAGTAGAAAATGTAATTTATCGGTTTTACTTACATGCATCCATTTCCATACACCTCTTCAGATGACAATTCCATGTTTACACGAGTTTGATCGTAATCAAAATTCGGATTCGTTGACTGTTGCTTTGACAAAGAAATTTTGTTAACCCAAGAATAGCTCTTTGGATATCGGAAATGCAAAATAGACTGACCGCTTGACCCCGAGGGAGCACGTTTAATGATAAATCATCCTTACTCTTTCCAATACTCAAACCAAAACGTCTCAAAGGTGCAACGTGTCTTCTTTCCTTCTTCTGCACCAACGACCTCCTCCCTCCCGACCCCACCCCCAAGAGCGCATCATTTGATGACTGGTGGAATGAGAACAGAAATGTAACATCTCCGTACTGATACAATGACAAGACTCAATCATGACCATTAGTTATTACGTGTCAGCGCTTCGGCCACCAACCCTAATCGCCATTGCCGATTTGGCCAATCGGCTGTACGCAGCTGAAATGCAGTTTTCCCCTCTCCTCCCAGCCCCCGAACCCGTCTCCATCTTACGTGGTTGATACAGACCCAGTGCTATGTAACAAATACAAACGACCGGGCAATAATTAGTCATGCTGAAGATGGGATACCGCTAGGATTGAAACGTCGGCATTGATTTTCGAAAGCAACAAAATCAATTTTTTTTGTCCTGTGGAGCCATTTGATTGGATTGAAACAGCTGCTGCTGTGGTATGAGGTTTATGTCAATTATAGTGAAGTTGTTTAAAAATAACGAGTTTTGAGAAACTTGACGTGGACTCAGAGGATCGCCCTTCTACACACGATCGTATCATTGTTTGATTTAGATGAATAGTGCATGGGGCACGGGGAAACTCCAATGGTTTATCAACATGACTGACTGCTATCAAGAAATGTTAAACGAGCATTTCTAACCTGTAGATTACAAGACTTGCTCCAAAAGTAAAATAGGCAGAGTGGGGCATATTATCGCCAGACAATGAGGGAGTCTAACTATTTTCAGGGGATTGTTTCTGCAGAAAACAAACAGTTTAGGTTATATCTTGGAGGACAATCCTTCCCGCTTAATTCTTTTCTCTACTCTGCTGCTGTCCACATGTACAAAAAACACAGATATTTAGTGCATTCAAGAAGGTTAACACATATTATCCAATTGAGTTTGTGATATTGCAAAAGCTCATGACTCAAAAATAAATTATGAAATGTGGAAGAAGAAATACTTTAAGCTTCCATTTAAACCATCGATGAACATTTACTGTACAGCTGATTGTAGATCTGACATCCTAATGTCTCCAGTAAACTTTTTATGTTTGTATGTTATGGCAATCACATGTTTGCATCACTATTGGTCATAGTCGAGACATAGACAAGCGATCAGAGTACTTATCTTCTTTGACCAATGAAATCTGAGAGTGATAAGTCTATCACTAACTGGCTTGAAGACCATTTCTGACCACAAAAGACACAACCAAATTCGTTTTCTGTCAGTTGAACGTTTCCTGCTCCAGTAGGTGTTGCCATCTCCTCTCTGATGCTGTCCATTCTTAGAAAATCTAACTTCAACTCAGAGCGGCAATGTCAATATTGTATTTTGGAGCTTTTTTCTGGTCTATTTGAGTTAGGTCTATTGAGCATGTTCCTGAAGACGCAAGGTTGATCTTTGTATGTTTGGACCTTTTTATTCTGGGCTACGTCTACATTATGGGTATTTATTTTTGTTAGAATTTATATTTCGCTGTGTAACCCAGGAAAGGTATGTTTAGGATACTCAAGGGTTTTCCAGTTTTTTTTGTGGTGCCCTTCTCCTCCATCGGAAGGTGTTGAGCAGGCAAGGAGGGTCCCAGACGAGATCAGCATCTCAGTGACTAGCCAATAGACAAACCTACTGTCACTTGTGGTACCGTGAATAGCATTAGACTATACTATGAATTCAAACCAGTTTTTGATCCGCTTATAAATTGGCCTTGTGGTGAAAGGTTGGGTAAATAGATATAATAATCATGTAAAATCATTTTTCGTGGGCTTAGGTCATCCCTATTGTGTTAGATAGAAACGAAAGGTCAGTTAACGTACTGAAAAAAAAAACGATTTTCTTCTTGTGTGTCCAGTGGAAAGGTCGGAGAGCTATCATCTGAACATAATAGAATACTATGAATCTCGCTAATACTAGAAAAACATTGTGATAATATATTTATTTAATGAAAATGTACATTGGAATATGGTATAAGGGCCAATGAATTGCGATAAAGACAGGAGGCGAACAAATGCAATCTCGATTACGCATACAAATTGATGGTAAAAGATGTGAGAAACAGATGGAAAACTAAGATGTGCAAATACATAGTTCTCTTCTGTCTCTCTCTCTCCTCTCTTAATTCTCTCTCTTACACTTCTCATTAACACACACACACACACACACACACACACAGCAATTCTCTCTTGGCTTTTGCCTGCTCCGACCCTTACAAGAGAGTCCGTCGAATCTGCAAACCAGCCCACCCCTTCCACCCAATCACCTTAACTGGACTGCCAGTTCAATGCTTGGTCAAAGTCAAGTGTAGGAGATGGTCATCTCTAATGAGTGGACCGTCACCAGAAAATACAAACAAGGGCCGGGATGCAAAGGCAGCGAGTAAAGAATATAAACAAAAGTTGGATGAAGGCAGTTGAGTTTGATGCTAGAGATGGCGTGTGACAGGAAAAAAAGAAAAGGACAGACGG
>CM042148.1:118307381-118342381 GCA_023376005.1 Doryteuthis pealeii
TTTTTTTTTTTTTTATTTCATTTCTTATAATTTTTTTTTTTAAGAGATAAAAGAGAATCCAGGGAATAAAAAATAGTTATAAAATAACAAGAAAAAGTGTAGACAACAAAATAATATTGGGGTAACAGATTTAAGATAAAATAATTCAACTTATTCCTAACCAGTCTGGTCGTGAGGGTGTTACTCATGTATCGTATCTTTGCAGAATAGCCTGACGGAAGCATCTCCCCAGGTCTGAACTTCAGAGCTTTCCTTCTCCTAGGACCAGTTGAAGAGCCCTGAATTCCCTACTTTTACCTATAGCTTGAGGGAGAAGAATTAGATTTCATACCTTTCCCAGGCATAGGGCGTTCCATCGTGAGTAATGGTTAGCAAGCTTGTCTCGGGAGATCCATTACCACTGAATTTGCTGGAGACCAATGCTTGCAACTTAGTGTCACATCCAACCCTTAGAGAATGGGCTTGAGTAAATACCTACGTTTACCGGGGGGGTATTAGCGCAATGTGAAATCAGATTCGTTCAGATTTGAACTTGGCTTAACCGAGTCCCAATTGCTTGCAACAATAACCGTTACGCGATGAGCGTCTCCTATAAACATATTTTACAAGCATAACAAGTACTTGATTTTTAGAGATGTAAGTTTAAAGTTTATATCAGTGATTTCTTCTAAGATTTATTCAAGATATTCATACCCATCCAACACGAGTGGTTCCAGAAAGACGGCTTTCATCCGCCTCTTAACAGTTCTTACTTTAATCCTACCAGTTGTCTAACCACTCTGCCCAACAGATGTCTAGTAAGGAAACCGATTTAGTCGCCGACAAATGCGTCGGGTAATACTGAGTTACGTGCTACCAGATAGAACGCTACCAGTGACCCTGACTAAGGTCGGTTTTAGCCAGTCGCGTAGAGAATTCACCTTGCTTCTGGTTCGATACTGCGTTATGATTTTCTAAATGAAAAAATCAGAAATCTCTTAATAAGTTACAAATGGTTAGATTTTGTGTTCTATTTAGCAATTAAGTTTTCGGATTCCTCAAACCAAAAGGCTTTTTATAAACCAATTTTAGAATTTTTAAAGGAAGCTCTGAACGGCATTTTTATAGACAAAACTAGATTACAAAGGTCTCTATTTTTTGCGACCTCTCTCCAAATTGTTCCGAGTTTGAAATCGACAAACTCGGTCAATTTTTGTTACTTGGAATCTCAATTTTAGGATTGTCTTATTTTTACCATAAGCCTCACCTGGAAACATTTCAGCAAAAATTGAAGGGAGTGGATGACATGGCCTTGAAATTGACATAGAATTACCCATTAATCTTTTTATTTATATATATATTACCAACCTCTCGCGCTGAGCAGCGATAGTTTTTAAGCCGGAGTTAACAGGTTTTAATTTAAGTTTTCATTTCTTTTAGAATGGTTACCTAGCCATAGTCAAAAGACCAGTCTGTCCTACTATTTTACAAATAGATAGAAGTAGCCCGCAGGATAATAGAGATTCTTATCATAGTTGATGCCATACCTTTCCCAAGGGTATTAGCAACTATAGTGAAATGCCCAAGAGCCTCGTCCAGCATTTGAGTCCATTTCCTACGACTCTAACTATTTTTCACAACGCGCCAACCCATTATTTATTTATTTTTATATTTATTTTATAATATATATGTATATATCAGCCGATGAATTAACAGCAGTAGCAAGTAGACGAGTTAACAATAAGAACCCCTCATCATCTCATCTATTCAACCCCTTGTCCGTCTTCTCTCGCCATAGACCACCCGAGTAAGGGTATATAACATATATAGTTGGTTATATTTGGAATAAATAGCGGCACAATATCGGTGATGGTCATTGTCTGATAAATCGTTTAGCCGATAAACCTAGTCACCAACGCTGTGACTCACACACACACACACACACACATATATATGCAACACACGCGCGCACGTGTTATATATATAATATAATATATATATATTATATATGATATATATTAAGTAAGTAGTAAAAATAACGAAAAAGATTAGATTGAAAGCAGAATAGTCTTACATTGAGCTCTATCAATTATTGATTATTGCTAAAGTACTATATCTATGAGGGAGATTTTATCACTTTATCCATATATTATATATAATATAATAAAGTAAAAAAGTAAAGTCGTCAGAGCGGCCTTAATGGTATCGCCAATCAGCGGGAGTCATCCCCTTTTCACTAGCGCCAGAACCAAGGAGATGCTTTTTGCGTCTGAGGTGGAGCGCCACAGCTTACCATCAACTCCTTACTTTACATGCACAATCCTGTGCTACTCATCGCGATCGAACGAGGAGGTGGGCGGGGGGGGAGGGGGAGAGGGGGGGGGGGGGGGGGGGGTGGGGGGTGGACGGGGAGAGGCGGGGGGAGGGGGGGTGGGAGGGTGTCGTGGGGGGGAAACCTGTGATTTCTAGCCGAAAGCTCTACCACTGAGCCTAGAGAGAGAGAGAGAGAGTGAGAGAGAGAGAGACTGGAGAGACTAGCCGAGAGACAGACGAGAGAGAGGGGGGAAGGGGGAGAGATGAGAGAAGTTTCTGTAATTTTTAAAAACAAAGTGAATGTTACAGCCACAATTTTTTTAGCGGCCATTTTAAAGCCGGGTATTGTTGAGAAAGGGTTTTCTACAACTAAACGGTAAACATTGGAAGTAATGGTTATCTCCCTTGTCTGTTAGTCTCCATAAAAATGTCCCCTTACTCGAAACCTCCTAATTTTTGTATTATTTATATTCCTTTTCTGCCAGTCACTTCATATTGCCAACAGTATTCATTGCACCAGTTCTATTTAGCGCTCAGATGGATCAATAAAATCTTGCTCTCGCCAATATCTCTTCCCCCCCCACAACCCGACATCGTCTTTGTCCTTTTTCTTTTTTTTCTCCGTCACACGCCATCTCTAGCCATCCCAACTCAACTGCTTCATCCAACTTTTGTTTTATATTCTTTACTCGCTGCCTTTTGCACCCGTGTCCTTGTTGTATTTTCTGGTGACGGTCCACTCATTAGAGCATGACCATCTTCCATGACAACTTGACTTTGACCAAGCATTGAACTGGCCATCGGTAAGGTGATTGGGTGGGAAGGGGGTGGCTGGTTTGCAGATTCGACGGACTCTCTGGTAAGGTCGGAGCAGGCAAAAGCAGAGAGAATTGCTGTGTGTGTGTGTGTGTGTGTGTTGTGTGTGTGTGCTGTAAGATGAGCAGAGACGAGAGAGTGAGCAGGTGACCGAGAGAGCAGACAGGAGAGAACTAAATGTATGCACATCTTAGTTTCCCATCTGTTCTCACATTCTTTGTACCATCAATTTGTATCCGTAATTCCGCAGATTGCATTTGTTCGCTCTTTCCTGTCTTGTTATCGCAATTCATTGGCCCTATACCATATTCCAATGTACATTTTCTATTAGAAATAAATATAGTTATCACAATGTTTTCTAGTATTAGCGAGATGGTCATAGGTATTTCTATGCATCAGATATAACTCCCACCTTCACGACACAAAAGAAAATTCGTTTTTTTTCAGTACTTAACTGCACCTTTCGCTTTCTATCTAACACAATAGGATGACTAAGCACGAAAAATGTATTTTACATGATTATTATATCTATTACCCACCCTTTCACCACAAGGCCAATTTATAAGCGCGATCAAAACTGCGTTTGAATTCATGTATTAGTCTTATGCTATTCAGGTACACAAGGTGACAGTTAGCGTTTGTCTATTGGCTAGTCACTGAGATGCCGATCTCGTCTTGGACCCTCCTTGCCTGCTCAACACCTTCCGATGAGGAGAAGGGCACACAAAAACAACTGGAAAACCCTTGAGTATCCTAAACATACCTTTCCTGGTTTACACAGCGAAATAAAATTCTAACAAAAATAAATACCCATAATGGTAGGACTAGGCCAGAATAAAAAAGCGTCCAAACATACAAAACCTCAACCTTGCGTCGTAGGAACATGCTTCAATAGACCTTAACTCAAATAGCACCAGAAAAAAGCTCCAAAACATAACAATATTGACATGTGCCGCTCTGAGTTGAAGTTAAGATTTCTTAAGAATGACAGCATCAGAGCAGGGAGTATGGGCAACACCTACTGGAGCAGGAAACGTTCAACTGACAGGAAACAATTTGCGTGTGTCTTTTTGCGTCAAAATTGGTCTTCAAGCCAGTTAGTGATAGACTTATCACTCTCAGGATTTCATGGTCAAAGATAGATTAGATTACTCTGATCGCTGGTCTATTCTTCGACTATGACCAATAGTGATGCCAAAACATTGTGTTATCCATAACATACAAACATAAAAAGTTTACGTGGCAGACATTAGGATGTCAGATCTACAATTCAGCTGCTACAGTAAATGTTCATCGATGCGTTAAATGGAAGCTTAAAGTATCTTCTTCACATTTTCATAATTTATTTTTGAGTCATGAGCTTTTGCATATCACAAACTCAATTGGATAATATGTGTTAACCTTCTTTGAATGCCACTAAATATCTGTGGTGTTTTTGTACATTGTGGAACTAGCAGAGTAGAGAAAGAATTAAGCGGGGAAGGATTGTCCTCCAAGATATAACCCTTAAACTGTTGTTTTCTGCAAAACAATCTCCCTGAAAATAGCGTTAGACTCCCTCATTGTTCTGGCGATAATATGCCACTCTGCGCTAATTTACTTTTGGAGCAAGTCTTGTAATCTACAGGTTAGAAATTGCCGTTTAACATTTCTGATGAGCAGTCAGTCATGTTGATAAACCATTGGAGCTTTCCCCCGTGGCCCCATGCACTATTCATCTAAATCAAACAATGATACGATTCGTTAGAAGGGCGATCCTCTGAGTGCCACGTCAAGTTTCAAAACTCGTTATTTTAAACAACTTCACTATAATGACAAAACCTCATACCCACGGCAGCAGCCTTGTTTAATCCAATCAAATGGCTCCACATAAAAAAAAAAAAAAAAAAAAATAAAAAAAAAAAACGGGGAGGGGGGGGGGGGACAAAAAAAATGATTTTGTTGCTTTTCGAAATCAATGCCGACGTCAAATCCATAAGCGGTATCCCATCTTCAGCATGACTAATTATGCCCGGTCGTTTTTCGTATTTGTTTACATAGGCCACTGGCGTCTGTATCACCACGTAAGATGGAGACGGGTTCGGGGCTGGGCGAGGAGGGAGGAAAACTGCATTCAGCTGCGTACAGCCGATTGGCCAAATCGGCAATGCGATTAGCGGTTGTGGCCGAAGCGCTGACCACGTTAATAACTAATGCGTCAGTGATGAGGTCTTGTCATTGTATCAGTACGGAGATGTTACATTTTTCTGTTCTCATTCCACCAGTCATCAAATGATGCCGCTCCTTGGGGGTGGGGTCGGGAATGGAAGCGGTACCAAGACCGGGGGGAGGTCGTTGCGCTGCAGCGAAGGAAGGAAAGAAGACACGTTGCCACTTGAGACGTTTTTGGTTTGAGTATTGCGAAAGAGTAAGGGAGATATCATTTAAAACGTGCCTCCTCCGGGTCAAGCGGTCAGTCTATTTTGCATCCGATATCCAAAAGCTATTCTTGGGTTAAAAAATTCCCTCTTGTCAAAGCCAACATCAACGAATCCGAAATTTGCATACGATCAAACTCGTTAAACACTGGGATGATTGTCATCTGAAGAGGTGTTGGAAATGGATTGCATGTAGTAAAACCGATTAAATTACATTTTCTACATAATTTCATAAAGCCTGATAAATCAGTCTGAAGATTCACAGAATAATTCGACAATTTTGCAATTCGTATTTGCTAAATACGAATACCAAATTGTCTTTCTCTAATTGCTATTTATCTTAGTCTCAACCGCCTAAAGCAAGTTTGGCATGAGGTCAATTTAAAAAAAGGGGATACTCTACAAAAATAATAAATCTATACATACTAAAGCGGCAGTTGTGTGAATGTATGTCCGGGTAAACTTCAAAAATAAAATAATTAACAACCAAAAGTAAATATATATATACACATTAAATATCACCAGGGCTTGATTTTGAGCCAAAGATAAATAGAGATTTGATTTTATATTCGGAAGAAATTAAAAAAAATAAAATTTAAATGATAACAGCATGGAATTTTTTTTTTTTCATTTACTATTTTAGTAGTAGACATTAACATTTCTTTATCAGATAGCTGCGATCAATGAAAGTCTATTTTTGTTACATAGGATTTAAATGCGAGCATCTCACAAGGATTCAACTTCATATTCCAGTAATAATGGCATTTGCGGACTAACTTTAAAAAACCATCCCCCTCTACCCAGTGACGTCGGGTAGCTTGCTGCTAGTAAATTATAAATTCAGTATTAAAAAAACAATTATAAAAAAAACCTGCAGGGTAACACTCACTTATGTGACCACTTTTTTTGGTCGGGGGTTGGTGACCTGAGAGCTTAAGGACAGAATCTATCTAATTGTATTATTCTAACCTCACCGCTAGATGCAAGTCGGCACAAGGTCATTTAAAAGCGGGAGATCTTCTTAAAAAATTAGTAAATTATAAATTTCACTCAGTCATATTGAACCTTACTTGTTAGACAGTCGAGTCGGAGAGCCCCTCTCCGCATCAGTTGGCGATCCCGTCAAGCCCTATAACGATTGCCTAATTGGCAACACCAAACTCTGCCTATCATATATGGCTAGAAGGCGGTGGCTGAGGGTCTTAAGTCCTGCGGTATGACTGAACTTAATAGTAGTGAGGTTCATATTCTGGAGCTCTGGAGTGCTGAGTACTTTTTAACATTTGAACATTACTCCCAGATCCACTGGCTTCGGAGTGGTAGTACTTGTTAATTCAATAATGGACCCAACAATAATGAATACAACAAAAACATCTTTGACATACACAGGGTGAAATGCCGTAAAATCCACCAGTCAACTAACACAAGATCACAAACAAATTTAATTAAAATCTCGAAAGAAAAAACATGAACATACGGCGAAACTTCCAGTTTTGTGTGACCACTGTCCTTTTTACATACCGAGGGTGTGTCCTGCGCTAACTCAATGACTACTTTTCACCCTCCTCCTCTTGCGGCTTTACCAAAAAATAACAAATCATCAAAAAACATGTTTTAAATAAATATCGAGCATGTCTTCAAATTTATATTTACCTCATCCAAATATGTTCCTTTGCGAATTCAAGTTTCAACACAAAATGCTAACAATTATTTTGGGACAGTATAAAAATAGAATAACCTCTAATCTCAAATAGAATGTTTCTCTCAATCGCGTTCAGCTTAGACACATTTTGATTTTTACATATGATTGTTATGAAGATTGATATTGATTTTAATGCATGTCAACCCGTTCCAGTGTTATTGTATGCCTTTGAGCGATTTAGGGAATTGCGTTCATCCTTTTGTAACTTATACTACTCATCCAGAACTACCATTTTTGCTGCCAAGGACGTTTCGTGTAATGCTCGTTGATTGTCTGTTTTGGCGGTTTGGGTTTTTTGTGGGTTTTTTACAAGTCAGCCATTGTTGTTTATATTAATGCTGAATCACCCCCCCCCTGTGTTGCAGTTATCGGTTCTTGAAACTCGAAGAAAAGTAGAGCGCGTTGTAGAGGTTTTCATTTCGTCTCTGGCTGCGTTGGTGGTTAGTTGTTGTGGTTGATTGCGTTGCTTTGGTTGGTTGGTTGGATTTTACGGCATGTCAACCCTGTTTGTTATTTTATACCGAGGACGTTTTGTTTATTTCATCTTGATGAGTATTCAATGTTTTTAAACCTCATTTTTAAACACGTTTTCAAAACTAATTCTTCTATTTAATCAATAGATGCTGCCCTAAGAGGTACTTCTACTCAGATTCAAAGTGTACCTGGAAGTAATGATGATGAAGGTACTTCACACTTCCTCAGCAGCTCCGAATTGGAACTTCACTACTAGCAATACAGTTAACGACCATACCCAGTACATTAAAGACCTTAGCCACCGCCTTCTAGCACATATATAATAAAAAAGGGATTGGAGTTTGCCACAAAAGTGATAGAGTTGACAAATCATAATAAGTGTAGAGTTTAACCTGCACCAGCCGATGATCGGAGGCGAAGAGTCTGGTTTTTCTGACTTGTTTTCTCGATGCTTTCTGCGCCCACGTTGTGTTTCTTTAGATTCGCCAGAACGGAGACCGACGGACTTGGATCTGAACGTTTTTGGACGTCTCAGGATGGTAGAAGAAATAAGCTGCCGCAAGTGTTTGGCAACTCCAAGAACCAGACAACTCACCGTTAACAATAACAAGCGTCTATTGTTATATTGATTATGTAATCATATATATATATATAAATATATTATATATATATTATTATATAACAGAAACCACACATTAACAGACAATTAATACTTTTGCACGTAGTGTAGAAATAAATAGTTAATAAATAGTAAATGCCTATAGAAACAAAACATATTAATATATCTTTATTCAGTTTGTTATATTAAGTCTGAGAATTGTTCAGCTGATCCATAAATTCCAAACATACATCTTATTTCCACAGAATATTTATAATCTCCATTATATTATTCCAAAACCTGCCTTAAAGGAGTTCATTTGCATGGCATTCACTATTGATGATGATAGTTCATTCCATAATTCACCACCCTGTTACTAAAAATAGTTTGCCTTTACATAGTTTTGAAAAAATAAATTTTGAGAGTTTTAATTTATGAGTCCTGGTATTTGAACAACATTCAATAGATTAAAGGGTTATTTCCTATAAGTCTAACATAAACAAAGGGCGAACCACACTTGACTGATAAATTGTTATTTATTTTCCCATTTTAAACTGAACCCTAACCCCGTCTTCTTTTTTCCTAGTAGTATTAACGAGAAAAATGTGAAATTGTGAAGAATAAGATGAGATGAATAAAACCACGAGAAAAAGAATTTCCTCTCATGTGTCCCGCGTTTGTGTGCCGTTGAAGGTGGTTAAGATTATTTAGGTTAATAAAAATTGTCTAAAAGAAATAATGGCTGGGTTATTGCTACAACACCAGTGGCCGCCCAATGAAAGCAATGCCTTTACCAAAGCTAAAGAGTTCAGTCTGACGATTGTTGGAATATTTTTGATATTATAAATATATTTACCTACCCTCCGCACGAGCAGGATGCGACACAAGGTCAATTTCTTACAGCGGATTCAACAGTTTGAATTTCAGCAGTTTCCTTCTTCTAGACTGCCGTTGCCTAACAAGGTCAAAGAGCCCCAGTTGCCCTACTATTTACCTCATAGCTGGAGGGACCCAGTAGATTCATACCTTTCCCATGGGTATTAGCGCTAAGTGAAATGCATTTACCATGTCCAGGATTGAACTCGGGGCCGACGAGTCCATTAACCATTACACAACGCGCTTCAATATCTTGTGCATTTAGGTGCTGCTGGAAACCACCACTTAAACTCTATAGAGTCTTGCGTGCGCCACGTGGATTAAAGCCAGCCAACCAGCACTCGAATATGTGCTTAGTTAACTATTTTAATTCACCGATCTTGAAAATCCGTTCATTTGTCCGTATTCGACACGATTGAACGCGATCAACAACCAAGGATTCTGCTTAACAAGGATTTCACTAAGAAAAACAAGATTATTCTTAAGCAACAACCACGGATTCTGGGCTAACACTGAGAAAACAAAGAAATCTCATTTGCCAGCCAAAAAATGGCACAAAAATCGTAACAACCAATTGTTTATCCATAACATTGATGATTGGGCCAGAGATGAATTCATGCCTTTCCATCCTAAAGAGAATTAATACCATGTGGAATTTGAACTCTGGTTGACGAGTCTAAATTTCCTACAACTCTAACCATTACACAACGCCTCTCCAGCCAACCATATAACTTTGTTCGGCATTAGATAACCCCAACAAGGGTTAACATGCCGTAAAACCAACCAATCTTTTAGAATACAAAAGTAAAAAACTCATATCAACATTAAATAACCCAACATGGTTGGCATGTCAGAAACAAACAGTGCTTTTATTCTTCATTATACTACGGACCTTTTTGATGTACCTCCGTAAAGTGTGGAAACCAGAAAATATTAACAGAACACGTGAATCCGAATGAAAATTTTTTAAAAAGAATAAATGATAAAAAAGACAGTAAACACTGATAACAGTTGAAATTGAGAGTGATAAAAGGCAGACAGAGAAAAAGGGAAAAAAAAAGAAAAGAAAAGAAAAGAAAAAAGAAAAAAGGAAAGAAAAAAAATAGTAAAAAAGAACAGAAAAAGATTAAAGAATAGAAAAGAAAGAAAAAAAGAGAAAAAACAAAAGAAAAAGACAAAAGGAAAAATAGAAAAAGAAAAAAGAAAAGAAAGAAAAAAGAAAAAAGGAAAAAGGAAAAAAAAGAAAGACAAAGAAAAAAATTGAAACAGAAAAAAAGAAAAGAAAGAAAAAGAAAAGAAAGAAAGAAGCGAAAAAGAAAAAGAAAAAGAAGACAAAGAAAAAAGCAATAGAAAAAAAAAAAAAAGAAGAACGAAACGAAAACGAAAGAAAAAGATAAAGCAATAGAAAAAAGAAAAGAAATAAAGAAAGAAAAAAAAAAAGTAAAAAAGCAATATTATTGAAAAAGGAAAGAAAAGAAAAAGAAAAGAAAAAAGGAAAGAAAAATGAAAAAACGAAAAGAAAAAGATAAAAGCAATAGAAAAAAGAAAGAAGAAAAAAAGAAAAAATGTAAAAAGAATAGAAAAAGAGAAAAGAAAAAGTTAAAGAAAAAAAAGAAAAGAAAAAAGAAAGAAAAATGAAAACGAAAAGAAAAAGATAAAAGAATAGAAACGGAAAAGAAGAAGAAAGAAGGAAAGAAAGAAAGAAAGAAAGACAAAAAGGAAAAGAAAAATGGAAAAAAAGAATAGAAAAAGGAAAAAGAAAAGAAAAAAGAAAAGAAAAAGGAGAAGAAAAAGCAGAAGAAAATATCGATAAAATAGAATAATAGATTGATAGAAGTGCTAAAAAAAGAGAGATCAAAATGCGAAGAAGAGAAGAAGAAAGAAGAAAGAAGAAGAAGAAGAAGAAGAAGAAAAGAGAAGAAGAAGAAGAAGCAAGCAAGACAATTGAGAGACAATAGAATCAAGAAACTCTAAAGAAAAAGATACAAAAAAAAACTGAATGCGACATTAGAGTTTGGATAAGGTTGTTGATAGGGAGGAAGTTGAAAAAAGAACGAGGGGGTGAGGTGGCGAGTGTAGATAATTCAAAGATACTAGTCACAGAGCGAACTGAAAGAGACAAGAATAGGCAGCGAAGAAAATGGAATTAAAAGAGGAAATCTATTGAGACAGTTTTGTTGCTGTGGTATTGACTATTCATAAGCACGCCACAATTGCTGGTCAAGCCATCAACGCGTTGGCAATTGTCAATATTATCATCTCTGTGTGTGTGTGTTGTGGTATTTGTTTGACCATTTGCCAACGCGTTTGGATGGCTGACCAGCACTTGTGGCGTGCTTATGAAAGTTCATACCACAGCAACAAAACCTTGTCTCAATAAGATTTTCCTCTTTTATTCCATTTTTTCCTGCCTATTCTTTCTTTCAGTTCTCTCTTGTGACTAAGTATCTTTGGAATTATCTACACTCGCCACCTTCCACCCCCTCGTCTTTTTCTCAAACTTCCTCCCTTATCAACAACCTTTCCAAACTCTAATGTCGCATTCAGTTTTTTTTTTTGGTATCTTTTCTTAGAGTTCTTGATTCTATTGTCTCTCAAGTCTTCTTCTTCTTCTTCTTCTTCTTCTTTCTTCTTCTTCTTCTTCGTCTTCTTCTTCTTCTTCTTCTTCTTCTTCTTCGATTTTGACTCTTCTTTTAGCACTTCTACAATCTATTATTCATAATTATTCGATATTTTCTTCTCTTTTCTTCTCTTCTTTTTCCTTCTTTTCTTTTCTTTTCTATTCTTTTTCCATTTTTCCTTTCTTTTTTCTTCTTCTTCTTTCTTTCCTTCTTTCTTCTTTTCTTTCTTTTTTTTCTATTCTTTATCTTTTTCTTTTCGTTTTTCATTTTCTTTCTTTTCTTCTTTTTTCTTTTACTTTCTTTCTTCTTTTTCTATTCTTTTACTTTCTTTTTCTCTTTTCTTTTTTCATTCTTTTATCTTTTTCTTTTCGTTTTCATTCTCCATTTTTCTTTCTTTTTCTTTTTTCTTTCCTTTTTCTATCTTTTTACTTTTTTCTTTTTCTTTCTTTATTCTTTCTTTTTTCATATTTCCTTTATCTTTTCTTCGTTTTTTTCGTTTTTCTTCTTTTTTTTCTTTTTCTATTCTTTTTCTTTGTCCTCTTCTTTTTCTTTTCCTTCTTTCTTTCTTTCTTTTTTCTTTTCTTCTTTTTTCTGTTTTTCAATTTTTTTCTTTGCTCTTTTTCCTTTTGTCTTTTTTCTTTTCTTTTCTTTTTTCTTTTTTCTTTCTATTTTTCATTTGTCTTTTTTCTTTGTCTTTTTCTCTTTTTCTTTTCTTTTTCTATTTCTTTTATCTTTCTGCCTTTTTTTACTATTCTTTTTCTTTCCTTTTTCCTTTTCATTTTCTTTTCTTCTTTTTTTTCCTTATTTTTTCTCTGTCTCCTTTTTTTTATCACTTCTCATTCACTGTATCAGTTTTCACTGTTTTTTTATCATTTATTCTTTTAAAAAATTTTCATTCGGATTCACGTTTCTGTTAAAAATATTTTCTGGCTTTCCACGGACTTTTACGGACGGCTACATCAAAAAGTACCGTAGTATAATGAACGAAATAAAAGCACTGTTTGTTTTCTGACATTGCCAAACCAGTGTGGGTATTTAATGTTGATATCAGTTTTTTCTTTTTATTCAATTAAAAGATGGTTGCTTTTACGCATGGTTAACCCTGTTGGGTATTCTAATGCCAATCAAAAGTATATGTGGCTGGGAGGCGTTGTGTAATGGTTAGTTTTTTTGAGTTGTAGGAAATAGACTCGTCAACCAGAGTTCAAATTCACATTCGTATTTAATTCTCTTAGGATGGAAAAAAAGGGGGGGCGGGGCAAGTGAAAATTTTTCATTCTACCTGCCCCAATCAATCACATTTATGGATAAACAATGGTTGTACGATTTTGTGGCCATTTTTGCTGCAAATAGAGATTTCTTGTTTCCTCAGTGTTAGCAGAATCCGTGCGTTGTTCCTTAATGAATAATCTTGGTTTTCTTTAGTGAAAAATCCTTAGTTAAGCAGAATCCTGGTTGCTGATCGTTCAATCCGTTCGAATACGCGACAAATGAACGGATTTCAAGATCGTGATTAAATAAGTTAACTAACCACATATTCCGCAGTGCTGGTTGGCTGGCATAATCCACGTGCGCCACGCAGACTCTATAAGTTTAGTGGTGGATCCAGCACACCTTAAATCACAAGATATTGAAGCGCGTAGTGTAATGGTTAATGGACTCGTCGCCCGAGTTCAAATCCTGGACATGGTAAATGCATTTCACTTAGCGCTAATACCCATGGGAAAGGTATGAATCCTACTGTCCCTCCAGCTATGGGTAAATAGTAGGGCAAACTGGGCTCTTTGACCTTGGTTAGGCAACCAGTCTAGAAGAAGGAAAACTCTGAATTCAAACCTGTTGAACTCCGCTTAAGAAATTGACCTGTGTCGCATCCTGCTCGTGCGGAGGGGTAGGTAAATATATATATATATATCACAAAATATTCCAACATCGGTCAGACTGAACTCTTTAGCTTTGGTAAGGCATTGCCTTTCATTGGCGCGCCACTGGTGTTGTACAATAAACCCAGCCATTTATTCTTTTAGACAATTTTATTAAACCTAAATAATCTAACCACCTTTCAACCACACAACGCGGAAAATGAGAGGAAATTCTTTTTCTCTGGTTTTATTCATCTCATTCTTATTCTTTCACAATTTCACATTTTTCCTCGTTAATACTACTAGGAAAAAAGAAGACGGGGTTAGGGTTAGTTTAATGGCGAAAATAAATAACAAATTATCAGTCAAGTGTGGTTCCCCTTTGTTTATGTTAGACTTATAGGAAATAACCCTTTAATCTATTGAATGTTGTTCAAAATACCAGGACTCATAAATTAAAACTCTCAAAATTATTTTTCAAAACTAATGTAAAGCAAAACTATTTTAGTAACAGGGTGGTGAATTCATGGAATGAACTATCATCATCAATAGTGAATGCCCCATCACTGAACTCCTTTAAGGCAAGGTTGGATAATATATGGGAAGATTATAAATATTCTGTGGAAATAAGATGTTATGTTGGAATTATGGATCAGCTGACAATTCTCAGACTTAATATACAAACTGAAAAAGATATATTAATATGTTTTTGTTCTATAGGCATTTACTATTTATTAACTATTTATTTCTTACCTAGCGTGCAAAACGTATTATTGTCTGTTATGTGTGGTTTCTGTTATATATATATATATATATATATATATATATATATATATGATTACATAATCAATAAACAATAGACGCTTGTTATTGTTAACGGTGAGTTGTCTGGTTCTTGGAGTTGCCAACACTTGCGGCAGCTTATTTCTTCTTACCTCCTGAGACGTCACAAAACGTTCAGATCAAGTCACGTCGGTCTCCGTTCTGCGAATCTAAAGAAAACACAACGTGGGCGCAGAAAGCATCGACGAAACAAGTCAGAAAAACGCAGACTCTTCGCCTCCGATCAATCGGCTGGTCAGGTTAAACTCTAACACTTATATGATTGTCACAACTCTATCACTTTTGTGGCAAACTCCCAACCCTTTTTTATTATATATGTGCTAGAAGGCGGTGGCTAAAGGTCTTAATGTACTGGGTATGTCGTTAAACTGTATCTAGTAGTGAAGTTCCAATTCCGGAGCTCTGAGGAGTGTGAAGTACCCCTTCATCATCATTACTTCCAGGTACACTTTGAATCTGAGTAGAAGTACCTCTTAGGGCACATCTATTGATAAATAGAAAGAAATTAGTTTTGAAACGTGTTAAAAATTGAGGTTTAAAAAATTGAATACTCATCAAGAATGAATAAAACAAAACGTCTCCGGTATAAAATAACCAAACAAGGGTTGACATGCCGTAAAATCCAACCAACCAACCAACCAACCAATCAACCAACCAACCAACCAACCAACCAACCAGCAGAGACCAAATGAAAACCTCTACAACCGCTCTACTTTCTTCGAGTTTCAAGAACCGATAACGCAACACTGAGTTCAGCATTAAATAAACAACAATGGCTGACTTGTAAAAAAAACCCACAAAAAACCCAAACCCCAAAACAGACAATCAACGAGCATTACAAAACGTCTTGGCAGCAAAAATGGTAGTTCTGGATGAGTAGTATAAGTTACAAAGGATGAACGCAATTCCCTAACCTCAAGGCATACAATAACACTGGACGGGTTGACATGCCATTAAAATCAATCAATCAATCTTCATAAACAATCTATGTAAAAATCAAAATGTGTCTAAGCTGAACCGATTGAGAAAACATCTATTTTGAGATAGAGGTTATTCTATTTTTATCTGTCCCAAAATAATTGTTACATTTTGTGTATGAAACTTGAATGCAAATGGAACAATATTTTGGATTGAGGTAATATAATTTTGAAGACATGCTCGATATTTATTTAAAACATGTTTTTTGATGGAATTTGTTATTTTTTGTAAAGCCCAAGAGGAGGAGGGTGGAAAAGTAGTCATTGAGTATACGCAGACACACCCTCGTATGTAAAAAGGACAGTGGGTCACACAAACTGGAAGTTTCCACGTATGTTCATGTTTTTCTTTCGAAGATTTTAATTAATTTGTTTGTGATCTTGTGTTAGTTGACTGGTTGGATTTTACGGCATTTCAACCCTTGTGTATGTCAAAGATGTTTTTGTTGTATTCATTATTGTTGGGTTCCATTATTGGAATTAACAAGTACTACCACTCCGAGCCAGTGGATCTGGGAGTAATGTCAATGAAAAAGTACTCCACACTTCCCAGAGCTCCAGAATATGAACCTCACTACTAGTTAAAGTTCAGTCATACCCAGGACATTAAGACCCTCAGCCACCGCCTTCTAGCACATATATGATAGGCAGAGTTTGGTGGTTGCCATTAGAGCAATCGTATAGGGCTTGACGGGATCAGCCAACTGATCGGAGAGGGGCTCCTCCGACCGACTGTCTAGACCAAGTAAGGTTCAGTATGACTGAGTGAATTTATAATTTATCTATTTTTTAAGAAGATCCCCGCTTTTTAAATGACCTTGTGCCGAACTTGCCTCTAGCGGTGAGGTTAGATAAATACAATTAGAAGATTCTGTCCTTAAGCATCTCAGGTCACCACCCCCGACCAAAAAGTGGTCACATAAGTGAGTGTTACCCCCTGCAGGTTTTTTTTATAATTGTTTTTTATACTGAATTTATAATTTACTAGCAGCAGCTACCCGACGTCACCTGGGTAGAGGGGGATGTTTTAAAGTTAGTCCCGCAAATCCATTATTACTGGATCATGAGTTGAATCCTTGTGAGATGCCCAATTTAAATCCCTATGTAAAAAAATAGACCTTACATTGATCCAGCTACTCTGAAAAGAAATGTTAATGTCTACTACCTAAAATAGTAAATGAAAAAAAAAAAAAATTCCATGCTGTTATCATTTAAATTTTATTTTTTAATTATCTTCACGAATATAAATCAAATCTCTATTATCTTTGCTCAAAAATCAAGCCCTGGTGATATTTAATGTGTATATATATATTTACTTTGTTGTTAATTATTTTATTTTTGAAGTTTACTCCGGACATACATATACACACAACTGCCCTTTAGATATGTATAGATTTATTATTTTTGTAGAGTATCCCCCTTTTTTTTAAATGACCTCATGCCAAACTTGCCTTTAGCGGTGAGACTAGATAAATACAATTAGAAGAAAGACAATTTTGGTATTCGTATTAGCAAATACGATTGTCAAATTGTCGATTATTCTGTGAATCTTCAGACTGAATTTATCTCAGCGCTTTTATGAAATTAGTAGAAAATGTAATTTATCGGTTTTACTTACATGCAATCCATTTCCATACACCTCTTCAGATGACAATCATTCCATGTTTACACGAGTTTGATCGTAATCAAAATTCGGATTCGTTGACTGTTGCTTTGACAAAGGGAAATTTTGTTAACCCAAGAATAGCTCTTTGGATATCGGAAATGCAAAATAGACTGACCGCTTGACCCCGGAGGAGCACGTTTAAATGATAAATCATCCTTACTCTTTCCAATACTCAAAACCAAAACGTCTCAAGTGGCAACGTGTCTTCTTTCCTTCTTCCTGCACCAACGACCTCCCTCCCTCCCGACCCCACCCCCCAAGAGCGCATCATTTGATGACTGGTGGAATGAGAACAGAAAATGTAACATCTCCGTACTGATACAATGACAAGACTCAATCACTGACCATTAGTTATTACGTGGTCAGCGCTTCGGCCACCAACCCTAATCGCCATTGCCGATTTGGCCAATCGGCTGTACGCAGCTGAATGCAGTTTTCCCCCTCCCTCCTCCCAGCCCCCGAACCCGTCTCCATCTTACGTGGTTGATACAGACGCCAGTGCCTATGTAAACAAATACCAAACGACCGGGGCAATAATTAGTCATGCTGAAGATGGGATACCGCTAGGATTGAAACGTCGGCATTGATTTTCGAAAAGCAACAAAATCAATTTTTTTTGTCCTGTGGAGCCATTTGATTGGATTGAAACAGCTGCTGCCGTGGGTATGAGGTTTATGTCAATTATAGTGAAGTTGTTTAAAATAACGAGTTTTGAAACTTGACGTGGCACTCAGAGGATCGCCCTTCTACACGATCGTATCATTGTTTGATTTAGATGAATAGTGCATGGGGCCACGGGGGAAACTCCAATGGTTTATCAACATGACTGACTGCTCATCAAGAAATGTTAAACGCAATTTCTAACCTGTAGATTACAAGACTTGCTCCAAAAGTAAAATAGGCAGAGTGGCATATTATCGCCAGACAATGAGGGAGTCTAACCTATTTTCAGGGAGATTGTTTCTGCAGAAAACAAACAGTTTAAGGTTATATCTTGGAGGACAATCCTTCCCCGCTTAATTCTTTTCTCTAACTCTGCTGTCCACATGTACAAAAAACACAGATATTTAGTGCATTCAAGAAGGTTAACACATATTATCCAATTGAGTTTGTGATATTGCAAAAGCTCAATGACTCAAAAATAAATTATGAAATGTGGAAGAAGAAATACTTTAAGCTTCCATTTAAACCATCGATGAACATTTACTGTACAGCTGAATTGTAGATCTGACATCCTAATGTCTCCAGTAAACTTTTTATGTTTGTATGTTATGGCAATACACAATGTTTGCATCACTATTGGTCATAGTCGAGACATAGACAGCGATCAGAGTACATCTATCTATCTTTGACCAATGAAATCCTGAGAGTGATAAGTCTATCACTAACTGGCTTGAAGACCATTTCTGACCACAAAAGACACACCAAATTCGTTTCTGTCAGTTGAACGTTTCCTGCTCCAGTAGGTGTTGCCCATCTCCTCTCTGATGTGTCATTCTGAGAAATCTAACTTCAACTTAGAGCGGCAATGTCAATATTGTTTTTTTGGAGCTTTTTTCTGGTCTATTTGAGTTAGGTCTATTGAGCATGTTCCTACGACGCAAGGTTGAGGTCTTTGTATGTTTGGACCTTTTTATTCTGGGCTACGTCCTACCATTATGGGTATTTATTTTTGTTAGAATTTATATTTCGCTGTGTAAACCAGGAAAGGTATGTTTAGGATACTCAAGGGTTTTCCAGTTTTTTTGTGTGCCCTTCTCCTCCATCGGGAAGGTGTTGAGCAGGCAAGGAGGGTCCAAGACGAGATCAGCATCTCAGTGACTAGCCAATAGACAAACCTACTGTCACCTTGTGTACCGTGAATAGCATAAGACTATACTATGAATTCAAACCAGTTTTGATCCGCTTATAAATTGGCCTTGTGGTGAAAGGGTTGGGTAAATAGATATAATAATCATGTAAAATACATTTTTCGTGGCTTAGTCATCCCTATTGTGTTAGATAGAAACGAAAGGTCAGTTAAGTACTGAAAAAAAAACGATTTTCTTCTTGTGTGTCAGTGAAGGTGGGAGTATATCTGATCATAGAAATACTATGACCATCTCGCTAATACTAGAAAACATTGTGATAACTATATTTATTCTAATGAAAATGTACATTGGAATATGGTATAAGGGCCAATGAATTGCGATAACAGACAGGAAAGGCGAACAAATGCAATCTCGGAATTACGCATACAAATTGATGGTACCAAAGATGTGAGAAACAGATGGAAAACTAAGATGTGCAAATACATTAGTTCTCTCTCTGTCTCTCTCTCTCTCTCTCTCTCTCTCTCTCTCTCTCTCTCTTACACACACACACACACACACACACACACACAACACACACACACACACAGCAATTCTCTCTTGGCTTTTGCCTGCTCCGACCCTTACCAAGAGAGTCCGTCGAATCTGCAAACCAGCCCACCCCCTTCCCACCCAATCACCTTACCGACTGGCCAGTTCAATGCTTGGTCAAAGTCAAGTTGTCATGGAGATGGTCATCTCTAATGAGTGGACCGTCACCAGAAAATACAAACCAAAGGGACACGGGATGCAAAAGGCAGCGAGTAAAGAATATAAAACAAAAGTTGGATGAAGCAGTTGAGTTGGGATGCTAGAGATGGCGTGTGACAGGAGAAAAAAAAAGAAAAAGGACAAAGACGGATGTCGGGTTGTGGGGGGGAGAGATATTGGCGAGACAAGATTTTATTGATCCATCTGAGCGCTAAATAGAAACTGGTCATGAATACTGATTGGCCAATATGAAAGTGACTGGCAGAAAAGGAATAATAAATAATACAAATTAGGAGGTTCGAGTAAGAGGGACATTTTTATGGAGACTAACAGACAAGGGAGATAACCATTACTTCATGTTACCGTTAGTTGTAGAAAACCCTTTCTCAACAATACCCCTTTAAAATGGCCGCTAAAAAAATTGTGGCTGTAAACATTCACTTGTTTTTAAAAATTACAGAAACTTCCTCTCATCTCCCCCTCCCCCTCTCTCTCTCTCTCTCTCTCTCTCTCTCTCTCTCTCTCTCTCTCTAGCTCAGTCGGTAGAGCTTTCGGCTAGAAATCACAAGGTTCCTCGTTCGATCCGTATGAGTAGCACAGGGATCTGTGCAGTAAAGTAAGGAGTTGATGGTAAGTGTGGCGCTCCACCTCAGACGCAAAAAGCAATCTCCTTGGTCTGACGCTAGTGAAAAGGGGATAGACTCCCTCGCTGATTGGCTGATACCGACTTAAGGCCGCTCTGACGACTTTACTTTTTTACTTTATATATATATATATATGGATAAAGTGATAAAATCTCCCTCATGATATAGTACTTTACAATAATCATAATTGATAGAGCTCAATGTAAGACTATTATGCTTTCAATCTAAATCTTTTTCGTTATTTTTTACTAATTAATTAATATATATATATATATATATATATATATATATATATTACACACGTGCGCGCGTGTGTATGCATATATATGTGTGTGTGTGTGTGTGTGTGTGTGAGTCAACAGCGCTTGGTGACTTAGTTTATCGGCTAAACGATTATCAGACCAATGATCCATCACCGATATTGTGCCCTATTTATTCATAAATATAACCAACTATATATGTTATATACCCCTTTACTCGGATGTATATATGGCGAGAGAAAGACGGACAAGGGGTTGATAGATGAGATGAGGGTTCCTTACTTGTTAACTCGTCTACTTGCTACTGCTGTTAATTCATCGGCTGATATATATAATATATATATATATATAATAAAATATATAATAATAAAATAAAAATAAATAATAAAAATAAATTTTGTGAAAATAGTTAGAGTCGTAGGAAATGGACTTCAAATCCTGGACGAGGCTCTTGCATTTCACATAGCGCTAATACCCTTGGGAAAGGTATGCATCCAACTAATCTCCCTCTATCTATTTGTAAATAGTAGGACAGACTGGTCTCTTTGACTATGGCTAGGTAACCATTCTAAAAGAATGAAAACTAAATTAAAACCTGTTAAACTCCGCTTAAAAACTATCCTGCTCATGCGCGAGAGGTTGGTATATATATATAATAAAAAGATTAATGGGTAATTCTATGTCAAATTATCCAGGCCATGTCATCCACTCCCTTCAATTTTTCTGAAATGTTGTCCAGGTGAGGACTATGGTAAAATAAGACAATCCTAAAAATTGAGATTCCAGTAACAAAAATTGACCGAGTTATGTCGATTTCAAACTCGAAAAATTTGGAGAGGGTCGCAAAAAATAGAGACCTTTTGTAATCTAGTTTTGTCTATAAAATGATCTAGAGCTTCCCTATTCCTAAAATTGGTTATAAAAAGCCTTTTGGTTTGAGGAATCCGAAAACTTATCTAAATAGACACAAATCTAACCATTTGTAACTTATTAAGAGATTTCTGATTTTTTACATAGAAATCAATAACCAGTATCGAACCAGGAAGAAAGGTGAATTCTCTACCGACTGGGCTAAACCGACCTCTAGTCAGGTCATCTGTAGCGTTCTACTGGTAGCACGTAACTCAGTATTACCCGACGCATTGGTCGGCGACTAAATCGGTTTCGTTACTAGACATCTGTTGGGCAGAGTGGATTAGACAACTGGTAGGATTTAAAGTAAGACCTGTTAAGAGGCGGATGAACCGTCTTATCTAGCACACTCGTGTCGTGATGGGTATGAATATCTTGATAAATCTTCCATCTTGAAGAGAATTACTGATATAAAACATTTAAACTTACATCCTCTAAAAATCAAGTACATTTTTATGCTTGTAAAATATGTTATAGGAGACGCTCATCGCGTAACGGTTATTGTTGCAAGAATTGGACTCGGTTAACCAAGTTCAAATCCTGAACGAATCTGTATTCACATTGCGCTAATAGCCCCCCCCCGGTAAACGTAGGTATTTACTCAACCCATTTATCTAAGGGTTGGATGTGACACTAAGTTGCAAGCCTGGTCATCCAGCAAATTCAGTGGTAATGGATCTCCGAGACAAGCTTGCTAACCATTACTCAACGATGGAACGCCCTATGCCTGGGAAAGGTATGAATCTAATTCTTCTCCTCAAGCTATGGGTAAATAGTAGGGAATTCAGGGCTCTTCAACTGGTCTAGGAGAAGGAAAGCTCTGAATTCAGACCTGGGGAGAGATGCATTCCGTCAGGCTATTCCTGCCAAAGATACGATACATGAGTAACACCCTCACGACCAAGACTGGTTACGGAATAAGTTTGAATTATTTTATCTTAAAATCTGTTACCCAATATTATTATTGGTTGTCTACACTTTTTCTTTGTTATTTATAACTATTTTTATTTCCCTGGATTCTCTTTTCATCTCTTAAATTATATTATTCATGGCATATTTATTCCTTCCTTCCACCTTTTTCCTTTGACCATTATTTATTTATTTCCCTCTTTTTTAATCCATTTTGTTCTCAACTCTTTCTTTAGCTTACTCTAATTCCTTTACCTACACATTTCCCCCCTCTCCTCCTCTCTCTCTCTCTCTCTCTCTCTCTCTCTCTGCCTATCTGTCTTGCTCTCAATACTGAGTACAGATATATGCTTTTCCTTCTCTGTTATTCGTTTGTTTCTCTCTTTTTATTCCATTTCATTCTCATCTTTTTATTTCTCTTACTTTAATCTATTACCTTTCTCTTCATCTCACACATTCCCCTCTCTTCCCCTCTCCCTATCTCTCTCTCCCCCTTTCTCTCTTTCTGTCTGTCTGTCTGTCTGTCTCTCTCTCTGTCTCCGTTTCTCTCTTTCCGTCTGTCTGTCCCACTCTCTTTTTCTCTGTGTCTGAAAACTAAGCACAAAGATATGTTCCCATTCATTTTGGAAAACCACTCTTCAAATTTCACACTTATTTAACCAGAAAAAAACCTCTCACACTCAACCAATCCTTTAAATTTCCCGCTTTGACTTTTTACTCATCGATGGCCAAGGTCGGGGTGGGGTGGGGGTTGATGTGGTGCGGGTCACGTGAGGCAGATGATGCCAGATACGGAAGGATTATCTAATCCTTTTTGGCACAATAATCACAAGGGAACAATAAAAAAAATCAGGAGACAGGAGAGCAGCAAAATGGCTTATATGACATCGATGATGTAATCAGATCGAAAGAAGAAGAAGAAGAAGAAGAAGAAGAAGAAGAGAAGAAGAAGAAGAAGAAGAAGAGAAAGTGAATGAAGAAGAAGAAGAAGAAGAAGAAGAAGAAGAAAGAAGAAGAAGAAGAAGAGAGTAGCATAGCAGGAGAAGAAGCAGAGAAGAAAGAAAGTGAATGGCGAAGAAGAAGAAGAAAAGAAGAAGAAGAAGAAGAAGAAGAAAGAAGAAGAAGAAGAAGAAATATTTCTTTGCATTATAGAGGAATTCCAGGCTGCACAAGAGGCCCAATAGAATCCTAGGTGTGTTCCCGAGAGGTGGAAGGGTTTGGCAGATTGTCTGGGAAAAGGTTTTTGGGTCAGGTGTTCGGGCCAGTTAGGCGAGACAAATGGATGGACAAATTATTGGGTGGATGTTTTATTAGGGGTAGATGCTTTTTCCATGTGGGTGGGTGGTGGGGGTGGCACTCTACGCTGTTGCCTTTCCCAAGGGGAATCGAATAAGATTGACTTCTAAGTGGATGCTAAAGAAAGAGGAATTAACGACAGTTAAGTTAATAATGCAATCGAGGTAAAATAAAATTAGAAAACGTAAAGGAAGAAGGAGTTTAAGTTTTGTTGTAACAAGGAAAACTCAAGGAGGTAGGTTTTGAAATGAAGGAGAGGAAGGAAGAGATGACTAACTGTGGATTTCGGTTGTTTTTACGGCATGCCAACCATAGGGGTATTTTATGCCAAAGACGTTTTTGTTATTTTCATTCTTAGGTACTCAATTATTTTTAAACTCAATTTTTTGAAATTTTTTACAAACTTATTTTTACTATTTAATCCATAGATGGCATCCTAACAGTACTACCAACACAGTCTGAGTGGACCTGGGAGTAATGGCAATGAAGGGTTATTTCACATTCCCCAGAGCTCCAGAATTGAACTTCCCAATCAGATGCAGTTATACCCGCATTAAACCCTCAGCCACCACATTCTAGCCCATATAAGATAAAGATGGTTGGGTTGCCATAAGGGCAATAGGTTGTGACAATCATATAGGTGCTAGGGTTTGACGTGACCAGTTGATTAACTGTGGAAGAAAGTTTGAGCAAACAGAAAGAGAAACGAAAGAAACGAACGAATGTGGGGACAAAAAGGAAAAATAAATAAGAAAAGTTAAATAGAAAGAGGGAAAGTAGAAAAAAAAGGTTTGGTTTAGTTTCTTTGTTTAATGGCATATAAACCTTCGGGGTTATTTGATAAGAAATCCATTCTTGTAGAGAACGGTTGTAATACTATTTAACCCATGGCTTGTGGGGGATCAATTTCCCAAGGGTATTAGTCCAAATGTGAACGTAATAGCTATACGAAAAGTTCTATATCCACGCTATCTTAACATATATAAATTTTTCATGGTATTGAGCACTCTTTACTTATAACTATAGCACCAATATTATATATATATATATATATATATATATATATATAATATTACACACACACACACACACACACACACATATATATAATATATATATAAGTTTTGGGTAAACTCAACGGAACGAGTCAAAATTCTGACTGATAGAAAGAGAACGACTGAGTCAAGATAATAAATATGGGAAAGTGCTCAATAAGTATTTGTAACATCGTTTCTCAAGTTTCTTTAATTCTTTTCCTTCTTAGTTGGGCCAAGACTTTTTCAGTACTTCGTCATATATATAATTATCTTTGTTTTTGTTGTTGTTTTTTTTTGTTTTTATTGTAGTTTGAGGAAATAAATAGGAGGAATTACTTTCGGGGCGATACTCTTGCGCTATCCAATGGGTTATTGTGTTCCCTGTGTCTGTTGTAGTTTTCATGGAAACTATTAGAAGGCATTTTTTTTTTCGGAAGGACCCTCGTATTTATCAAACTTATAGAAAAAAGTGCATGGAAGAGATAGCTTCCTTTTCTTTTTAAATAGAAGATGAATTTAATAAGAAAGAAAATATGTTCCTATCTTTTTTAGTTAATATATTTGCTTTTTGTTGTTTTTGGTTTTTGGGGATTACGAATTTTTAAGGACAAGATGGTGAAGCCATTGTATTGTAATAAAACTGTCATTTTTATGTTAGCGTTAGAAAAAAAAAACATAGTGATACGCAGACAGATATTATTCACACATACATTTGTACATGCTAACTAAACTGGCAACTGTCAATTTTATTTTATGTGTATTTGTAGATTTCAGCCGTTCGATAAAAAAAGATTTTTGTTTAAAAAAAAAAAACTCCCTAAGAAAATTAAACAAATTTTTAGCAAAGTGAAAATATATTCCTACATTTTTTATTTGGTGTAAACCTTCTCAAAACAAACAACGGACATACAAGTGAATTGTTTGGAATGTGCCAACTGCAAAGTGAAAAGACAATCATATATATATATATATATATATATATATATATATATATATATAAGATATGAATAAACACTATATAGTTATTTACTCAGTTTAACAGTACGGGAAGGAGAAAACCTAATCGCATCCTGCCTGTTACGGAGAGGTTGGTTAAATACAAAAAATAAAGAAAACATAGCTGAATTTTTTGGACTTAAAAATACGACAGTCCGAAAGCAAAACAAATTAATGAATAAAATAACATCTGTTTTTCTTTTAATATCTTTACGGTGTTTTGTGTTATTTTTTCCTCTTTTAAACTTTCCTATTCAAATAATTCTTGTTATTTTTATTCCTACTTTGTCTTTCTTTGATGTCATTTCTTTTGGTCTCATTAAAGTCATTCAGTTTTTCCATTATTTACTTTTTTCTTGGAAAAATATTTTTGTTTACAATTCTTAATCCTTCGTTCTTATTATTTCCCCTCTTTAACTCCACTGCTTTTTTACAAGACAATGGAGTTAAAGTTTTTTTTTACTAACCAACCTTTGAGGGTGGACTGAGCTGTCAGTATCCAAGGGCCCAAAATTCCAACAACCCTCAAATAAATCAGGATTGGTGGGACTTAGAAGATACTATCAGTATCCACTGTAGAGGGATAAGAAGCCCTTTCAATAAAGTATAATGAGTAATACACTAAACTACGCATGATCGTTGAAATATGTGGAGTGTGGAATACTCCTCTATTGCCATTACTCCTGGAAGTAGTAGTACCCGTTGGAATTCCATCTATGAGCCAAATTGATCTGATCAGAAATTATTTCTATTCAATAGGACTGTGAAAATATGAATATACAATGAACACAATTCCCTAATATCTAGACGGGTTGACATGTTGTTAAAAACAACCAATTGAAAATACATGTTGCAGTTCAAAAATATTTTCCTATGCAATATTTTATATAGTAAGATATATTTCCAAACTAAATATGATTTTCTTTTGTGTTCAGAGTTTCAATAGGATTTTGTAATAAATGATACCTAATGATATCCGTTTGATTGTATAATATACCCCCCCCAAAAAAAAAAAATTAAGTTTTTTATAAACCATTTGAGTAAGGTGAACAAGACATGCTGGATATTAGTGGATAATTGGAGAAGAATAATAATAATAATAAGAAAGTCTGCCTTACTCTTTAACCTTAGAAAGAGGGGAAATAGTTGAATTCGTAAGGGCATTAGCCAAATGTGAAATGCAAACAGACACGTCCAGGATTTGAACTCGTGATGCTGTTTCCATATCGTACGACGGTAAGAATCCCATCACGCACTTTAAGTTTAGAAGCAAGGATGAATTCATAAGTGGCGTTCTCTTGTGGACAC
This sequence comes from Doryteuthis pealeii, assembly GCA_023376005.1. Taxonomy (NCBI): domain Eukaryota; kingdom Metazoa; phylum Mollusca; class Cephalopoda; order Myopsida; family Loliginidae; genus Doryteuthis; species Doryteuthis pealeii. The sequence goes on from CM042148.1 coordinate 118,334,449, forward strand.
CTACACATGGACACACCAGTATAAGGTGACCAGCAAAAACCTATATTAGTCAGCTCTGCACCAGATTCTGGATGTTGCGTGGAGGACCAACCAGGGGTGATGGCCGATGGGGGGATTTGGTGAGAGGGAGTCGTGCGTATCCGTGCTGTCAGCGTGATCTGATGATTGTTAATTTCGGGTGATACTGTATGTAATAAACGCTCCAATCAGAGCGTCCGACTGAGTGTAATGGTTAACAAGCTAGACGGACAGACTATTACTACTGAGTTCGAGTCTCACTGGGTGCCTCCTATATTCGTTCTTGTGTCACAACTAAACAATGCTTAACAAATAAATAAACACCCTCTATATTTTTTTAAGACACAGAGCTCTAGAAAATAAATTTCTGATTAAGATACGATAAGGGTAAACGGGTGGGTCTTATGGATTAAGGGGCCAAAAACCCTTTTTGGCCAGGGGCCCAAGTTACTGCCAGTCAGCCCCTTTTAACCTTAGGTTAATAAGGAGCAAAGGAAATAGAGCAACACAGACAGGGAGAGGGAAATAGTATTGTACCACATTTCTAATTGCTTTAAAAACAACATTCGGTATTCTGGATTGTATCGAAGGTGTTTTGTTTCGTTCCTTACAAATCTTCACTCCAAAGATTGTTTCATGCATTTCTCTAAGGACTATGCATGAATCCACGTTTATCATTAGCATTATTATTATTATTCTTTTTCTTCTTATTCTTCTTCTTCTTCTTCTTCTTCTTCTTTATATATATATATATATATATATATATATATATATAAGAGAGTTTTATAATTTGCTTGAAGCATTGTGTATATATTGGTTAGGAGGTTGATTTAGAAGGCTATCACAATGCAGGTGCAAAGAAAAAAATAATACGGTAACAATGGTGTTGTGTGTTAACCTGTATTTTATTTATACAGGTTAACACACAACACCATTGTTACCGTATTATTATTTTTTCCCCTACACCTGCCTTGTGATAGCCTTCTAAATCAACCTCCATATATATATATATATATATATATATATATATATATATATATAGTCATCCACAGACAGCATGTTTCGAAGTATCACGTCTCTTCAGTGTGGCTAGACATTTGCAGGCTACTTTCAGCCGAGATGTAAACTCGATTGATTCATAATCAGTTAGGCTTCTTAACCACTCGACCATCATCCCTACAAATTGGGGAGGATTTTAACTGATAAATACTCACATCTGTATACATGTAAAGACCCCAGACAGTGCTCCATCCGTTCCAATATGTAAGATGCGACACAAGGTAAATTTCTTGAGCGGAATTTAACAGGTTTGAATTCAGAGTTTTCGTTCTAGAATGGTTTCCTAGCCAATGTTAAAGAGCCCAGTCGAACCAGGAACCTTGTGGTTTCTAGTCGAACGCTCTACCGACTGAGCTAAAATACTCCACCGTTATTCTCATTAATGACATTAACTCTTTCTTTTCCGCTTTCACCTGTTTGTTTTCATTTTATTTATTTATTTTTAATTAATTAACACTTTCCAATCTTTCCTTTCATCTGTTCCATCTTTTTTAAATTTCACCTTTCTTCCTTATTTATTCATCAAAGTTAAGTTTGTTCTCTTTTTTCTTCCCCTTTTCAAATGTTAGTTTCTTTTATCATCATTTTTACCCGCCATTATTTTTTATTCATTCATATTTTCCTCCAGCAAAGTTTTATAAACATGCAAATGGATTTTTGTTTTGTGCCTTCTTTAGTCTCAACAATTTCCTCAATATTTTATTCATCATATTCGGTTGTATTTTCATTGTTTTTACTTTTTGTTCTTTAATCATTTTACAGTTTATAAGGGAAAGCGTCAAAAGCACCTGCCTATTTTTTATATCGTATCTTTTGATGAACGGAAAGTTTTCCAGCGATGACGATCGGCTTTCTTGCGTGTTAAAGCGATATAATCAACAAGTAATGTGTTTCTATTTCTGGTCTTTATTTCAACGGTGGCTTCTTATAAAACTAGAAAACTTATTCAGGTTTCTGTCTAAATTTTGCAGCTAACGCCCACACAGAGTTGAGAAGTGTCCGACAAATCTAAAAATGGGCTAAACGGTGGTTCGAACAGACATAAAGTATCCGGTTTAGAACCTTTCTGAACGCCTCTCGTATATATATATATATATATATTATATATATATATATATATATATATACATAAAACAAAATTCATTTTGCAGACCTTTTTTTTAATTTTATATATATATATATATATATAATATATATATATATATAAAATAAAAAAAAGGTCTGCAAAATGAATTTTGTTTTTTAAATACTTTTCTGCAGTAGAAAAAAATGTCTTTTGAAAAAGCATAGTGGCTTTGAGCTTTTTTCATAAAACTTTCTTTTTGCATTTTCTTAATTATACATATATATATTATATTATATTATATTATTATATTATATAATTATATATATATATATAATATATAATATTATATATATTATATATATATAAGTAATCCACAGACACGTGTTTCGAAGTATCACTTCTCATTAGTGTGGTTATACATTAATAGCTACCCCTGGCCGGGTTTGGGACCAGAATGAACTTTCGTTGGCCAATCCTCTTACCCGTGCGGCCAGAAGCAGCTGTCAAATATATATATATATATATATATATATATATATATATATATATATATATATATATATATATATATATATATATATATATATATATATATATATATATATATATATATATATATATATATATATATATATATTAAAAGCGTGTCGTGTAAAGCTTATTGTTGTAGGAAATTAATTCAATCTTGTACAAGGCTGTTTGCATTCCAGCTCTAATACACTTGGGAAAGCTATGCATCCAACTATTCTCCCTGTAGCTATGTGTAAATAGTAAGGTAGATTGAGCCAATTAACTTTGGTATGGCAACCGGTCTAGGAAAAGGAAAACATTTATTTGTTTGTTTCATCATAGACTCTCTACAAGCATCATCTCTATGTAGGGTATACTTTTCTTTACAGGCTTCGTTTCAGTAGAGGCGCGAGACTGTTTGCATTTCACACAGCGCTAATATCCTTGAAATAAGTATCAATACAACTCTCTCTCTCTCTTTCTCTTTCTCTCTCTCTCTCTCTCTCTCTCTTCTCCTCTCTCTCTCTCTCTCTCCAGCAATGGGTAAATAGTATCACATACTATTCTCTTTAACCTTGGATAGGTAACCAGTCTAGGAGAAGTAAAACTCTAAATTCAAACCTTTTAAACTCCGCTTAAAAGAAATTGGCCATGTGTCCCATCTTACTCGTGCAGAGAGATTGTTTAAAGACATGTTACTTTGAAATACACATTTAATACACCAAAGCGAATAAAAGACTCCAAATAGAATAGGATAGACACAATATTGCTCAACTTATTAGAATTTCGATCGTGAATGAATACCGTAAACAGACTGACTGATAAATAAACAGATTGGTAGACTGAGACGCCGCTCTCTAGACGCGCTTCCGGTAAGAAAAAACGAAAAACAACAAAAAAGCCAGAACAAAATACGAGCTAGACAGACATGCATAAAATTGACCTCGGTGGTATCGTTGTATGCACGTGGGATGTTTTGTTTGTCTATATGAACTTGTTCATTTTCCCCGATACCCTTCATTGCTTTTCATTGGATTGACGGTGGTACGTCAGAAAAAGATGAAGGTGGGGGTGAGGGATAAAGGGGGGCAGAGGGCCATCGGGGGGGGGCAGAGGAGGGGGTGCTGGAGGTGTTGCATTTTCGTCTGTGAGCCAAAGGCATTTGCAAGATAATCAAATTAATCGGATTAAATGCAGGAAAGGCAACAATAATCGGGTAAGATTCAATTCTTCTTTCTGTGTCACAAAGACTTTGATTAAAGTAACCTAATTTGGGGCGGTTTTTATTAACACTTTCATTTCCACCTCACCGGCCTTACATGGGACTTTGTCAAGGTGAGTGAACGTATATATATATATATATACATATATATAAACGAGGGTGGAAGGGAAAGAGTGGTAAGGAGAGAAGAACAAGAGAATTGAAAGGAAAGGAATTTGAAGCCACGGAGAGGGGGGGTAATTAAATAATAGAATAAATTAGAAAGAAGAAGAAGAAGAAGAAGAAGAAGGGGGAGGAATGAAAAGGAAAAGTAAGAGTTCCGTAAAAATAAATAAAACAGCAGGTAGTAAATAACACCGGAATGTAACGTAATTTTAGAAAAAAAAAAAAAAAAAAAAAAGCAGCAACTAAACCGGAAAACAATAAAACAAAACCAATAAACATTACTAGAAAAAATTTACATCTGTTTATATGTCGGAAATAGAAAAACAAAAAGATAAGTTTGATTTTTGATTGCAAACTCGACGTTATAACGTTTCGGTTTTTGCAACCTTCTTCGGGACTTGATGTAAGTGAAATGTTGTATGGTAGTGGTGGTCGTGGATGACTTTCGAAAACTGGGAGCGTTGTTAGTTGTATATGAAGAAAGTGGGAATAACCAGTGTCGGCCTAGCGTTAGTTCTGGGACGCATGAACATTTTCAAGAAGTTTGTATGTATGTATATATTTAGGAGATTTTGTTTAACATTTGGTTTCTTTGTTTGATGGCATATCGACCTTCATGGGTTATAAATTGCCAAAGCCGTCCTTGTAGAAGAACAATAGTGATACTATTTAACTCATAGCTGGGAGGATAAGGGGGTGTAGACGCGAAGATTCCTTATCTTCAAGAACGAATCGCGTACGTATGGCCTGCGCGAGGAGGGACGTAGCGGTTGACTACAGAGACTGAACTCGTAACCTCCTGATTGTGAGTCGTAGTTCGAACACACACTACTCACCCTCGTTGGCATGTATGTAAATTTCCCAAAGGTCGGGCAGCGCTAAGCGTAATTGGCCCGGATGTAAGATCTTGATGAGTGCAATTACTCATTATTTAAGGCCTACCTTCACACACAGTGGCGCAATGTTTGATATTCCTAACGAGAACAGAGACGAGCGTTGGACAAGAAACTAGTGAACTTTGATGGATTGATCGAAGACTGCTGTAATATTGTTGCAGGTGGAGAGATTTTGTTAGTGGACTTTTGTAGTTGGGAAAGTGATTACCATGGTTGCTTTCGTTCGTCACTTCACAGAAACAATTTCAGGGTGTTCATACCTTTCCCAATGGTATTAGTTTGAAAAGTGAACGTAATGGATCGACTGAAGTTCGAAATCGCTACCTAGGTTGTTGCAGTCCAGCACGTTAACCACTACACCACGGGACTCTTCCCATTGTTTAACATGCATATACATCTACTTTACGATAAAATTTCAAACAGTCTTCACATGGGAGCATCACAGTCTTGGAATCTCCGATATGAGAGTAACTTTATTTAAAAAAAAAGGCAGAATTGATATCACGGAGACCACCTGTGGAAGATTTCTAATATAAGATTTTACATACTGGTTATTTTTTCTATAAAAACATTGTGAGAATTATACCAATTCTTATAAATTAGTGATGCGTGGTTTAATGGTTAGCGTGGCAGGAAATTGACTTGTCGATGCGAGTTCAAATACTGGAGGAAACGGTTTGTATTTCATATAGCGCTAATATCCTTGGGAAAGGTATGCATTCATCTACTCTTCCTCCAGTTATGGATAAATAATAGGGCGGATTGGGCTCTTTAAACTTGGTTAGGTAACCAGTCTTTGAGAAGGAAAACGCTGAATTCAAACCTGTTAAACTCCGCTTAAGAAATTGACCTCGTGTCATCCTGCTCGTGCGTAGGGATTGGTATATATATATATATATATATATATATATATATATATGTACATACATACATCTGACCTGTGTGCAGGGCTGTATGTCGAGGGTTCATGTGTGACAAGGTACATAAAACAATCTGGATCCGTGGGCCATCTGCGTGCTCACAACTGCTCACACACTACTTGTAGAAATGGCCTTCTTCTGTCAAGAAGCGGCAATCACCATATGTATATGTGTGTGTGTGTGTGTGTGTATAAATTCTGATTTTTAGTATATGCAAACCGAATTTTCGTTAAATGTAAGTAAATTCGCCGGATTGATCTAATCAGCGGGACAGCGAAGGAATCTATCCCATTTTCTAGCACTAGACCAGGGATTGGGGTTTTTGCATCTTAGGTGGAGTGACACACTTATAATCAGCTCACCACTTTACCGCACAAGTCATAGTTGTGCTACTGATGCGCAGAGTGAGCTTGTTCCTATGTGGATGTTCTACCGACTGAAATCAGTGCGCATCATACACATGGTTTATTCCTCGGTTGGTAGTCAAAAGTTAGGGTTACACGTTATACACACATTGTGTAACGGTTAGGATCGTTGGAAATGGACTCGTCGACTTGAGTTCAAATCCAGGACAAGGCTGTTCACATTTCATATAGCGCTAATACTTTGGGAAAGGTATGCATCCAGCTACTCACCCCCCAGCTTTAACCTTGGTTATGTAACCAGTCTAGGAGAAAGAAAACTGAATTTAAACCTGAGAAACTCCGCTTGAGAAATTGACCTTGTGCCACATCTTGCAGAGGGGTAGGTAAATATATGTACACCAGTGCGTGTTATACACAAATAATTAGTGTATTATGGCTATTTTTAACATTGGAGATTACCTTTATGAAGATCCTTAAGGAATTTGATAAATCGAGCAGATTAAATTCGTTTAAAAGAACCGGGTCTTACAAAAGACATCTTGGGATTTCAAAATGAAATCATTCCGGTGCCGAAAATGGAGAATCTCTGAGGGAAAAGAATTCTTCATAAATGAAGTAAGCTGATCTCCATTTTGTAAGTTTTCTTTTCGTATGAAAATAATCATAAATAATTCACAAAGAGAAATGTTATTTAATTTCAAAGTCCCAAGTTGACTCCTACGAGAGTCTTTTATTGAAATAATTGATCTCTTAGCTTAAAAGCAAAATTCACCAGTTTTAATACAACTATGGCGGATATATCAAAAACACCAATCTACTGACTTGAAGTATATATTTACCAACCGTTCCGCACGAGCAGGATGCGACACAAGGTCAATTTCTTAAGCAGAGTTTGAATTCAGAGTTTTCCTTCCCAAAGACTGGTTACCTATTCAAGGTTAAAAAGCCTAGTCTGACCTACTATTTACCCATATTTGGAGGGAGAGTATATGGATTCATACTATTCCCAGGGTATTAGCGGTATGTAAAATGCCAACAGCCTCGTTCAGGATTTGAACTTGGGTCGACGAGTTCATTTCCTACAACTCTAACCATTACACCTCGTACCTCCATACTTACCTGACGTATCGTCTCATTAACATCCATAAGGACTCGAAGATGAGAAAATTTAAGATAAATTGGTTTAAGATTCGAACTCAACTACAGCGCATCCCGCTAAACTGTAACAGTCGTAAACAAATGCGCATCAAATATTACCGGACAAACAACTGAATATCCCTCTTCAAAAAAATATCAAACCAGAAGAACTCTTGAATTTTCTTTAAAAAAAAAAAGGAACCTTTTCATCAAACTGATATTGAGGCGCGTTGTGTAATGGTTATCGTCGCTGGAAATGGATACGATCAGACGAGTTCAAATCTTGATGGAGGGTGTTTGCATTTCACATAGGCCTAATGCCCTTGCGAAAGGTATATATCCAACTATTCTCCCTCTAGCTATGAGTTAATAGAAGGACAGACTGGCCACTTTAATCTTGGTTAGGCAACCGGTCTAGGAGAATGAAAACCCTGAATTCAATTCTGTTAAACTCTGCTGAAGAAATTGACCTCGTGCCAATTCCTACTCGCGTGGAGGGCTTGTTGAATATCAATATACAAATTTAATTTGAAACAATTTGGGTCCCTCATTTAAAATGTTGTTTTTTTATTCGA
>CM042148.1:118349881-118367866 GCA_023376005.1 Doryteuthis pealeii
GCATCCAGAAAAGGGTTAATATGCCTAAAATAAATAAAAAAAACAAATAACATCTACAGTATGAACGTAAATTTCCTAACCTCTGGTCATGAAATACCTAGACAGGTTGACAAACGTTAAAATCAAATCGCTCAAAAACGCCACTGTTTCTTGCTGATCCTTTTTCACGATGTGAATTGAGGGAAATTGCATGTGAGTAATAAAAAGTGCAGCAATCATCAAACACAATACGTGTTTGTAAAGACGTCACTAAAAGAGCCTCAGTATCAGTGTCACTGGCGTTTTCAAACACTATGAGACAGTTTGATTTGAACATGGAACTGTCAGAAGTTTCCTCCAAGTAATGCTATGTGGAAAAATCGATGAGAATTTTGAAGGAAACGGTGTTGTAAACATCGCATAAAATTGTCCAAAGAGCTATAATCCTGACCTGCGACAATCTTAAGTCATGTTTTCCAAATCTCATACTACGCTTCATACTAAAACCAAGAAAGGTTTTATGCGCAAAGGACAAGGAGAAAAATGGATATAAAAATGAACGAGTGACATTTACAAAAAGAATACCTGGGTGAATGACAATTTTCTCTGGGTAGATGTTCCGTGGATAAATGCAATTTCAATATTAATTTGTCGCCTAATCTACTCTAAATCTCTAAAGTTACTTGCCAGGAAACACAAAATGAAGGGTATATATATATATATATATATTAGATAATATATATACATTATAATATAATATATATAATTATATACATATATATATATATATTATAATGTAAACCTTCATTTGTTGTTCCTAGCACAAGTTCACTTTAGTCTGGATTTAGTGACAAAATATATATATTATATAAATTATAAATATAAAATATAGTAGGAATATAATATATATAGTACAAAACTTCTCTACAACTATAGTATATTATAATATAATATATAGTGGAAAATTTCTTTAATGTTATGTTCCTCACACAACACGCCCACACATATATATATAAAGTGGGTACCTTGACATACGAGGTACCCCAAGCTTAAAGAGTTTTCCCATGTATGAGGATTCACTCGTGGTCAATTTTTTGCTTGTGGTTGAGTGCCTAAAATGAAGTATGAGTGGTCTTCAGATATGCTTATGTTAATAAGTACATAAACATTTAAGATTCCAAATTTGTTTCGCAAAGAAAAAATATTATTTATAAAAATAATAAACATCTGAAGTATTATAAAATTCTCTCTTTTATTGCTTTTATACAGATTTATTTTCTTATCTAAAGAATTAAAAAAAAAATAGAGCGATTTTAGGAGGTGGGGGTTCTGGAATGGATTAATGGCATTTCAAGGGGAAATTGATTTCTATACGAAGAAATTAAGTTACAAGCGAAACGAATTAAACTCGTAGGTCAACGTATCACTGTATTTTAAGTTGAGTTTGTTTAACTCGTCTGATGATCTTGTGTTATCTGACATTAGAATTAAACTAATTAATTTTTGAGTTCATAATTTGAATATATTTTGGTTTTGAACCCGTTCGAACTTAGGAGGCATCGAATCTCTTTTTTCGCGCGGTTTTCTTCTATTTATATATTGGTGTGCTTGGCGTAATGTTATTGTCGTTGGAAACGAACTTGATGACCCGAGACCAAATCCTATGAAAGAGACTGTTTTGCATTTCACATTGCACTAATACCCTTTGGGAAAGCCAGCTATGAGTAAATACTAGGGTGGGCTGGGATCCTTAACCTTAGTTAGGTAACCTGTCTTGAGAAGAAAACTCTGAATTCAAAACCTGCTGAACTCCGCTTATGATATTGACCATGTGCCACATCCTACTCGTGCGGGGTTGGGATCTATATATATGTATATTGTATTGGAGAGAGAGAAGAGAGAGAGAGAGAGAGAGAGAGAGAGAAAGAGAAGAGAGGAGAGAGAGAGAGTAACAGAGAGTGACAGCGAGAGAGTAAAGAGAGAGAGTAGAGAGAGTGAGTGAGTGAGTGACCACCGTTTGTTAAAAACTAAAAGTAACAAAAATGTAAAGTCGTCGGTGTGTGGCCTAATGTCGGTTATCAGCCAGACAGCAAGGGAGTCTATCCTCCTTTTCATGAGCACTAGACCAAGAGATTGTTAGCGTCGGAAGGCGGAACGGCACACTCCTACCATCAACTCACTTTACTGCACAGATCTCTGTGCTAGTTATACGCGTCTGACTGCGATGGTTCTGCGGGATCGAACCACGAACATTTGTAGTTCCCAATTCACGAAAATAGTTTTCATTGCACCACAAAAGTGTAGCGCAAATATGAGGATATTAAAGGAATAAAAAGCCAAAATGATTATTAACTCAGAACTCTGGGATTTCACGTAACCAATAGTCAGGTGAAAGATTCGTCTCACACACACACACACACACCACACACACACACACACACACCCACAATATATATAGTATATAATAATATATATATATATATATATATATGATGCTTCAATTCCTGACGAAGCTGTCTTTCACATGTGCGCTAATACCCTTTTAGGAAAGGTATTAATCCTATTCTCTCTACAGCTATGGATAAATAGCAACAGGCCGGCTCTTTAACCATGGCTGTGTAACAAATCTTAGAATAGGAAAAAATCTGAATTAAAACAATTAAACCCCGCTTAAGAATTGACCTTATGTTTGAATACTCTTCGTGTGCGTAGGGTTTGGTATATCATTATAATATATATATATACTATATATATATTATATATATATATATGTGTGCCTGTGTGTTGTGTGTGTGTGCGTGTATTTATGGATGGATGGGTGGATATGTTTTATATAAACATATAAATATATCACTAGCATAAAAACATACTGATTTTTTAATCGCGTATAGGCGTATATCCGAATCTTCCAACTCTATATGACAATGTATCCGGAAAGTTACTTTTTGACAGGACTGTATGTATTCACGTACAAGGAAATAAGTTATACTTTTATATAATCGTATATATTTACGAGTGCAAACATACTGAAGATCCTTATTACCCGACGGTGTCCAGGGACATTTTCAATTCTTAGAGCAATTGAGACTCTATCCCAATACTGTGACCACAGTCTCCCCTACCCTCACCGAGCTCGTCCTCACCTTCGTCGATGCCATTCCACTGGGAGTGGGCGAATGAAGAGTTACCTCCCCATTAAATAAATATTCTAGTTGTTTAGCCTCAGATGACCTTCAGGAATAAATATATTTGATTATCTGTCCTCTTGACGGACGTTAATGCTGGCAGTTTGGTTGGTCATGTGAGAGTGGACGTCACTCACTCAAAACCTACCTGCGATTCTCTAGTTGTCCCTACCCCCCACCCCAACAGACGCCGATCTTACCACCTGCATGGGATGTAGTGGGTCAGTGCAGCTGTGGGCCTGGCACGTATTCGACCCTTGTCAAAATCAGATCAGGTCCTCAGCAATACTGAGAATCAAAAAAAGAATAAAAATGATTCTCCTTTTTCTCCGTCCACCATTCAGTGTTAACTTCTTTTTTTTTTCTTTTTTTTTTTTTTTTTGAAAAAAAAGTTGATTTTCTCTTCTTTTTACTTCCTTTGTCGTCGTCGTCGCCGTCGTATTATTATTATTATTATTATTATTATTATTATATTATTATTATTATCAAGACCATGACGTTATAATATGAGAAAAAAACGACAGTGTCTATAGCCTGCACAAAAGGCTCGTTTGATTTGATGGAATATACATTTCAGGAAACAATATATATATATATTATATATATATATATATATATATATATATATATATATTGAGCCGAATGTACACAACCAATTTCTTTATGAAGTTATTTTTTAACTGAAGATACCAGGATTCTATTATTTCTAGTGGCACCTATTACAATCCAAACGGATATTATTAGGTATAATTTATTACCAGACCCTGCAGCATTGGAACTCTATGATTAAAAATATGAATGTGTAGTGTATATATATATATATATATATATATATATATATATATAAAAAAGGTGGTGTGAACAATGCGATTAATATGCCTTATTTCTGTGTATATTCTGTTTGTTTGTTGGCTGCCAAACTGTGTGTGTTTAAATTTGTGTATAGTTTGTTTATGTATTGTTGTAAAGTGTGATAAGTGTGCGTGCCGTGGTTGTTTAAAGTATGTGTGTGCTGTGTTTATGCTTTTGTGTCTTTATTTGTATTTATATTATATATTTATATAATTTTAATTTTTTTTTTTTATTTATTTTTTATTTTTTATTGTTGCTTTATTAATGATCTAATCTCTTTTTTATTGCTATGTGTCTGGGACTAACATTCCAGATATTGCTTGATTGTTTGTATGTTTTATCTTGGCCATGTCGCCTGCTCGGAAAAAAGCTAAGAAACGAGAAAATTCGTTTTGGCCTCAACCAAAACCTTCCCTAATACCTTATATATATATATATATATATATATATATATATATATTATGTTTATTTCATTTTCTTCTAATTATTGTTGTTATTATTATTATTGTATACATTGTTAATGTAATAATGATATATATTAATGTATAAATAATATTGTAATATATATTAATATATATATAAAGTTAGATAATATATATTATATATATATATTATATATATTAATATATATATATATACAATGTTAATATATATTATTATATATATTTATGTTAATGTAATTATAATATAATGTAATTATAATTATAATAATAACACTAATAATAACAACAACAACAATAATTAGAAGAAAATGATATATATATATGTGTGTGTGTGTGTGTGTGTGTATGTTTAAATATGATGTCCTACTCTTGCCAGAGAAGTACTTTTTAAATATTATTTGATTTTAAAAATCATTGAAATCGTATATCCGTACCAGAAATCTTCTCCGAGCGATTTACTTTTTCGGATCTTTTTCTCATATTACCTGTCGTACTTTCAATCAAAAGATTTTTTCAAAAATCTTCTAACCGTTAATCAATTAATGCCCAGTATCAATGAGCTATACCTGCGAGAGTGCTAGTCTCCATAAAAGTTTACAGAACTTAATTATTTCTTCATATTTTCCCAGACAGATGCGAGGTCAAGTTTACAAAGGTCAAGAATATAGAAGTAAAATCTTTCTTGTGGGGGGGGTGCCACGTTCGAATGGCTTGGATAGATAAGTCAGACTCTAACCCCCAACCCTCGCCCTTGGACAGTTGATGGATCCTTATATTTTCCTGTCCGGAATTGTAATCATTGTTTAAGCCTCTTCTGAAATTGACCACTAATGAAGAGGCACATACTCACGTTGATGACTCACGGGCATCACGGCGCTGGACTTACGTCTTAAAAGCTCCCCCTTCCTATGTGTCGGGTGGGTGAGGCTCGTAACCAAACACTCACCTTGCATAAATTAAGTCCTAAATCAGGGCAAAAGGACCTTCTTTTCAAGTGGTCAATCAAATCGACGCGAAGATTTTTCAGAATCAACATTCGCCTCACGTTTCTGTGTGGAAATAAAAACAATATGGTTATACACTGGAATTATTGTCTACTGCAAATATTATGCTTGTAAAATCAGAAGTATCTTCATTTACAGTAAATATAACTCAGCTAGACTTTAATACGGATCATTATTAATAAATAAGATGCTAATTGATATTAAATAATGACTATTTCATAATCATTGAGAATATAACTTAAATAACTAAGAAAAGCGTGACGTCAGTGGGGATATAGTTTCGGTTACAGACAAACAATTACATAATCTCTATTATATTATATATATATATATATATATATATATATATATATATATATATATATATATATATACTTGAATTAGCACATATGTTCTCTCAGATTCATGCAGTACAGTGAACTGGTATGAGTATTATTGTATCACAAGATGGCTGAATTATGAACGTTTTATCAGGATATCTACTATAGAAATTTCATGATGAAGACTGACGAAGAATCTTTCGTCATATCACCAGAAGTTCAGATGTTTATATTTTTGCTTTATCCTAAAAGAAATTATTTCTGGGTCCCTGCGGACGACGTAAAAGGTTTGACGGTTATGAATCAAAAGTCCGATAAAGGGTCATCTTTAAGGTGTGCCGACAGCATGAACCCCCCCCTCTCTCTCTCTCTCTCTCTCTCTCTTCGTCATCCGTCCCTATCGGCGATCGGTTTTGTTGGTCCTTTCCATATGTTCACTTTCTCGCATTTTTTATTTTTCTCTTCTTTTGTACTTTTTTGTATAAGTCGTACAATATCGAGCAATTTGTTTACATGTCTATGTTCAATGAAGTGTTGAATTGAGCAATAAATGAACAAAGTTGACAAAATATTGCAAAACTAAACTTCATCAAAAATCTGTATATATATATATATATATATAACTGGATGCACCAAATCTAAAAGAAAGGTCCCTTCAAAGGTCCCTTCAAAGGTCCCCATCGAATAAAAAAAAACATTTCAAATGAGGGACCCAAATGGTTTCAAATTAAATTTGTATATTGATATTCAACAAGCCCTCCACGCGAGTAGGAATTGACACGAGGTCAATTTCTTCAGTAGAGTTTAACAGAATTGAATTCAGGGTTTTCATTCTCCTAGACCGGTTGCCTAACCAAGATTAAAGTGGCCAGTCTGTCCTTCTATTAACTCATAGCTAGAGGGAGAATAGTTGGATATATACCTTTCGCAAGGGCATTAGGCCTATGTGAAATGCAAACACCCTCCATCAAGATTTGAACTCGTCTGATCGTATCCATTTCCAGCGACGATAACCATTACACAACGCGCCTCAATATCAGTTTGATGAAAAGGTTCCTTTTTTTTTTTTTAGAAAATTCAAGAGTTCTTCTGTTTGATATTTTTGAAGAGGGTATATTCAGTTGTTTGTCCGGTAATATTTGATGCGCATTTGTTTACGACTGTTACAGTTTAGCGGGATGCGCTGTAGTTGATTCGAACCTTAAACCAATTTATCTTAAATTTTCTCATCTTCGAGTCCTTATGGGTGTTAATGTGACGATACGTCAGGTAAGTATGGAGGTACGATGTGTAATGGTTAGAATTGTAGGAAATGAACTCGTCGATCCAAGTTCAAATCTTGAACGAGGCTGTTTGCATTTTACATATCGCTAATACCCTGGGAAAAGTATGAATCCATATACTCTCCCTCCAAATATGGGCAAATAGTAGGTCAGACTAGGCTTTTTAACCTTGAATACGTAACCAGTCTTTGGGAAGGAAAACTCTGAATTCAAACTCTGCTTAAGAAATTGACCTTGTGTCGCATCCTGCTCGTGCGGAAGGGTTGGTAAATATATACTTCAAGTCAGTAGATTGGTGTTTTTGATATATCCGCCATAGTTGTATTAAAACTGGTGAATTTTGCTTTTAAGCTAAGAGATCAATTATTTCAATAAAAGACTCTCGTAGGAGTCAACTTGGGACTTTGAAATTAAATAACATTTCTCTTTGTGAATTATTTATGATTATTTTCATACGAAAAGAAAACTTACAAAATGGAGATCAGCTTACTTCATTTATGAAGAATTCTTTTTCCCTCAGAGATTCTCCATTTTCGGCACCGGAATGATTCATTTTGAAATCCCAAGATGTCTTTTGTAAGACCCGGTTCTTTTAAACGAATTTAATCTGCTCGATTATCAAATTCCTTAAGGATCTTCATAAAGGTAATCTCCAATGTTAAAAATAGCCATAATACACTAATTATTTGTGTATAACACGCACTGGTGTACATATATTTACCTACCCCTCCGCAAGAGTAGGATGTGGCACAAGGTCAATTTCTCAAGCGGAGTTTCTCAGGTTTAAATTCAGTTTTCTTTCTCCTAGACTGGTTACATAACCAAGGTTAAAGCTGGGGGGTGAGTAGCTGGATGCATACCTTTCCCAAAGTATTAGCGCTATATGAAATGTGAACAGCCTTGTCCTGGATTTGAACTCAAGTCGACGAGTCCATTTCCAACGATCCTAACCGTTACACAATGTGTGTATAACGTGTAACCCTAACTTTTGACTACGAAACGAGGAATAAACCATGTGTATGATGCGCACTGATTTCAGTCGGTAGAGCATCCACATAGGAACAAGCTTACTCTGCGCATCAGTAGCACAACTATGACTTGTGCGGTAAAGTGGTGAGCTGATTATAAGTGTGTCACTCCACCTAAGATGCAAAAACCCCCTCCCTGGTCTAGTGCTAGAAAATGGGATAGATTCCATCGCTGTCCCGCTGATTAGATCAATCCGGCGAATTTACTTACATTTAACGAAAATTCGGTTTGCATATACTAAAAATCAGAATTTATACACACACACACACACACACATATACATATATATATATATATATATATATATATATATATATATATATATATATATATATATATATACCAATCCCTACGAGCAGGATGACACGAGGTCAATTTCTTAAGCGGAGTTTAACAGGTTTGAATTCAGCGTTTTCCTTCTCAAAGACTGGTTACCTAACCAAGTTTAAAGAGCCCAATCCGCCCTATTATTTATCCCTAATTGGAGGAAGAGTAGATGAATGCATACCTTTCCCAAGGATATTAGCGCTATATGAAATACAAACCGTTTCCTCCAGCATTTGAACTCGCATCGACAAGTCAATTTCCTGCCACGCTAACCATTAAACCACGCATCACTAATTTATTAGAATTTGTATAATTCTCACAATGTTTTTATAGAAAAAATAACCAGTATGTAAAATCTTATATTAGAAATCTTCCACAGGTGGTCTCCGTGATATCAATTCTGCCTTTTTTTTAAATAAAGTTACTCCCATATCGGAGATTCCAAGACTGTGATGCTCCCATGTGAAGACTGTTTGAAATTTTATCGTAAAGTAGATGTATATGCATGTTAAACAATGGGAAGAGTCCCGTGGTGTAGTGGTTAACGTGCTGGACTGCAACAACCTAGGTAGCGAGTTCGAACTTCAGTCGATCCATTACGTTCACTTTTCAAACTAATACCATTGGGAAAGGTATGAACACCCTGAAATTGTTTCTGTGAAGTGACGAACGAAAGCAACCATGGTAATCACTTTCCCAACTACAAAAGTCCACTAACAAAATCTCTCCACCTGCAACAATATTACAGCAGTCTTCGATCAATCCATCAAAGTTCACTAGTTTCTTGTCCAACGCTCGTCTCTGTTCTCGTTAGGAATATCAAACATTGCGCCACTGTGTGTGAAGGTAGGCCTTAAATAATGAGTAATTGCACTCATCAAGATCTTACATCCGGGCCAATTACGCTTAGCGCTGCCCGACCTTTGGGAAATTTACATACATGCCAACGAGGGTGAGTAGTGTGTGTTCGAACTACGACTCACAATCAGGAGGTTACGAGTTCAGTCTCTGTAGTCAACCGCTACGTCCCTCCTCGCGCAGGCCATACGTACGCGATTCGTTCTTGAAGATAAGGAATCTTCGCGTCTACACCCCCTTATCCTCCCAGCTATGAGTTAAATAGTATCACTATTGTTCTTCTACAAGGACGGTTTTGGCAATTGATAACCCATGAAGGTCGATATGCCATTAAACAAAGAAACCAAATGTTAAACAAAATCTCGTAAATATATACATACATACAAACTTCTTGAAAATGTTCATGCCTCCCAGAACTAACGCTAGGCCGACTCTGGTTATTTCCACTTTCTTCATATACAACTAACAACGCTCCCAGTTTTCGAAAGTCATCCACCACCACCACTACCATACAACATTTCACTTACATCAAGTCTTGAAGAAGGTTGCAAAAACCGAAACGTTATAACGTCGAGTTTGCAATCAAAAATTAAACTTATCTTTTTGTTTTTCTATTTCCGACATATAAACAAATGTAAATTTTATTTCTAGTAATGTTTTATTGGTTTTGTTTTATTGTTTTCCGGTTTAGTTGCTGCTTTTTTTTTTTTTTTTTTTTTTTTTTCTAAAATTACGTTACATTCCGGCGTTATTACTACCTGCTGTTTTTATTTATTTTTACGGAACTCTTACTTTTCCTTTTCATTCTTCTTCTTCTTCTTCTTCTTCTTCTTCTTCTTCTTCTTCTTCTTCTTTCTAATTTTATTCTATTATTTAATTACCCCCCCTCTCCGTGGCTTCAAATTCCTTTCCTTTCAATTCTCTTGTTCTTCTCTCCCTACCACTCTTTCCCCTTCCCCGCCCTCGTTTATATATATATATATATATACCGTTCACTCACCTTGACAAAGTCCATGTAAGGCCGGTGAGGTGGAAATGAAAGTGTTAATAAAAACCGCCCCCAAATTAGGTTACTTTAATCAAAAGTCTTTGTGACACAGAAAGAAGAATTGAATCTTACCCGATTATTGTTGCCTTTCCTGCATTTAATCCGATTAATTTGATTATCTTGCAAATGCCTTTGGCTCACAGACGAAAATGCAACACCTCCAGCGCACCCTCCTCTGCCCCCCCCCGATGGCCCTCTGCTCCCCTTATATCCGCACCCCCCCCACCTTCATCTTTTTTCTGACGTACACCGTCAATCCAATGAAAAGCAATGAAGGGTATCGGGGAAAATGAACAAGTTCATATAGACAAACAAAAACACCCACGTGCATACAACGATACCACCGAGGTCAATTTTATGCATGTCTGTCTAGCTCGTATTTTGTTCTGGCTTTTTTGTTGTTTTTCGTTTTTTCTTACCGGAAGCGCGTCTAGAGAGCGGCGTCTCAGTCTACCAATCTGTTTATTTATCAGTCAGTCTGTTTACGGTATTCATTCACGATCGAAATTCTAATAAGTTGAGCAATATTGTGTCTATCCTATTCTATTTGGAGTCTTTTATTCGCCTTGGTGTATTAGATGTGTGTTTCAAAGTAACATGTCTTTAAACAATCTCTCTAAACGAGTAAGATGTGACACATGGTCCATTTTTTAAGCGGAGTTTAAAAGGTTTGAATTTAGAGTTTTACTTCTCCTAGACTGGTTACCTATCCAAGGTTAAAGAGAATAGTATGTCATACTATTTACCCATTGCTGGAGAGAGAGAGAGAGAGAGAGAGAGTAGTTGTATTGATACTTATTTCAAGGATATTAGCGCTGTGTGAAATGCAAACAGTCTCGCGCCTCTACTGAAACGAAGCCTGTAAAGAAAAGTATACCCTACATAGAGATAATGCTTGTAGAGAGTCTATGATGAAATAGGCAAATAAATGTTTTCCTTTTCCTAGACCGGTTGCCATACCAAAGTTAATTGGCTCAATCCACCTTACTATTTACACATAGCTACAGGGAGAATAGTTGGATGCATAGCTTTCCCAAGTGTATTAGAGCTGAAATGCAAACAGCCTTGTCCAAGATTGAATTAATTTCCTACAACAATAAGCTTTACACGATACGCTTTATATATATATATATATATATATATATATATATATTTGACAGCTGCTTCTGGCCGCACGGGTAAGAGGATTGGCGAACGAAAGTTCATTCGGGTCCCAAACCCGGCCAGGGATAGCTGTTAATGTATAACCACACTGATGAGAAGTGATACTTCGAAACACGTGTCTGTGGATTACTTATATATATATATATATATATATATATATATATATATATATATATATATATATATATAATTAATATAATAATAATAATATAATATAATATATATATGTATAATTAAGAAAATGCAAAATAAGAAAGGTTTATGAAAAAAAGCTCAAAGCCACTATGCTTTTTCAAAAGACATTTTTTATTTTACTACGTGTTTCTGAAGTAAAATAAAAAAAAGTATTTTAAAAAACAAAATTCATTTTGCAGACCTTTTTTTATTATATATATATATATATATATATATATATATATATATATATATATATATATATATATACGAGAGGCGTTCAGAAAGGTTCTAAACCGGATACTTTATGTCTGTTCGAACCACCGTTTAGCCCATTTTTAGATTTGTCGGACACTTCTCAACTCTGTGTGGGCGTTAGCTGCAAAATTTAGACAGAAACCTGAATAAGTTTTCTAGTTTTATAAGAAGCCACCGTTGAAATAAAGACCAGAAATAGAAACACATTACTTGTTGATTATATCGCTTTAACACGCAAGAAAGCCGATCGTCATCGCTGGAAAACTTTCCGTTCATCAAAAGATACGATATAAAAAATAGGCAGGTGCTTTTGACGGTTTCCCTTATAAACTCTAAAATGATTAAAGAACAAAAAGTAAAAACAATGAAAATAAAACTGAATATGATGAATAAAATATTGAGGAAATTGTTGAGACTAAAGAAGGCACAAAACAAAAATCCATTTGCATGTTTATAAAACTTTGCTGGAGGAAAATATGAATGAATAAAAAATAATGGCGGGTAAAAATGATGATAAAACGAGACTAACATTTGAAAAGGGGAAGAAAAAAGAGAACAAACTTTGATGAATAAATAATGAAGAAAGGTGAAATTTAAAAAAGATGGAACAGATGAAAGGAAAGATTGGAAAGTGTTAATTAATTAAAAATAAATAAATAAAATGAAAACAAACAGGTGAAAGCGGAAAAGAAAGAGTTAATGTCATTAATGAGAATAACGGTGGAGTATTTTAGATCAGTCGGTAGAGCGTTCGACTAGAAACCACAAGGTTCCTGGTTCGACTGGGCTCTTTAACATTGGCTAGGAAACCATTCTAGAACGAAAACTCTGAATTCAAACCTGTTAAATTCCGCTTAAGAAATTTACCTTGTGTCGCATCTTACATATTGGAACGGATGGAGCACTGTCTGGGGGTCTTTACATGTATACAGATGTGAGTATTTATCAGTTAAAATCCTCCCCCAATTTGTAGGGGATGATGGTCGAGTGGTTAAGAAGCCTAACTGATTATGAATCAATCGAGTTTACATCTCGGCTGAAAGTAGCCTGCAAATGTCTAGCCACACTGAAGAGACGTGATACTTCGAAACATGCTGTCTGTGGATGACTATTTACACCTGCATTGTGATGGCCTTCTAAATCAACCTCCTAACCAATATATACACAATGCTTCAAGCAAATTATAAAACTCTCTTATATATATATATATATATATATATATATATATATATATATATATATATAGAAGAAGAAGAAGAAGAAGAAGAAGAAGAAGAAGAAGAAGAAGAAGAATGCTAATGATAAACGTGGATCCCTGCATAGTCCTTAGAGAAATGCATGAAACAATCTTTGGAGTGAAGATTTGTAAGGAACGAAACAAAACACCTTCGATACAATCCAGAATACCGAATGTTGTTTTTAAAGCAATTAGAAATGTGGTACAATACTATTTCCCTCTCCCTGTCTGTGTTGCTCTATTTCCTTTGCTCCTTATTAACCTAAGGTTAAAAGGGGCTGACTGGCAGTAACTTGGGCCCCTGGCCAAAAAGGGTTTTTGGCCCCTTAATCCATAAGACCCACCCGTTTACCCTTATCGTATCTTAATCAAAAATTTATTTTCTAGAGCTCTGTGTCTTAAAAAAATATAGAGGGTGTTTATTTATTTGCTAGGCATTGTTTAGTTGTGACACAAGAACGAATATAGGAGGCACCCAGTCAGACTCGAACTCAGTAGTAATAGTCTGTCAGTCTAGCTTGCTAACCATTACACTCAGTCGGACGCTCTGATTGGAGCGTTTATTACATACAGTATCACCCGAAATTAACAATCATCAGATCACGCTGACAGCACGGATACGCACGACTCCCTCTCACCAAATCCCCCCATTGGTCATCACCCCTGGTTGGTCCTCCATGCAACATCCAGAATCTGTGCAGAGCTGACTAATATAGGTTTTTGCTGGTCACCTTATACTGGTGTGTCCATGTGTAGGTGTCCACAAGAGAACGCCACTTATGAATTCATCCTTGCTTCTAAACTTAAAGTGCGTGGTGGGATTCTTACCGTCGTACGATATGGAAACAGCGCCACGAGTTCAAATCCTGGACGTGTCTGTTTGCATTTCACATTTGGCTAATGCCCTTACGAATTCAACTATTTTCCCTCTTTCTAAGGTTAAAGAGTAAGGCAGACTTTTTTCTTCTTATTATTCTTCTTCTCCAATTATCCACTAATATCCAGCATGTCTTGTTCACTTTACTCAAATGGTTTATAAAAAACTTCTTTTTTTTTGGGGGGGGGGGATATTATACAATCAAAACGGATATCATTAGGTATCATTTATTACAAAATCCTATTGAAACTCTGAACACAAAAGAAAATCATATTTAGTTTGGAAATATATCTTACTATATAAAATATTGCATAGGAAAATATTTTTGAACTGCAACATGTATTTTCAATTGGTTGTTTTTAACAACATGTCAACCCGTCTAGGTATTAGGGAATTGTGTTCATTGTATATTCATATTTTCACAGTCCTATTGAATAGAAATAATTTCTGATCAGATCAATTTGGCTCATAGATGGAATTCCAACGGGTACTACTACTTCCGGGAGTAATGGCAATAGAGGAGTATTCCACACTCCACATATTTCAACGATCATGCGTAGTTTAGTGTATTACTCATTATACTTTATTGAAAGGGCTTTTTTATCCCTCTACAGTGGATACTGATAGTATCTTCTAAGTCCCACCAATCCTGATTTATTTGAGGGTTGTTGGAATTTTGGGCCCTTGGATACTAACAGCTCAGTCCACCCTCAAAGGTTGGTTAGTAAAAAAAAACTTTAACTCCATTGTCTTGTCAAAAAGCAGTGGAGTTAAAGAGGGGAAATAATAAGAACGAAGGATTAAGAATTGTAAACAAAAATATTTTCCAAGAAAAAAGTAAATAATGGAAAAACTGAATAACTTTAATGAGACCAAAAGAAATGACATCAAAGAAAGACAAAGTAGGAATAAAAATAACAAGAATTATTTGAATAGGAAAGTTTAAAAGAGGAAAAAATCACACAAAACACCGTAAAGATATTAAAAGAAAAACAGATGTTATTTTATTCATTAATTTGTTTTGCTTTCGGACTGTCGTATTTTTAAGTCCAAAAAATTCAGGTATGTTTTCTTTATTTTTTGTATTTAACCAACCTCTCCGTAACAGGTAGGATGCGATTAGGTTTTCTCCTTCCCGTACTGTTAAACTGAGTAAATAACTATATAGTGTTTATTCATATCTTATATATATATATATATATATATATATATATATATATATATATATATATATATATATATATATATATATATGATTGTCTTTTCACTTTGCAGTTGGCACATTCCAAACAATTCACTTGTATGTCCGTTGTTGTTTTGAGAAGGATTACACCAAATAAAAAAAATGTAGGAATATATTTTCACTTTGCTAAAAAATTTGTTTAATTTTCTTAGGGAGTTTTCTTTTAAACAAAAATCCTTTTTTTATCGAACGGCTGAAAATCTACAAATACACATAAAATAAAATTGACAGTTGCCAGTTTAGTTAGCATGTACAAATGTATGTGTGAATAAATATCTGTCTGCGTATCACTGTTTTTTTTCTAATGCTAACATAAAAATGACAGTTTTATTACAATACAATGGCTTCACCATCTTGTCCTTAAAAATTTCGTAATCCCCAAAAACCAAAAACAACAAAAAGCAAATATATTAACTAAAAAAAAGATAGGAACATATTTTTCTTTCTTATTAAATTCATCTTCCTATTTAAAAAGAAAAGGAAGATATCTCTTCCATGCACTTTTTTCTATAAGTTTAATAAATACGAGGGTCCTTCCGAAAAAAATGCCTTCTAATAGTTTCCATGAAAACTACAACAGACACAGGGAACACAATAACCCCATTGGATAGCGCAAGAGTATCGCCCCGAAAGTAATTCCTCCTATTTATTTCCTCAAAACTACAATAAAAAACACAACAAAAAAAAACAACAAAAAAACAAAGATAATTATATATATGACGAAGTACTGAAAAAGTCTTGGCCCAACTAAGAAGGAAAAGAATTAAAGAAACTTGAGAAACGATGTTACAAATACTTATTGAGCACTTTCCCATATTTATATCTTGACTCAGTCGTTCTCTTTCTATCAGTCAGAATTTTTGACTCGTTCCGTTGAGTTTCCTCAAAACTATATATATATATATATATATATATATATATATATATATATATATATATATATATGTGTGTGTGTGTGTGTGTGTGTGTGTGTAAGTAATTATATATATATATATATATATATATATATATATATATAGTATTGGTGCTATAGTTATAAGTAAAGAATGCTCAATACCATGAAAAATTTATATATGTTAAGATAGCGTGGATATAGAACTTTTCCATATAGCTATTACGTTCACATTTGGACTAATACCCTTGGGAAATTTATCCCCCACAAGCCATGGGTTAAATAGTATTACAACCGTTCCTCTACAAGAATGGATTTCTTATCAAATAACCCCCGAAGGTTTATATGCCATTAAACAAAGAAACTAAACCAAACCTTTTTTTCTACTTTCCCTCTTTCTATTTAACTTTTCTTATTTATTTTTCCTTTTTGTCCCCACATTCGTTCGTTTCTTTCGTTTCTCTTTCTGTTTGCTCAAACTTTCTTCCACAGTTAATCAACTGGTCACGTCAAACCCTAGCACCTATATGATTGTCACAACCCTATTGCCCTTATGGCAACCCAACCATCTTTATCTTATATGGGCTAGAAGGTGGTGGCTGAGGGTTTAATGCGTTAAACTGCATCTGATTGGGAAGTTCCAATTCTGGAGCTCTGGGGAATGTGAAATAACCCTTCATTGCCATTACTCCCAGGTCCACTCAGACCCGTGTTGGTAGTACTTGTTAGGATGCCATCTATGGATTAAATAGTAAAAATAAGTTTGTAAAAAATTTTCAAAAAATTGAGTTTAAAAAATAATTGAGTACCTAAGAATGAAAATAACAAAAACGTCTTTGGCATAAAATAACCCTATGGGTTGGCATGCCGTAAAAACCAACCGAAATTCACAGTTAGTCATCTCTTCCTTCCTCTCCTTCATTTCAAAACCTACCTCCTTGAGTTTTCCTTGCTACAACAAAACTTTAAACTCCTTCTTCCTTTACGTTTTCTAATTTTATTTTTACCTCGATTGCATTATTAACTTAACTGTCGTTAATTCCTCTTTCTTTAGCATCCACTTAGAAGTCAATCTTATTCGATTCCCCTTGGGAAAGGCAACAGCGTAGAGTGTCACCCCCCACCACCCCACCCACATGGCAAAAAGCATCTACCCCTAATAAAACATCCACCCAATAATTTGTCCATCCCATTTGTCTCGCCTAACTGGCCCGAACACCTGACCCCCAAAACCTTTTCCCAGACAATCTTGCCAAACCCTTCCACCTCTCGGGAACACACCTAGGATTCTATTGGGCCTCTTGTGCAGCCTGGAATTTCTCTATAATGCAAAGAAATATTTCTTCTTCTTCTTCTTCTTCTTCTTCTTCTTCTTCTTCTTCTTCTTCTTCTTCTTCTAACATTCACTTTCTCCTCCTCCTCGTCCTCCTCCTCCTCCTCCCTCTCCTCCTCCTCTTCTTCTTCTTCTTCTTCTTCTTCTTCTTCTTCTTACATTCACTTTCTCGTCTTCTTCTTCTTCTTCTTTCGATCTGATTACATCATCGATGTCATATAAGCCATTTTGCTGCTCTCCTGTCTCCTGATTTTTCTTATTGTTCCCTTGTGATTATTGTGCCAAAAAGGATTAGATAATCCTTCCGTATCTGGCATCATCTGCCTCACGTGACCCGCACCACATCACCCCCCCACCCCCGACCTTGGCCATCGATGAGTAAAAAGTCAAAGCGGGAAATTTAAAGGATTGGTTGAGTGTGAGAGGTTTTTTTCTGGTTAAATAAGTGTGAAATTTGAAGAGTGGTTTCCAAAATGAAT
>CM042148.1:118368066-118395566 GCA_023376005.1 Doryteuthis pealeii
CCTGGACACCGTCGGGTAATAAGGATCTTCAGTATGTGCACTCGTAAATATATACGATTATATAAAAGATACTTATTTCCTTGTACGTGAATACATACAGTCTGTCAAAGTAACTTTCCGGATACATTGTCATATAGAGTTGGAAGATTCGGATATACGCCTATACGATTAAAAAATCAGTATGTTGTTATCTAGTGATATATTTTATGTATATAACATATACCCACCCCATCCATCCATAAAATACACGCAACACACACACACACACACACACACATTATATATATATATATATATATATATATATATATATATATATATACAAACCCCCTACGCACGAAGAGTATTCAACATAAGGTCAATTCTTAAGCGGGGTTTAATTGTTTGAATTCAGATTTTTCCTATTCCTAGATTTGTTACACAGCCATGGTTAAAGAGCCCGGCCTGTCCTGCTATTTATCCATAGCTGGAGAGAGAATAGGATTAATACCTTCCTAAGGGTATTAGCGCCATGTGAAAGACAGCTTCGTCCAGGAATTGAAGCATACATACTATATATATATATATATTATATATATATATATATATGTGTGTGGTGTGGTGTGTGTTGGTGTGTGTGTGTGTGTGTGTGAGACGAATCTCACCTGACTATTGGTTACGTGAAATCCAGAGTTCTGAGTTAATAATCATTTTGGCTTTTTATTCTTTAATATCCTCATATTTGCGCTACACTTTTGTGTGCATGAAACTATTTTTGTGAATTGGGAACTACAATGTTTCGTGGTTCGATCCCGACCATCGCCAAGTCAGCGTATAACTAGCACAGGGATCTGTGCAGTAAAGTGAGTTGATGGTAGGTGTGCGTTCCGCCTCCGACGCTAACAATCTCCTTTGTCTAGTGCTCATGAAAAGGAGGATAGACTCCCTTGCTGTCTGGCTTGATAACCGACATTAGGCCACCCCGACGACTTTACATTTTTGTTACTTTTTAGTTTTTAACAAACGGTGGTCACTCACTCACTCACTCTCTCCTCTCTCTCTTTTCTCCTCGCTGTCACTCTCTGTTACTCTCTCTCTTCTCTTTCTTTCTCTCTCTCTCTCTCTCTCTCTCTCTCTCTTCTCTCTCTCTCCCATACATATACATATATATATCCCAACCCTCCGCACGAGTAGGATGTGGCACATGGTCAATATCATAAGCGGAGTTCAGCAGTTTGAATTCAGAGTTTTCTTTCTCCAAGACAGGTTACCTAACTAAGGTTAAGGATCCCAGCCCACCCTAGTATTTACTCATAGCTGGCTTCCAAAGGGTATTAGTGCAATGTGAAATGCAAACAGTCTCTTCAAGGATTTGGTCTCCGGTCATCAAGTTCGTTTCCAACGACAATAACAATTACGCCAAGCACACCAAATATAATGAAGAAAACCCGCGCGAAAAAAGAGTTCGATGCTCCTAAGTTCGAACGGGTTCAAAACCAAAATTAATTCAAATTATGAACTCAAAATTAATTAGTTTAATTCTAATGTAGATAACACAATCATCAGACCGTTAAACAAAACTCAAACTTAAATACAGTGATACGTTTGACCTACGAGTTTAATTCGTTTCGCTTGTAACTTAATTTCTTCGTATAGAAAATCAATTTCCCCCATTGAAATGCCATTAATCCATTCCAGACCCCCACCTCCTAAAATCGCTCTATTTTTTTTTTATTCTTTAGATAAGAAAATAAATCTGTATAAAAGCAATAAAGAGAGAATTTTATAATATACTTCAGATGTTTATTATTTTTATAAATAATATTTTTTCTTTGGCGAAAAAAAATTTTGGAATCTTAAATGTTTATGTACTCTAATTAACATAAAGCATATCTGAAGACCACTCATACTTCAAATTTTAGCACTCAACACAAAGCAACAAAAATTGACGAAATCCTAACATGGAAAACTCTTAAGTTGGGGTACTCGTATGTCAAGGTACCACTATTATATATATGTGTGCGTGTATGTGTGAGGAATAACATTAAAAATTCCACTATATATATTTAATATATATATATATAAGTTGTAGATAAAGTTTTGATATATATATATATATATATATATTTATATTTATATTATATATATATTATATTTGTCACTAATCCACTAAAGTGACTTGCTAGGAACAACAAAATGAAGGTTATATATACATATATATATATATTATATATATATATATATATATATATATATATACATAATATATATATATATATAACCTTCATTTTGTTGTTTTCCTGGCAAGTAACTTTAGATTTAGAGTAGATTAGCGACAAATTATATTGAATTGCATTTATCCACGGAACATCTACCCAGAGAAATTGTCATTCAACCAGGTATTCTTTTGTAATGTCCACTCGTTCATTTTTATATCCATTTTTCTCCTTGTCCTTTGCGCATAAAACCTTTCTTGGTTTTAGTATGAAGCGTATGTTGAGATTTGAAAACATGACTTAAGATTGTCGCAGGTCAGGATTTAGCTCTTTGGACAATTTTATGCGATGTTTTTACACCGTTTACCTTCAAAATCTCTCATCGATTTTCCACATAGCATTACTTGGAGGAAACTTCTTGACAGTTCCATGTTCAACAAACTGTCCTCATAGTGTTATGAACGCCAGTGACACTGATACTGAGGCTCTTTAGTGACGTCTTTTAAACACGTATTGTGTTTGATGATTGCTGCACTTTTATTACTCACATGCAATTTCCCTCAATTTCACAATCGTGAAAAAGGATCAGCAAGAAACAGTGGCGTTTTAATGAGCCGATTGATTTTAACGGTTTGTCAACCTGTCTAGGGTTATTTCATGACCAGAGGTTAGGAAATTACGTTCATTGTATGTTATTTTTTTATTTATTTATTTTTTTAAGGCATATTAACCCTTTTCTGGAATCAAGTAATTTTGATATTCAGTTTACTCACTGTACCTGCTGTTACATAATGATTCGTGGTGTACTGGTTAGAGTCGTAAGGAATGGAATCGTCGACCAGTGTTCAAATCCTGGATGAGGCTACAGTTCCATAGCGCTAATACCTTGGGAAATGAATCCAAGTACTCTCCATCCAGTTATGAGTAAATAGTGCGACAGACTGGGCTCTTTAACCTTGGTTAGGCAACCAGTCTAGGAGAAGGAAAACTCAGTCCTAATTAGTGATCTATTTCCCTAATTTTAAATAAACTATATTTTGGTCACCCATCTAAATATTAAGCAGGCTCATCACTGCTTAACTTCGATGATCAAACGGTAACCAGTGCTTTCAATGTGATTTGACCGTAGGTTCCTCATTGTATGTTGATAACACATAGGGAAGGAATGGTCTGCCATAGACAGATTATCAGTCATATGGAAATCCGATCTCACTGACAAGTTAAAGCGATAATTTTCCCAAGCCGTAGTGTATCAGTACTTCTGTATGGCTACACCACTTGGACCCTAACGAAGCGCCTAGTAAATAAGCTAGATTGCAGCTGCACAAGAATGCTGCATGCAATCTTAAACAAATCGTGGAAACAACTCCACACAAAAAAGCCACAGTACGTGCACTTGCCCCCTGTTATACAAACCATCCGAGTAAGGCAAAAACATGCTGAATACTGGAGATGCAAGGACGAATTTATAAGTGACGTTTCCCATTGAAACCAGTATTTGGTTTCGAGTAATTTACACACAGTTGTATGGTTCCAAGTATTCCTATCTAAACAAATAATTTGCACAGTTGTATGGTTCCAAGTATTCCTATCTAATACAAATAATTTACACACAGTTGTATGGTTCAAGTATTCCTATCTAATACAAAATCAATGGTTCCAAGTAGTTGTATGTTCAAGTATTCCTATCTAATACAAATAATTTGCACACAGTTGTATGGTTCCAAGTATTCCTATCTAATACAAATAATTTACACACAGTTGTATGGTTAGTTCCTATCTAATACAAATAATTTGTATGGTTCCAAGTATCTATCTAATACAACTAATTTGCACACAGTTGTATGGTTCCAAGTATTCCAATCTAATACAAATAATTTACACACAGTTGTATGGTTCCAAGTATTCCTATCTAATACAAATAATTTGCACACAGTTCCAAGTATTCCTATCTAATACACAGAGTTGTATGGTTCCAAGTATTTCCTATCTAATACAAATAATTTGCACAGAGTTGTATGGTTTCAAGTATTCCTATTAATACAAATAATTTACACACAGTTGTATGGTTTCAAGTATTCCTATCTAATACAATAATTTGCACACAGTTGTTGGTTCCAAGTATTCCTATTTAATACAACTAATTTGCACAGAGTTGTATGGGTTTCAAGTATTCCTATCTAATACAAATAATTTGCACACAGTTGTATGGTTCCAAGTATTCCTATCTAATACAAATAATTTGCACAGAGTTGTATGGTTCAAGTATTCCTATCTAATACAAATAATTTATGGTTCCAAGTATTCCTATCTAATACAAATAATTTACACACAGTTGTATGGTTTCAAGTATTCCTATCTAATACAAATAATTTGCACACAGTTGTATGGTTCAAGTATTTCCTATTTAATACAACTAATTTGCACAGAGTTGTATGGTTTCAAGTATTCCTATCTAATACAAATAATTTGCACACAGTTGTATGGTTCCAAGTATTCCTATCTATAAAATAATTTACACACAGTTTATGGTTTCAAGTATTCCTATCTAATACAAATAATTTGCACACAGTTGTATGGTTTCAAGTATTCCTATCTAATACAAATAATTTGCACACAGTTGTATGGTTCCAAGTATTCCTATCTAATACAAATAATTTGCACACAGTTGTATGGTTTCAAAGATTCTTATCTAATTCTGATAATTATATAATTTCGAGAAATTATTTCTATTTAATAATAGTTACTTATTTGCACACAATTACTTTGTTTCAAGTAACTAATAATAATCCTTAGTAAATAGTTATAGCTTAGAGTAACTATTTTTAATATAAATAATTTCCAGTTATATGTCTATTCCAATACCCTGTTAATAATTTAACAATAGTTTTAAGTGTATTGTTCTAGTAAAGATTTTGCTATAATATGCCGTTTTTTTAATTAGTTACGGTTATTACAAAGTATCCCCAAGGCAACATACTTTCTTCCGTGACACCTGTATTGATACACTAAACTATAGTCGAGGTCAAAATTGTGAAATCCCAAGTGAGAATCGAACTCACAATGAGACAATCTTGTTAACCATTACGAGGCACCTCGTTCAAAACATGCTCATGCGCACACACACACACGCACACACACACACACACAGACACACAGACACACACACACAGACACACACACACACAGACAATGTTCCTCTAGTAAAGTTGGCGGAGTGGCCTTATTATCTGTATTAGCCGGACAGCGAAGATGTCTATTCAATTTTCTGTTCAAATTCACTTTCATCATTGCTTGTTAAAACTAACAGACTGTAATAATAGTCGAATCAGAGTTACCTGTCCGGATCCCTTTTTTTTGTACGGGGGTGAGTTACTTGCCCCTAAACCTTTTTCAGTCAGTATCCTGCATGGAATATGTCAAGATAAGTACCTGAGCTTACCGGAGATAAAAAGGTATGTCTCTTTTTAATGTACAATTAAGTTTGTAAATTCCCATAATTTTCGATAGCGCTGGACAAGGGAGATTATTTTTGCTGAGGTGGAGCGCCACATCTACAGTCAGCTCTCCACTTTACTACATAGATAAGATTACCCAAGCTGACCTAATGCGCTGAGGACCTGTATCGAACCCAGAACCTCGTGATTCATAGACATGTGCTCTACCGACTGAGCTAGATATTTGATTATGCTTGATTACCTCCAATCGCTTGATCAGAACCGAATGAACTACTTACAATAATATTTTGACGTTGCTATCATTAACTTACTAAATTGACTTAGGCTCAAGGCACCAAAAAGCATGTTTACTGTTGAACCGTGACCAGATGAGCAATATCCTTGTTTCTTGAAAGGATTAAAATGAACTGACTCTCTGTTTGATTCACTTTTCCTTCCGGTGATTATATTAATTTCAAGAATTATTTCTTATTTTGTTTTCGACCAAAGTAAGGTGTCTTTGTTCTGTTACTCCGCAGAAAAATTCCTTTCCATGAAATGTGGTACTGTGAAAGAATCCACTTGAAAAGGAATAAATATAAAATAAAATGAAAAATAATAACCCCAAACATCGCTTTCCACCCGGGACGAGTTCATTTTTTTTCTTTCTGAAAAATAAAATCCGCAGAATAAATTGCATAAAAGGAAGGCAGTTATTACGCTGAGTAAATTAGGTTTCCTCTAAAAAAAGTTTTTTTGAAAAATACGAAAGAAATGATTGCTTGGCTGTTGGATGATTGATGGCTGAATAATAATAATAATAATAATAATAATAATAATAATAATAATAATAATAATAATAATAGGCTTAATCTTTAAAAACTAAATCCAAAATAGAAGGGAAAAAATGGAGAATAAGTATGAATTCTAAAAGATAAAGAAAAAAATTCATGGAAAAACTGATGCAATATTGAAAGTAAACAGTGAATGTAAACAAGAATATTGTGGTTGTCAGGTTAGGCCATTTTTTAAACAATAATCAAAAACTGAAATAGAAACACAAAATGTCCGTTTTTCGAAGCGAGAAAACAGAATGAGGAAAATTAATAACAACGATTTTTCTCAACATAAAAGAAAATGGAAACAATGATGATAATATGCAAAAAAAAAGAAGAAAAAACAAAAGAAAAAAAAACACACACACCACAGAGTCAACAATATGGCGGCTATACACTTATCCGTTCTACCACCGGTTTCAATTTTTGATTTAAAAACAACACCACGTGATGATTGTTTGTCGTGGAAGGCATTTCTAGATGATAACGACAATGATGATAGTAATAATGATAATAATAGTAATAATACCTGCGACAACAAAAGTTCATAATTATGGTTTAAAGAAATGATTACAATAGCAAACTGCGTCAAATAATGATACCGGTGCAATATATATATATAATATATATATATATATATATATATATATATAATGTTTATCAGAATATTGTGAAAGCTAAACATGTAAATAAAAGTCGGAAAGAAAATCAATTAAAACGCAATTTTCTTTTTGTTTGTTTGTTTATTTGTTTGTTTGTTTGGTTGGTTGGTTGGTTTAAAGATATGTCAACCATTGTTGGGTTATTTAATACCAAAGTCAATCTTTTTTCGAGAATTCTTCCAATCTTTAACCGTGTCAGTACTACTCTATGACTACACTGTAACGAAACGCACGGAGAAAATGTTAGAGGGGAACTACCTAAGAATGCTATGTGCTGCTTTAGGGCTCCCAGTCCATTGAATAGGATATCCACGAGTGATGTGTCGTTCACATACATCTCGTTTAAAAAATACGGGTAAATTAAATGAACGGCCAAAATATCCAATTATAAACAACATCCATTGCAACAAGAAACAGTATTCCTAGCGCTCTTGTAGCAATGATAAATAATGTCCCTAGCAATCGTAAAAAGAAATATTCCTAAGCAACAATAAACAGCGTCCATTGCAACCGTAAATAGCGTCCCTAACAGAGTTCCTTAGTAATAATTGTATGTAGCAACGATCCTTACCAAACGTCCTTAGCTACCGTAATAAGCGTCCTTATCTATAGTTGCTAAACAATAGCGTCCTCATCAACCATTTTTAACAAATTTAATCCCTAGAAACCATCCTTTGCCACAATCGTCCTTAGCAATGAAGAAAAGCGTATTTAGCAACAATGAATAGCGTCTATAGCAACCGAAAATAGCACCAGTACTTAACAATGAATAGCATCCTTTGCAACCGTAAATAGCGTCACTAGCAACACTTTATAATAAATAGCGTTCCAACTAACTATATATAGCGTCATTTGCAACCGCAAATAGCATCCTTAGCAACTTTTCTTAATAGCGTCCCTAGCAACCATAAACAGTGTCCGTGACTACGGTAACTACCGTCTCTATCAACCATTCTTAGTAACAATTCTAAGCAATGATAAATAGTGTCCATAACAACCATCCTTAGTTACCGTAAATAGGGGTATTATTTATTATTGCTAAACAATAGCGTCCATAGTAGCAACAAACATGAATATTGTCCCTAGCAACCGTAAATAGCGCCGTAGTAAACTTCCTTAATAATAAATAGCGTCCTAGTAACAATTCTTAACAATAGTGTTCCTAGCAACCATAAATAACGTCCGAGAAAACATAGACCGTAAGAAAATGGACCGTATATAGTGTCCCTAGCAACCTTTCTTAGCAATAAATAGTGTCCCTAGCAACCATAAATAGCGTCTGTGAAATATAGCCTGCTTAGAAACCTATAATAGCAACTCAAGCAACGATTCTTAGCAACAACTGGAATGTAAATAGCGTCCCTAGCAATCTCCCTTACTGAAAATATAGCCTCCCTGGCTACTTGAAATAGCGTCCCTAGATACCTCTCGACCAATAAGTAGGTCCGTAGCAACCATAAATAGCGTCCTTAGCAACCGTGAATAGTGTCACTAGCAACCATAATTAGCAACAATAAATAGTGTCATTAGAAATCATAATTAACAAAAAATAGCGTTCCTTGCTACTTGAAATAGCGTCCGTTGGTATCCCTCTTACTAATAAATAGATCCATAGCAATCATAAATAGCTTTCTTAGAAACCGCAAATAACGTCCCTAGCAACCACAATTAGCAACAATAGCGTCCCTAGCAACCATAAGTAACATACCTAGAAACCATCCTTAGCAACAACTGGACCGTAAATAACGTCCCTAGCAACCATAAATAGCGTTGCTAACAACCATAGAATAGCATCCTTAACAAACTTCCATAATAAATAACGTCCCTGGCAACTCTATAACAGCGTTCCTAGCAACATACCATAAAAATGAATAGCATCCCCAGCAACTTGAAATAGCTTACTAGCAACAATAAATAGCAACCATAAATAACGTCCTTTCCAACAAGGAATAGGTTCCTAGCACACCTATTTAGCTACCATAAATAGGGTCATTATTATTGCTAAACAAAAACGTCCTTAGCAACAACAAACTATAAAGCAACCGTAAATAGCATCACAAACAAACGAAATAGCGTTCCTGACAACCATAAAGTGACATCCGAAGCAACCTTTAATAGCATTCATAGCATCCTATCTTAATAATGAATAGTGATCCTAACAACCATTAATAGCGATCTTAACAACCAGAACGAACGTTCCTTGAACCTGTCTTAATATATAATGTCACTAGCAACCATAAATAGCGTCCCTAGCAACCTTCCTTAAGAGTAATAGTGTCCCTGACAAAAATGAATAGCCCATCTAGCAACATTTAATAGCGCCCTTAGCATGCTTCCTTATAAATAGAAATCCTAACAATAAGAGATAGCATACATAGCAACTGTAAATAGCGTTCCTAGCAACGGTAAATAGTAACAATAAATAGCGTTCTTAGCAACCATAAATAGCATCCTTAGGAAATAGCAACCTTAGCAACCTTCCACAGCAACAATGAATAGCGTCCTTTGCAACCGTAAATATAATCTATTCCTTAGCAACAACAGCGTCCCTAGGAAGAACAATAGCGTCCTTACTAACCGTAAATAACGTCCCTATCAAAATTCCTTAGTAACAATCATCTATAGCAAAGTACCATTAAAATCTATCCCTTGCAATCATCCTTAATTACCGTAAAAAGCGTTCTTATTTGTTGTTGCAACAATGAATAGCGACCTAAATAATGCCATTATGGCAAAACAATAAGTAGTGTCCTTAGCAACAACAAGTAATAATACTGTTCATAGCAACTGTAATAAATATCATCCTTAGCAACCGTAAATGGCGTCCCTAGAAATCATAAATAGCGTCTTTAATAAATAGCATCAGCAATAAATAACGTCCTTAGCAACCATAGCATCTTTAGCTATAATAAATGGCGTCCTTGATAAATAGCGTCACCAAAGAGCTACTCAATAAATAGCGTCCTTGGCAACAATGAAGAGCGTCCCTAACAAACTTCCTTAACTACCGTAAATAGCGTCATTATTTATTATTGCTAAACAATAAATAATGTCTTTATCAACTATAAACAATAATAGTGTCCGTAGCAATCGTAAATAGCAAC
The DNA here is from genome assembly GCA_023376005.1 of Doryteuthis pealeii. Taxonomy (NCBI): domain Eukaryota; kingdom Metazoa; phylum Mollusca; class Cephalopoda; order Myopsida; family Loliginidae; genus Doryteuthis; species Doryteuthis pealeii. Next base: position 118,378,301 of record CM042148.1, read on the forward strand.
TATAAAATAGGGTCCTTAGCAACCTTCTTAACAATAAACAGCGTCCCATGAAACCATAAATAGCGTCTCTAGCAACTTAAAATTGCGTCTCTAGAACCGTCCTTACCAATAGTGTCCCTAGCAACCATAGCGTACTTAGCAACCGTGAATAGAGTTCCTAACTACTGTAAATAGCATCCCTAGCAGCCTTAGCAAATAGCCTTCCTGGCAACAATAGCGTACATAGTTCCCGCAAATAGCATCCCTAGCAATCATAGCGTACCTAGCAATGACTAATCCTCCCTAGCTACCGTAAATCGGGTCATTATTTATTATTGCCAAGCAATAGCGTCCATAGTAATAACAAACAGTAATCGTGTTCCTAGCAACCGTAAATAGCATCCTAAGCAACTGTAAATAGCGTTCTTAGTAAACTTCCTTTGCAACAACTGAACCATAAATAGTGTTCATAGAAACCATAAAATAGCGTCCCAGGCAAACATAAAATTGAATCCTTCGCAATTATAAAATAGCATCCTTAGCAACCTTCCTTAACAAATAGCGTCCCTAACAACCATAAAATAGTATCCTAAGCAACTTTTAACAACGTTTCTAGCAAACTACCTTATCAACAAATAATCTCCCTAACAATCATAAATAGCGTCCTTAGCACACTTCGTTGACAATAAATAGTATCCCTAGCAACTATAGATAGCGTCCCTAGGAACCTGCCTTAACACTAAATAGCGTCACAAGCTACCATAAATAGCGTCCCTAGCAACCTTAAATAGCACATGAATTGCATTACTAGCAACAATAAATAGTGAACATTTTCTGTTAACTATGATCGGGTAACAGTGTTAAGCTATGTTAAGTATTCCAAAAAAGTCGTCCAAAAAAGTCGTCCAAAAAAGGTGCGCGCAGTTGACCTTCAAATTTAAAACGATTTAAAATAATTAAATTCTTTTATGAAAAAAAAAAAAATCAGCTTCAATTGCAAGATAAAAGGATGAAATTAATCACAATTAAAAGAAATAATGCATATTTTTCTATTCAAACCAGTTTTAAAAGTGAATTTTTTTTTTCCAGTTTAATAAAAAAGGCATATTTTGAAAATATCAGCCATTTTTAATGACCAGTCAAAAAGAAAAAAAAAAGAAAAAAAAAAACAGAAGAAAATCTCCAATTTTAAAAATCTCCCCAAAATCAATACTATTTATAAACATACTTGTTTCATTTAATTAGATGAATTAAAAATATTTACCTTTAGATAGAAAGAAAATACATCAATTCTATATGACATATTGGCTATTTATCGCCAATGAGAACGCCAACAAGCATTTCAGTGTTTGTCGTTTTAGAAATACGGAAGACCAAAAAGAAATTATCACGACATGCGTTCATTTGTAAGGGGTTGGGTAAACACATACTTCAAATGATGAACCAAAATACCAATTCCGAATTTCACAAACGATAACAACATTTAATTTTCAAAGGAATTTAGGACTGACACACAAGTAAGCAATTAAAACAAATGCTATAAACATTTATGGACATTGTATAAATAGAAAATTAATACACACACGAAAAGATATTTGTAATTATTGATCACTAGGAGTGGCTACCAGCGTCGCCTGGGTAAAATTGTGAATTGGTTTGTATATTTTTGAGATTTACAAATGCTAGACATTTGAAAATAGAATTCCAATGCTATTTCGATGTATATTTTAATTTTTAAATATCTTCCAATATATATATACATATAATCTTCATAATGTTTGTACAAAAAGCAAGAACTAGTGATATTCAATGTTAATATATATATATATATATATATATATATATATATATATATATATATATATATATATATATATATATATATATACTTTGTCGTTAATTGTTTTATTTTCGTAATTTAATCTGGACATACATATACACCAATTGCTCTTTATTTATGTATTGATAGATTACCAAAAATATATGAATATATAAAAAGGACAACGTCTGTTCATCTTAAACTTTTTTTTTTTTCTGTTTGCTTGTTTTATTTATAATTCATTTCAGTTATTCGGATAATTCCCCTGTTACAATATTGAGCTACTTTTTTTGTTACAGTATCTCATTATATTAATTGGCGATAAATTCTACTCTCGTAACATCATAATACCTCTACTTGTTTCAGTTTTTCAAACATTGATTATTTTGCAATTTTTGGTATCATTTAAATTTTTTTTCGTATTTTTTGCTGGGCGCCATATTGGTGGAAAGTGAGAACGCATGCGCGTGGGGCATGGCTGATTTGCAACTTCCGCTGTCACATACAAATTGTGTTAGCTTGTAAATCGCTTCACCTAATAAAATAACTGAAGTCTTTAAAATGTGTATCAGTTTCTTATTTTTAGTAATAAAAACGGTAACATCGAGCGAGCAAGTCAGTCGTGTCGAAAGAAATTGAAAACATTTGAATACAATAATAAATATAAAAAACAAAAATATATAAAGTAAAAATAAAAATTTAAAAAATGAACAAATGATAAAATGTATATACATATAACTAGAAGCGGCTATCCAACGTCGCCTGGGTAGAAGTGGGGAAAACCTGGTGTATTGATTTGTTTACTTTTGAGATTTACAAATGCTGGACAATTTTTAAGAAGAATTTTAATGCTATTTTCGTGGACACAGTTTGGCAACTATAGTGACGCAGGAGTTGCTGGATAGCGCTGAAGTTCAGTATCATGTCACCTTAGGAACTCCAGCTTAGGATTTGATTTGGGGGATTTACTCCCCTAGCCTTTCCTTGGAATGGGGTATAGCCGGTAGGCAGTGAAGGTTTTATAACAGACTTTCAAACCAGGCCACGTGGTTCAATATTTTCTGGATACTACTAGTAGACGTATGGATGTCCACGGAACTATTAGTCCCAGTACATAATTATATTAGCAGCTAGAAGAGGATTTTAAACACGTGTCGTGTCCATCGAAATAAACTGATAAAACAAAATTCGAAAACTTTACGGATCTTTTCTTTTTATTATAGAATATTTAGTTTTCTCTCGTTTGCTACACAACAATCTAAGTAAGAAAGAAAGGTATTTTCCTGTTTTTATTTTTAGTTAATATTTTTGCTTTTTGTTGTTTTTGGTTTTTGTGGATTACTGATTTTTAAGGACAAGATGGGGAAGCCATTGTATTGTAATAAAACTGTCATTTTTATGTTAGCGTTAGAAAAAAAACACAGTGATACACAGACAGATATTTATTCACACATACATTTGTACATGCTAACTAAACTTGCAACTGTCAATTTTATTTGTATTTGTAGATTTTCAGCCTTTCGATAAAAAAAGGATTTTTGTTTAAAAAAAACTCTAAGAAAATTAAACAAATTTTTTAGCAAAGTGAAAATATATTCCTACATTTTTTTTATTTGGTGTAACCTTCTCAAAACAACAACGGACATACAAGTGAATTGTTACATATAGATTCCCAATTTCCTGGTAGAGCACTGTAGAGGAGACATTAGTTGAGCTTTCACCGTTTAGTTTAAGGCGTTTACTCGCCTGTTGTTTACAGTCTTGAATTCTCTGGTGATTGTAAACCATACATCCTGTAAGTATGTATCAATTAATTGTTCGCCTCTGACTGACGAAAATTCTGTCCGGTTTCGCTCCCGGCTACAGGTAGCTTTTAAAAAAGTCGAGCCGCACTGATGAGACGTAAACGTCGAAACACATGTCTGTGGATAGCTGGTATATATATTATATATATATATATATATATATATATATATATATAGAGAGAGAGAGAGAGAGAGAGAGAGAGAGAGAAAGAGAGAAAGAGAGAGAGAGAAGAGTTAAGGTAGCGCGGACATGCAAATGAAGTGAAGATAGCATAGGCGAGAAATTGTTAGTGACCAGACACAGCTGACACCATGTTCACGCTACCTTAACTTAAATATAAAAACTCTATCAATAATATTGTGCACTGTTTACTGATAAATATAGCAACCATAACTCTGATAAAACAAGTTCATGTGTTTAAAAAAGAAGGATGCCTCTCCCAGTCGACGGTAAGCCGGTATAACAATTCTCATATGTAGGTAGTAATATCTCATCTACAGAAAGCGATGTTAATGCACACATAGGGAAAGCAAGTTCTGTTAAGTGTTCAAGAAGTTGCTCAAAGAACAGTTCAACCGAATTTTACGGGACATGCTCACATTCGAAGGTGGAACATTGCTATTGAGAGAAATGGTGACAATGTGAAGAAGGAGGGATGTGATCCACAGAGTACCAGATTCATTTTGATGTATGATACATGTTCTTGTGTTGGTAATTATACTTGTCCTAAAAAAATGGCATTACTTTTTGACTAACCCTCGAAGATTATTTAACCACAAATACATCTCATTGATATTTTAACAGTTTCGATTATTAAGTCTGTCATTTTGTTTTGATATGTTTAATAATGCTTGCGGGAGATGCCACGTCTCTTTCAGGGGTGATAAGGTGTCCTTTGCTGAGACAGATCTTGTTTATTGCAATCTTTTCTCAGCGTATTCATTAAGACTGACTTACATTTTCATTAATGTCACAACGTCACAACGCTAAAGGCAAACAAGATAATTAGAATGTGGCGCTAAAGAATGACCCATTTGACTGTTTTGTCATCTAGTGTCTCTTTTCCCCTATATTTATATATCAAATATCTAAAAATGATTTGTTTCATGGGGGACTTTAAGAATCAAATTTGGTATGTCCTTTATTAACCCAGATTCATGTGAGGCTTTTGCGAGGTATTTAATTGCAACACCAAAGTATTTCCAGCAATTTATTTATTTCTTGTTTGATTGATTAATTATGACGGCATGTCAACCCGTCTAGGTTTATGTAATGATAGACATTCACCCGATTCGAAGCGTCAGTGTTGCCTAGCACGTCTGACTGAAATTTCGAGATGTCCCGGATGCATGCTTGGTGTTAGGCTTTTTAGTCGACGGCGGTTGGTTTTAGTTGTGGCGTTAAGGGCTAGGTTGTTGAAAGCTGCGAATTGAGGCACCCAGGTAGAGTGCAACCTCCTGCTTCATTAAACGTACGCAGAGAAGGTTGGCAGAGAAAACTCTGAGGTAGTGAGAGACCCTTCCGATTCTTCGCAGGCGAGATTCTTTGGAACGTGGTTGAAGACTGATGTAATATTTTTGCAAGCGGAAATACTTTGTCAGCAGACTTTTGCGGTTGGGAAATCAATTACCTGAATCAGTTTTCTTTTAATTAATTTCTCTATAAAATTATACAAAGGATTACTTTTAATACATTTGAGAATAGCATGATAGTATTATAAATCAGTAACAGCGAATATTTATTTATCAAACCCAGTTTTGTTAAAATTATTATGAAAATTATGCCCACAAAATACTATGTAAATCTTTATTTCTTAGAGATATACAACACACAATTTTAATTTTAAATGCATTAATAATATGGGCAAGTTTTGCAGCAAATCTAACTCAGACTTTAATGGAGACATCATTAATAAATAGGATTCTAATTAGGATTAAATATTCATTATTTCGTAATCGTTGAGAATATAACATAAATAACTAAGGAAATTGTGACACCAGTGATGACGTAGTTACGTTTACAGACATACAGTTACACGATCTCCATTATAATAAGATAGTAAACATTTCTGTGTCTGTATATGAGATTATCTTGCCTTTGCTTCTGTTTATTCAGAGTAAATATATCGCAGATATACTAATGCTAATATTTGTTTATTTAAAAATACTTTAGCGTCAATAGCTTTATCCTAATTTTGATGTTGTTTTCAGGGATAAAACAAACTATTAAGCCAGGAAGAATCTTTTAATGTAGATCTTTCAATAATTTTATAAAAAGAATTGGGTCAATCTGTAATTTGGTCGGATTTTGTTTAGAACATGAGAATTTATTTGTAACAGAACAGAATAAATAATTGATATTTTACATTCATCATCAATTTTTCAGATGCCTTACTCTACTATTAAATCCTTATACGATAACACAACGAATAGGAATGAAGGCTGATTGAAAAGTAACTCTCTATTTCAAAGTATTTATAATTGTTTTTATATGCAGTTACATTTATCTCAATTCTTTACTGTATGTTCCAAAATGGTACTCCTTCACATTTTGCTATTGTTGTTTTCAAATGTTGAATCACCATTTTCCTGGTAAATGGATGGGTAGACGTGATCCGCATGGTGGCCGGGACAGAAGTCCTGATTTTAACACCTTGCGAGTTATTTTCTTTGAGTCTACTCTACGACTTTGGAAGAATTTGAAGGATAAATACGAGAATTTATTCCTGCCATTTTACAAGAGTTCTTGGAAGATCAGTTGATGCAATTCCCCAAGAAGCTTGGGAGGTTGGAAACGAATGCTGGTGCCGAATATAAAATTTGAAATAAACATATGTGTTATGTGTGCTCTCGTCATATTCATTTTGTTGTAAAAATAAGGATTCAAGAATAAATCTTTAGATTTTTAAAACAGGGAGTTATTTTACAATCACTCTGAAAGTATTTTTGTATGTTTGTTTATAAAAAACTCGCTATGATATAGCGAGTTTTTATTTATTAGAGCAATAAAATATTTACAGAATAAGCTAATGTCCAGTTCAATTTGTAGCAGCATGATAATTTTGTGACGTCTACGTTAACGGTAAACGTTTATTTTTAATCATCAATATATCTGATACATCTGGAATGCTGTTATAACGGGAACCTAACAGGTTGATGAATTTTTTAATGGCAATTAAACTTTAAGCAAATACAATGAAAGTAATCAGTCAAAACTTGAAAAGGTTAAAATAAAAATAACAATAGAAAATATAGAAAACAAAAATGGGAAGTAAAACAACTATACGATAATTCAAGGGATAAACTAAGGAAATTGCCGATGGGATAATCTGGACATGGCTAAAAAGCGAAAGACTGACGAGAGCAACTGTATCTCTATTAATAGTAACGCAAAAATAATGTCAAAAAGACTAATTGTATAAAAGCAAAAATTGATGATACGCAAGAGAATAGAGAGTGTCTGATAATGGTGATAAAGATGAAATTGTTAACCACATAATTAGCGGATGCAACAAAGTGATACAGAAAGAGTACAGGGACAGACATGACTGGGTGGGGAAGGTGATCCACTGGGAATTGTGAAAGGGACTGAAATTTGACTATAATGGCAAATGGTATGTGAGTAATCCAGAATATGTTCTAGAAAATGAGACCTTTAAAAATTTCTGGAACAATAAAATGGGTCCCTTAACCCCGGCCAGAAAACTAGATCTAGTCTTAATTAAAAAAAGAAAAACTTGTCATCTAGAGAATGTTGCCATTTGACCAGACCAAAGAGTGACTATAAAAGAAAATAACAACCTGGACAAATAACTGGACCTTGCTAGAGAATTGGTTTGGTTTGGTTGGTTTGTTTGTTTTAAGGCATATCAACACTTTTCGGGTCATTTAATTCCGAAACAAATCATTTTGATAAAAGTTTCTATTTATCAAGTACTTAATATCTTCAAATTGGTATATATAATTTTCATTAACTTCATTTAATTTGGTTTGAAAATGAAAGAAAGCGAAAAGATAGACAAATACTTGGACCTTGCCAGAGAACTAAAAACAACAACTGAGGAACATGAAGATGAGAGTTATATCAATTGAAATCAGTGCCATTGAGACAGTCCCAAATGAAGATGAAAGAAAACGAAAAGAAAAATAAATGCCTGGACCTGGCCAGAGAGCTGATAACCGTTGGACATAAAGGTAACATTTGTACCAATTGTAATTGGGGCCTTTAGATCAGTCCCCAAAGGTTTGGAAAAGAGCCTGGAGGAATTGGAAATTCAGGGAAGAATCTAGACTATCCAAACAACAGCACTGTTAAAATCAGCTACAATACTCAAAAGATTATTGGAGACCTGAGGAAGACTTGCTCTCACCCAGCTTCCAGCGAACCACCGGCTAAGGTGGGTGTGAAAAACTGTAATGGAACGAAAATAATAATAATAATAATAATAATAATAATAATAATAATTAATTTAGTAGTAGTAGTATTAGTAGTTGTAGTAAAATTATTCAGAAAAAGACAACGCTATTGCTTAGCAGCATGGCCAGGAAACTCGACAAACTTTGAAGTTTTATCGAACTGAGGTCTTAAAAGATATAAGAGTCGTAAGAGGATATGTAAGATTTCTTTATTGTACACAATTTTACTTACCTCTAAGAATTCGCTTAAAGCAGAAGATAAGCTCATGAATATAAGTATACGTATACATATGTGTGCTCTCTCTCTCTCTCTCTCTCTCTCTCTCTCTCTCTCTCTCTCTCTCTCTCTCTCTGTGGTTAGGGACTCTTCATAAAAGTTGATGCGCATGAAAGTATGTATTTGTAAGTATGTATTGATATCAGAGAAATTCCAATAGTTGTATTCCCAAGTTCTAACAAAATCAATTACTGAAGATTAGTTTTGGGATGTGGAACTCTGGGACTAGGGAAGTCACAAAACAAATCTGTATTTGGCACTCACCTTGCTTTTCGTATTGATCTAGGGACCGAATGCCATCAACTTTGTGTCCTTTCTTTTGATGTGTTCTCCGTGACAATTGGCCATTGTGTTGGAATCTTTTGTCCAAAGCAAATTTAGTCGCGTGGGGTCGGGAATATGGGGGAGGGGGGCGGGCGAGAGGGGAAAAAAAGGAAAGTATGAAGACAATGATGGACAAAGGTCAGTGAATAAGTTGGAAGAGGAAAGATGAATTGGAAATCAAAAAGAGAAAGAGAGTGTTAGAAGGAAGAAAAAATTAAGATGAAACCAAAGGTGAGAAAAAGAGAAAAGGAAAACTAGGAATATTTCACATATATATATATATATATATATATATATATATATATATATATATAGAGAGAGAGAGAGAGAGAGAGAGAGAGAGAGAGAGAGGGGGAGGGAGAGAGAGAAGAAAGAGGGGGAGAGAGGAATGAGGGAAGGAAGGGAAATAGAGTTAGTAGGAAGAAAAAAATTAAGATAAAACCAAAAGGGACAAACAAGAGAAAATAAAAACTAGGAATAATATATATATATATGTATATATATATATATATATATATATATTAGATAGAGAGAGAGAGAGAGAGAGAGAGAGAGAGAGAGAGAGAGAGGGGGGAGGCAGGAGTGAAGGAAAGGAAAGATAGTTAGAAGGAAGAAAAAATTACGATGAAATCGAAAGTAAGAAAAAGAGAAAAGGAAACTAAGAATATATGATATAGTTATCCACATACACTATTTTTCGACGTAACACGGCTTGTCAGTGTGGCTAGACTTTGCAGGCTACCGCCATGCGATTAATACCAGACCGATTTATCTTTCAGTCAGTCCTTAACCATTGGGCTATCGGCCATCTTCAAATCAGAGTGAGAATTTAACTGATAAATACATACATATGTATATATGTAAAGGCCGCCAGGGAGAGCTATTTCCATTTTATAGGAGAGCATTGCACACACACACACACACACATATATATATATATATATATATATATATATATATATATACATACATATATATATAAAGGAGGGAGGTGTGAATGAAAAGAAAGACACTTAGAAAGAAGACAAAATTAAGATGAAACCAGAAGTAAGAAAAAGAGAAAATGAAACTAGGAATATATATATATATATATATATATATATATATAGGTATATGTAAAAACAAAATTTCTTTTGCGATGAAACAAAGAAATACAGTGCTCAATCACAGTTTGTAAGAGGTTTTCATAGATCAATGTTCATTATCAACGACCGCGGTTTCATGCCAAAGCAATCATCAGGTTGAGGAGCAAGATCCAATGGTGTTTGTTGTGGTTCTTTACTCAAAGTCACATTTTAGGATTGTAAATAACGTCGGTTAAATTTTCCCGAACGCTGTTATTATTTTTAAAAAATTTGAATTTTTGAAGTAATGCCAACGAAGTTGCCTCCCTTTATTCGTTAAAACAATATATAGGGTGTTTTTTTTTATATATATATAGGGTGTTTTTTTAAAAAAAAAACACCCTATATTGTTTTAACGAATAAAGGGAGGCAACTTCGTTGGCATTACTTCAAAATTCAAATTTTTTAAAAATAATAACAGCGTTCGGAAAATTTAACCGACGTTATTTACAATCCTAAATGTGACTTTGAGTAAAGAACCACAACAAACACCATTGGATCTTGCTCCTCAACCTGATGATTGCTTTGGCATGAAACCGCGGTCGTTGATAATGAACATTGATCTATGAAAACATTGTAAAATAAATAAATATATATATATATATATATATATATATATATATATATATATAAAGAGAGAGAGAGAAGGGAGGTGAAGGAAAGGATAGTGAGAATAAGAAATATACAAAAAAATATTTTGAGGTAAAAAAAAACGAAAGATGAAAAGGTGGAGAATAAACGAATTTATCGTTGGACGAAGTGAGAGAGAAAAAATAACAGAAATAATAAATAATAAAAGAAAAAATAGATAAAGAATGAGATGGAGAGAAAATAAAGAGTTAGAAATTCGGAAAGGAAAATCGGAAGTATAAAAAGAAATCGGCTAAAAAAAAAAAAATAGATGCATAGGAGAGAAATAGAACTAAAAAGTGGATAGAAATAAAGAAACTGATTGAAGGAAAAAGAAGTAAAATGCCTGGTAAGAGAAGAGATAGGAAAGCAATGCAGATAGAAGAAATTGGCTGTGAATTGAAGGAGGAAAATATAAATAAGAAAAAGAGGCAAAGAACTGGAAGATGAAGATGAAAATAGAAAAAAGAGGCTTAGAGATTGAGGAAGAAACATGTAAATGATTTTTTTTAAAAGACAAGACGGAAGAAAAGGATAAAAAGCATAAGGATTAAGAAAGCAAAAAAGATGAGGGAATGAAAAATATAGAAATAAAAGTTTGGGAAGAAATTGTATAGTAAAAATAGGTGACATTACAAAAAGATGTGAGAGAGAGAGAGAGAGAGAGAGAGAGAGAGAGAGAGAGAGAGAGAGAGAGAGAGAGAGAGAGAGAGAGAGAGATATGAAAAGTTTAAATGTTTGATATAAATGTGATGAAATTAAAGATCGAAATCCTCAAGAAAAATGCTGACTGCGCAAAAAAGAGGACTATAAACGTCATTGAAAGATCAATGATTTAAAAAAAAAGAATATAGAGTTATAAATGGTTCTAAGAGAGGGAAAGAATAAGATATACAGAGAGAGGGAAAAAAGAAGGGGAGGAAAGAAAAAGCAAGAAGAAAATAGAGAGAAGTTCAGGAAGAAAAAGAAGGAAATCCATAAACAGTAAAAATAAAACAATAAAGTAAAAAAATGACAGAATATTAGGAAAGAAAAAGATGGAAAAAACACAGAGTGAGGAAATAAGTCATTTATTCAGTTTTGCTTAGTTTGACACAAGGCCAGGAGTTTGGAGCACTAATGAGAATCAAATTCACACTGGTCTGCACGACAAGTTCACTAACCTTTATGCTACGCAAAACCGAACACTAGTATAAATAGAACGCCAGTATAATGGAACAATCCAATGTTTTATTATTTTTACATTCCCCCCCAGAAGATGGCCCGTGACGGGGCAGAAAGTACTCGGAAGCAGATAAGTTACGGTAAATACATCAGCCAATTTCTGCCTGATATCTTATCATCTATTCTACAAGTTGAAAGGTTGATGAACAAAATTTGCAGACAAAAGATGTCTGCACAGTTCAACTAAATATATTTGAAAGAAGAAATGCTGCCTAATTACACACACACACACACACACATATATATATATATATATATATATATATATATATAGATAGATAGATAGAGAGAGATAGAGAGAGAGAGAGAGAGGGGAGAGAGATAGAAAGAGAACGTCTATGGATGAACAGAATTATCAAAAATTAAAAACAAAATTTAAAAAAAAATTAAAAGAAAATAAGATAGATAGATTGATAGATAGATGTAAATGGATTTAGATATCGATATATAGATAGAAATGGATTGAGATAGATGACAATAAACTGATATATATATATATATATAGATATATAGGTAGAACGAAATATATTGGAATAGATAGATAGATTAGATAGATATAAATGGATTAAGTTATATCGATCGATAGATAGAAATGGATTAATAGATTGATAGATAGAAATGGATTGAAATAGATAGGAATAAACTGTGATAGATAGATAGATTGATAGATAGATAGAAGTAAAAAGACTGGAATAGATAGATAGATTGATTGATTGATAGGTAGATAGATATGAATAAACTGAGATAAAAAGAAAGAAAGATCGAATGGAAAGAAAGCAATGTGTATGAAGAAAACAAAGAAAAAAAGGAAACTATAAGAAAGACTAAAAGATAGAGTGAGAAATGAACGTGGGTGGCATTGAGGTCAGGAAAATAGAAACGCTTGGGTCAAGGATGAAAATGTGGTAACGGGTGGGCGTGTATGAAGAGCTATGGAAAACTAAGAGCCGTCCAATTTCCAGACCTGCGGCCTGGCTGCACTTCACCGTCCAGGCTTTTCTGTCCGGTCTAGAAAACAATATACTATCCCCGGTAAAGTATATTAAATGATTCGAAGGACAAAATAAAGACAGAGATTAGCCGAATCCTCGTGAGAAATCATGGGTGGTCATTTGGTATTTTTCTTGCTCGAACCTGCCATAAAAGCCGTATGATTAACAACGCTGCAATATCGGCCAACCACCACCACCGTTCCTTTGCTCCACCGGAGGAGGAAGAGGAGGAAGAGGAGGGAACCGGATGAGAGGGGATGAAGTGGGGGAACCTGGTGAAATGCAGAGGTTGTTGTTGTTGTTGTTGTTGTGGTTGTGTGTTGGACGGAGAAAAAGAGGAGACGATTGCTTCGGCGACCCTTTCTTCTTTTGTGTCCATTTGTGACGGAAGCGAACTTTGATGACGGTCCAACACATCAGTGGATAGCGCGGCCGTTGTTGTTAGCTTTTGTTCCATTGTTGTAAGTGATGATTGTTGATGCTGTTGTTCTAACTTGCCGTCCAGAATGCGAAAACTTGAGCCGAGAAGACCGGAAAAATTAAGGCGCGTGTGAGTCACAGAAGGAATGGTACCGTTGCCTTTCTCGCTTCTTTTTTTTTTTCCTTTTTTTTCTTTTTTACTTTTTTAATTATTTTTTTTTTCAGTTGTCCCGTCGTTTTTCCAAATTTTTATCCAGTCTGTCATTAGGTAATAAAAAATAAAAGAAAAAAGAACAGAAATGAAAATTATGCAAGGATCGACAACATATCCTTGGTGTTTTGAAAGTCAAATAATAATCCAACCAAAATCCTGTCTGATTCTTACTCTAGGAATTATTACTATTTGACTCAATTAGAGTTCTTCACACCCACCTTAGCTGGTGGTTCATTGGAGACTGAGTGTCAGCAAGTTGCCTCAGGTCTCCTGGACTCTTCTGAGTATTCTTGCTGATCTTAACAGTGCAATATTTTGGAGTAGTCTACTCTTTCTCGAATTTCCAATTCCTTCAGACTCTTTTCCAAACCCTATAGGACCGTTCTAAGCAACTGACATTCAGTGTCTGTTTCCTTTACGTTTTACTAAAACAAATTCAAATTAAATAAACAACATCATAGTATCTGATGAAGTACAAGTAGAATATATTATATGAATAAATTTCAATGAGTTGATTTTCATTTTTCAGTAATATTTCTTAACTATGGCCCGCGTCTTTGCTGACATCATCATTCAAAATTTTTCGTTACCACCACTCAAACTTTTCCCTAACTAATCACACAAATCACCGTCATAGTTTCACGACATAACCATTGTGTTACACACACACACACACACACACACACACACACTATATATATATATATATATATATATATATATATATATGTGTGTGTGTGTGTGTGTGTGTGTTTGATATTGTAATGGTTGTTCTACCTGAATATTTGAGGTTGAGCATATTTTTGTATATAATCTATCTAGCCGTCAAGCATTAAACTAGATTGTGATGAAAAGAAATATCATACCCCATAGATAGTAAGATGCTTGCCAAAGAATTTTACTGAATTATCATGTCTAGTGTTCCTAAATTGCAAGATCGTTATCATCTTGCAACACCCTCTGGTTACAAATCGTCCAACATGAAATTCGAAAGTGTAAATCCTGATTATCTGGTGTTGCTAATCTGCGGAAATTTTTATTTCTTATGAGTGTCTTCACCTCAGCTAAATAATGGACCATTCCGAAAGAGCGTATGGAAGCGATGGCGCTACTCTTTTTCAATCGAACATAATGAAAAGATGAAAGGAAGAAAGAAAGAAGAGAGAGAGAGAGAGAGAGAGAGAGAGAGAGAGAGAGAGAGAGAGAGAGAGAGAGAGAGAGTTAAATTATTCTTTTTACGTACAGAACTATTTTAATAGCTCTAAAATAAACTTATCAAACGTTGTAATAATTAAATTATCATACTGTGGTATATCCACAGGTCCTGCTAATGTATCATATTTTTAAAACAAAAAATTAATGAAAGTTAAAATAATGTGTAGGGTATGACAAGACTTTTTGCCCACCCTGTACATACACAGTACAATAATTCCGGTCTGTGACACCAGCTTGCTATCAACTCTGGCATGGCGAGACGCCATAGTTATGATATAATTTGACAGATATTAAATAAGAAGAACTAATATAAACTAGAGTTTTGTTTGAAATGAAAAAAGGGGTTTTGTGAGTATCGTAATGAAAGCTGCGAATAAAGCATTTATTTTCTTTATACAGAATAATTGAATTCGTCAGCATTATGTAACGTCCCGACATTAAAAATATAAAATTAATGTTTTGACTAATTGATTGCTCGTCGTTTAATGAATATCCCAGCAAATTGCCACTAGAGTAACAAGGAACAACGGAAGCGGAAGCCATCTTGTGGTTTGTCGCCTTCTCTCTGTCTCGTTTTCAACTGTGAGCAATAACAGAAGATCAAATGATAGCAAGAACCGCTCTTTTGTGAACAAAGCTAAAACCAATGGTTTGCTTTATTCATTTATCTTATTTTTATTTTTCGTTTTTGTTTAATTTACAGAACGTCTGATATTTGGACAGAGTGCTCTTAAGCGTATCAATGCGTAACGATACAAATCGGTTAGCTTATTTTTCTCTTTTCTCTCAAGTTAATGTAAAACTTATCACAGGTTGGATGGTTTCGTTTGGGTCTCTATGTTCAATGGCACATCAAACTTCGTGGGTTATTTAATGCCAAAGCTATCCTTGTAAAAGAACAGGAGAGCTACTATTTAACCCATGAGGGGATTCATGCCTTTCTCAAGGGTTTTCGTCCGAAAGTAAATGTAATAGCGTGACTGATTTGGGTTTCTTTGTTTAATGGTATATCAAACTTCGTGGGTTATTTAATGCCAAAATCATCCCTTAAAATAACAGTAGGGGTACAATTTAACCCATAATTGAGAGATAAGGGGATCCACGCCTTTCCTGAGGGCATTTGTCCGAAAGTAATTGCAATAGCGCAACAAGTACAAACTCACTACGATGTAGCCGACCAGTACGTTATCCACTATGCCACAGGACTCCCCTTTTCAGATCGAAACAAGGAAATTCATATGAAGCTGTAAGTATTAATTCAATACAAACTTTTAAATATTTGCATTTATTAGTTTTCTGTGTAGTGTTAGGGGGAGAGTGTTTTTAATCGAAAGCAAGGAGACGTTTTTTTAGATTTATTGATTTTTAACGGTATGTCAATCCGTCTGGGATTATTTTATTGTCTAGACGTTAGAGAATCGCATTCATTTCTTAGCACATTTTGCAGTAGGGAGAAAAGCGTGATTTTTCTTCAATTGAAGAAATACTCGGTCGATCGAGAAACAAAGGAGACATTTTTTAGATTGATTAATTTTTAACGTCATGTCAATCCGTCTAGGGTTATTTTATTGCTAGATATTAGTGAATCGCGTTTATTACTTAGTCTATTTTGCAGCGGGGAGAAGTGTGCTTTTAACTCTTTGCCTACTTTAAACCTCTTACAGTGGCTCTCCTACCACTGCGACCCTACCGTAAACCGCTGGCGGTTATTTGATTATAATTGAGCAGAAGTATCCAGATTACAACAATAATAGGACTTTTTTTTTAATAGAATGAATTCTGAAGGGTTGGGTAAATATATACACACCCTCTATGATTTTATTAAAAAAATCTTTGTATTCATTGGAAGTCCGAATATATATATATATATGTTTGTGCGTATGTATGTATATATATGTGTGTCTGTGGGTATATATGTATGTATATTCATATGTATATATTATATATATATATAATATATATATATATCTGTGTGTGTGTGTGTGTGTGTGTGTGGTGTGTGTTAGGGTAGCAAAGAAGTGAACAGCACTTAACTAAGCGCAGTTAACTTCATGTCTTCGCTACCCAAACTTAGATATACATGTTTAATCAATGATATAAAGTACTCTTTACTTATAAACATAGTAAACTATACTATCAATATTAATATTATATATATCTTTGCGTGTGTGCGCATGTTTCTTTGTGTGTGTGTGTGTGTGTGTGTGTGTGTGTGTGTGTGTGTGTGTGTGTGCGCTAAGTTCTACCACTAAAATTTAGTAATAATACTGCAGGGTTTTGACTAACAAAAAAAAAGAAAGAAAAAATATTCAGCTATGGTTTATTTTAAGGACGTTCTAAATAATGCCTCACGTATGTTTGCATTTTGGCAGCTTTGATTGGGTTTTTACTTTATAACAAAAAGGGTGGGGGGAATTCTCGCCTCTGGATATGTTAATCCAACATTTAAAAAGATCGAAGGTTTAGTCAGAGATTTCGCTAAGCATTTCTAACTGGAAAATCCGAGGATCTATTCCAATATTAAGCTAAATTAAACTGTCAATCACAACTCTCCAAAAAGAAGATGAAAAAACGCTTTTCAGGCCGGATCAGTCGAATGCATGTAAATTCTGCAATACCTACAGTTTACTTTCTGTATATTTTACTTTCGATACTTTCGATATATGCAATAAAATCGGGATCTGATGGAAGGTGTGGTGCTCCGCCTTTGCAAAAATAGTCCCCTGATCTAGCGCAAGGGAATATATCTCCTCACTGTCCGGCTGATATCGACAATAGGCCACTCCGCCAACACCTGAATTAAAAAAACCTCGGTGGAGTGGCCTAT
>CM042148.1:118400566-118408066 GCA_023376005.1 Doryteuthis pealeii
GTAAACCGCTATTTTGTTGTATATATAAATATAATTGCATTTAGTCAGTATGTAGACATAGTTAACAGTATTAATAATGTAAGACAATTTTGTTAATAATTGAGGTTTAAATAAAAATAAAATCATGGAGAATGTGATGTCAATAACTAAGAGAATTGTGACTTGAGTAGGAATATAGTTTCGGTTACAGACGGAAAAGCACACAATCTCCATTATAATAATATATATATATATATATATATATATATATATATGTCTGTGTGTATGTATGTATGTTTGTGTGTGTGTGCTTCTTTTTTATGTTCTTTTATTTTCTTATGCAAAGTGCTCAATATCTAAAAAAATATCTAAAAAAAATAAATCCGTTTTCCAAATAATAATTACTTTTTGCAAAATACATTAAAGGGGGAGGGGTGGGGTGTCAGTGATCTTAATTTCCCGGGTTTTATTGAAAATTGTGGATCTTTCAACGTCGTACTTTCTCTCCCAGACTATCCAATAAGGCCAATCAGACTTGATTCCCCATCCCCTGCAAATTGCTTATAATTCCATCACTCCCGTCTTTCATTGCTAAATTTTCCTAATTTAACTATTTAGTTAAAGTTGGGAGTAAAGAATAAAATTACAGTTATTTCTTCTTGTTAATGGATTTCTTTTAAGATTATTGAAGAGGCTCATATTCATTTAGATAAAAACCAAATAATTAGAAATCAATAATACCAAGCTCATATAAAAAAAAATTTTTTTTTATATCAACATGCAAATTAGTCTTGCTGTTCACACTGTAAACTGCTATTTTGTTGTATATATAAATACAATTGCATGTTATTAGTATGTAGATATAGTCAACAGTATTAATAATATAAAACAATTTTATTAATAATTGAGGTTTAAATAAAAATAAAATCATGGAGAATATGACGTATCATAACTAAGGGAATCGTGACTTAAGTAATGATAGAATTTCGGTTACAGACAGACAAACTGCAGTAAAATTTAGTTTCATTTATTTATTTATCTTTTTTTTATTGAGATCCGTCATTTCCCGGAAAATAGATTTTATTTTGATTGCTGTTTTCAAACTCTTGCTGGACTGATTAGTTAGTGAAAATAGATCACTAATTATGACTGAGCCTATTCTAGTAGTGATCACCCCAAGGGGAGTTTAGCAGGTTTGAATTCAGAGTTTACCTTCTCCTAGATTCGTTGCCTAACTAAGGTTTAAGAGCCCAATCTGTCCTACTATTTACCCATAGCCCGAGGGAGAGTAGTTGGATTCATACCTTTCCCAAGGGTATTAGCGCTATGTGAACTGTAACTTCGTCCAGGATTTGAACGCGAGTCGATGAGTCCATTTCCTACGACTAACCATTACACCACGCGCCTGAAGTTGATCTTTTATTTTTTCAAGAGTCTTTTGAAGCTAGTGGTGTTTTGCAGGAATTCTAGTCTTTGATTTTGATGGTGCGGTTGGAGCGATCTCAAAGGCCTGAAAAAAGATACTGAGTGCACCACAGACCACAGCTAGAATACTTAGAAGAGTCCTGGGAGATTTGCTGTCACTCAGACTTCAGTGAAAAACCAGCAATTAAACCCTGTGTAAAAAGCTTCCCAGGAGTTAAATAACAATAATAAGCTTTAGTCTCGTTACTTTTTTCAAAACTCCTCGTATATTTATATATGAGGAGAGATAAGTTCCATATGAAATTATAGTTTTTTTTATAGAAAAAGGAACAAAGAGAAACTAATTACAATAACTAATAATAGCAACAAAAATAACACAAGGACGAATAAGAAAACAGGAATTATTCAAGAAAAATGGGAAGAAAAACAATTACAAGAGCTCTTCAGAAAATAAACAGAAAACTGGGCATGGATGCGTAAGAGAGAGAGAGAGAGAGAGAGAGAGAGAGAGAGAGAGAGAGAGAGACAGAGAGACAGAGAGACAGAAGACAGACAGACAGACAGATCTATATATTGATACTCTTGATACTTAATTTTCCGATCGTTATCATCTTGAAACACCCTCTAATTAAAATTGAGACCGTCCAAATCATCCTCATTGAGAGCACTAATAATTTCACCCAACAATCTCAAAGGATTTTAAATCATTTTGATTCAAAGTACTTTAATACGTTGACCTTGCACCACATTAGTCAACCATCTATATATTAATACTCGTGTTCCTTATTTGTACGACCGTTAACATCTTACAACACCCTCTGGTTAAAAATGAGACCGTCCAAATCATCCAAAATGAAATACAGAAATGTTAATCCTGATTATCTGATATTCTCATCTACTGAATTATTATTTCTAATGAGTGTCGTCACCTGAGCTAAATAATGGATCATTTCGTTTTTTTTTATGAAGAGAGAGAGAGAGAGAGAGAGAGAGAGAGAGAGAGAGAGAGAGGAGAAAGAAAAGGACAGCTACACAGAAAAATATAATAAAGAAAGAAAGAAAGAAAGAAAGAAAGAAAGAAATAGTGTAGGGGTGAGCGCGCGGAAGTGATATCGCCAATCTGTTTCATTTGAACATGATGAAAAGATGAAAAGAAGGAAAGAAAAAAGGGAGAGAGAGTTAAATCAAGATTATTATACTTTTTACAGATTAAACTATTTTGCAATAGCTCTTAATTAAACATATCAAACGTTGTAATGATTAAATTATCATATTGTTGTATAACCACAGGTCCTGCTAATAGATGGTAAAGTACAAGTAAAGTGTAGTAGGGAGGAATAATCCACTTTGAATTAAGACTTGACAACACAGACAAGTGGTATCTACATAGAATCGGTTCTGGAAAATAAGACAACTTATCTGGGTCTTTTAGATAAAAGAAAATGGAGCGTGAAGTCAAACAGGAAACTCACGTCGAGTTTGAAATCAGCTCGAGGAAATAAACGAGCCTGACCAGTTGTAGTAAAAAGCAACAAGAATTAAGATGACATATAATACACGTCAAAATTATAAATAACAAGGATATATAATATATATATTTATGATTGATTTTAACCGCATATCAACTTTTCTAGGGTTATTTTATGCATATAGGTTAGGGAATCGCGTTTGTTGTACATTCACATTCACATTTTTGTGTAGTTATTTCTGAATAGTTTTTTGTATACGGTCTGTTTTAAGAGAAGATATTTTGCATTTCATTATCAATAACAACATTGAAATCTGGAAGAAATGTTAACATAGGTTTATTACCTTCTGGTACAAAAGATATAAATAAAATAGAGTCCTACAGGCAGCTCTTCAACAACAGTAATAAAAATCTCTGTAGCAAGACTAGCTACTACTCGAATACTCGACTCATACCCTCGTGTAATCCGTATTATTGATATGGGGAAATATCTTCCCTTACAACACAATCCTATAGAATACTAATAATTTGTAAGATCAATTTTACCCATAGGTGGGACTCTCACAGTACTACCACTCAGGGGCCGAGTGAACCCGAGAATAGTAACAGATTCCCTAGATTTCCAGAACTGGAGCTTCACAATCAGACGCAGTTTTGTGTTATACCCCGGACACCACGTTATGTGTATGTGTGTGGGAGGTTCTAATCCCCTGAAAGGACATACAGTCAGTGTATTCTAAGGTCTGCCGACAGAGCAATCTGGATCTTTGAGATTAAAACGGAAACACGAAATCAAATGAAGATAAACTCATGCAAAATCTGAACTCGGTTCGGAGAAATGGCGATAAAGAGCAGCTAGAATTAAGATGAAAGTTAATATTACTCAAAATTATTATCAGTTTAGCTCGGTCGGTAGAATATCCTCCAGGGAATCGCAAGGTTCCTGATTCGATACCGGTTCCCGCCAACTCAGCGTATGAGTAGCACAGATTGGGGAATCTGATCTGTGAGGTAAAGTGGGAAGCTGACTGTATGTGTGGTGCTCCGCCTCACCAAAAAATTTCTATGGTCTAGCGACAGCGAAAAGGGATAGACTCCCTGGCTGTCCGGCTGATAATGACAATAGGGCACTCCACCAAATATATTAACCGAGATAAAATCACACACACACACACACACACACATATATATATATATATATATATATATATAAGGTATGTCAAAAAAGTATCGAGATTTTTGTACTTTTTAATACACCTTGTATTCTGAAAAAATAACGTTCCATTCATTTTTTTTTCAGAATACCAAGTGTGCAAAAAAACAAAGACATACCAAGTTTAAAGCTGTATTTACCAAGATAGAAATGAAGAATGAATAGAACGTTATTTTTTCTTCAGAATACTAGGTGTGTCAAAAAGTAACAAAAATCTCGATAATCTTTTTGACACAGCTATATATATATATATATATATATTAGCGAGACATAAAGTCAACGGCGCTTGGTAACTGTCTATTTCACGCCCATGTAATTTTCAATATATATAGGTCTGATTTGGTTTCTTTTTAATGACATACCCACCCTTGTGGATTATTTAATGCCAAACCCATCTTTGTAGAAAAACAGTAGTGGTACTATTCAACCTATAGCTGGGTCAATATATATATATACATATATATATGTGTGTGTGTGTATATATATATATATATATATAATATATATATATATGAGTATATATATATATATATTTGTGTGTGTGTGTGTATATGTGAGTGTGTTTGTGTATGACTATCTCCTTGAAGCTGTAGTAATCACTGGATAGGTATACGCAGTTTCGTTTGATTAAGTCAGACGAACACATTAGTTGGTGAACATACAATAAAACACTGTTGTAGCCATAACAAACACACTTCAACAACCTACGTCTACGCATTAGTATTCAAATCTGTCTATAGGTAGCAGCACAAATACAAATAAAAGTGCCTCATTCTGGACATATTAAGCCCTTGAAGACAAACTCCTTCCTTTGCCGTCTCCCAGCCGTCGCACCCCCGCCCCCGCTGCCACCATTCGTACCAATCCTTAGCAATCATTTGGTCTTCGACGTCCATCTTTTCAGCCTGTGTGCATTATGGATGCTGGCACACTGATCAAGTGATCAGCGTGACGATGGAGGTATTCCTGACCAACACATTAGCCATGTCCAAAACAATTAGCCGATTGCCTACTCTATGGGTGTGCTAATACCGACCGGTCAGTGGTCGAGATTAGTAATGACCAAAGCAATTACATAACATTCGCCAGTCAGTATGGACAGCTCTGGATACCAATTACTCCATCAGACTATATTGCGTGTGACATATGCAGAAGACTGATCACACACACACACACACACACACACACACACACACACACACATACATCTATACTAATTCATGTGTACCAGTACATATTATGTACTTGAATATTCTTGTGAGTTGTATACTTACACTCATCTACCAAATTAAATCAGAAGTGCACACATACTACGGACAAACAAACATACATGTATATTCGCACTCGGTTTCGTGGATGTAGGTATATATATATACATTGTTATATGTGTATTTAGATAGTAAGTTGAACGATCCTGTATACTAACAATAGTCTACCAGTATTAGAAATAAAGTATCACAATAAAGATGAGGATAATAGTCCGAATAATCCAAATAATAATAATTATCAAGCCTCATCTGAGGAATTCAGAGAAATAGTCCACCAGTTGCATTACACATATATAGCCATTCATATACGTACTCTCTCTCTCTCTCTCTCTCTCTCTCTCTCTCTCTCTCTCTGTCTCTGTCTATCTCCCCCTCTCTCTCTAACAATACCTACAATAGACCACCAGTTGCATTATACATATATAGACATTCATATACGTACTCTTTCTCTCTCTCTCTCTCTCTCTGTCTTTGTCTCACTCCCCTCTCTCACTCTCTCTCGCTCTCTCTCTCTCTTTGCATATACTCACGTAAAGCACCATCTCTTCCTCACACGCACACGTAGAAATAGGCCCACGTCAATGTGCATATATAATGTGCACTAATACGTACACGTACATATCTAACAACGTAGCATACTTTTTCACCTTGATAGGCGTCCCATCGTGATGTATTAGTTGACAAGCTAGTCTCGCAGAGGCATTACTATTGAAAAGCAAGTTCGATCCTCGCAGAATCCCCCATACTTGCGACCTTGTCTCACATCTTAGCAGCTAAATAATGAACCATTCCGTTTTTATTATAAAGAAAAAGAAAAAAGAAATGCTACACAGAAAAATATAATAAGAAAGAAAGATTGTAAGGAAAGATAGAGAGATGGGCGAGCGCACGGAAGCGATAATGCTAATCTGTTTCAATCGAAAATAATCAAAAGATGAAAAAGAGGAACGAAAGAAAAAAAAGTGAGAAAGAGTTGACTCAAGATTATTATATCTTTTACATACTTGATGTACGACTTTCGGAAACTATGTCCTGTGTCCAGTGGTTTCGGCCATTGACCGGTAAGATATTATAATAGCGTGATCTCAGGGCTGGGTTTAGTGCCCAGTGCCCGAGGCACTTCAAAGAAGGAATGCCGAAGGGATCCACGCATTTTTTTACTGGCCATTTTGAGCTTCAGTTTGTGCATATTCCCCCACGTTAATGATCCTTGTGTTCAACTGGAATGGTGGGGTGCCAGTAAATAACTTATACTTTTACAAATTGAACTATTGCAATAGTTCTTAAGTAAACATATCAAACGTTGTAATAATTAAATTATCATACTGTCGCATATCCACAGGTCCTGCTAATACAAGCTTGGAAAAAAAAACTGCAGGAACTGGAATTCAGAGGAAGAATTGAGACCATCCAGAAAACAGTATTGCTGAAATCAGCTAGAATACTCAGTGAGGACTTGTTGTCTCACAGACCATCAGTTAACGCTGGTGTGAAAAACTAACAACAACAACAACAACAACAACAACAACAATACTACTACTACTACTACTACTAATAATAATAATAATAATAATAATAATAATAATAATATCCAGGTCTAAGTATTTTTTAACCAATTACAAAGACAAATACTTGGACCTGGGCAGAAAACTGAACAAAGTGAAACATGAAGGTTCCAATTGTAATTGGTGTCATGGGATGTCCCTAAGGGTTTGGAAAATAGTTTGGATGAATTGGAAATCAGAGGAAGTATCTATACCATTTAAACCAAAACATTGTAAGATCGGATAGAATACTCAGAAGAATCCTGGACACCCGAAGAGACTTGTTGCCATCCAACCTTCAGTGAACTACCAACTAAAGCGAATGTAAAAAACTCTCATGGAGTGAAATAATGATAATGATAATTGCTTATACACAATTATATGGTTTCTAGTGTTTTTTGTTTCTAACATTAGTAATTATATTTAATAACAATCATTTTTGCACACTATTATATGGTTTTAGGTATACCTATCCAATGACAATGATATTCAAACAGATCTATTCGACCCATAGATATGACCCAAACAAATACTACCATTCTGGGTCAGAGTTGACCTGGGAGTAATGACAATAGATCCCAAAGATCCAGAACAAGAGTCTCA
>CM042148.1:118413066-118457409 GCA_023376005.1 Doryteuthis pealeii
CTTTCACAGTGTAATGGAAATACATATATGCATAGACTGTATAAAAACTGTATCGTTTTGTGCAACAGGAGGCAAATAGTGGCCATTTACAACTATTCAAATGATATATAATTGTTCTAAACAATTAATAAGTGTGATTATAATCATGCAATTATGGATCGTAAATGTGACTTGACCTTTTCTGACGAAGATATTATAACATCAGAAATGTCCAAAAGTAAATCTATGTAAGAAATATCCAAAATAATTGGAAGATATCTCAAACCTGTGAAAATATTTGTTGCAACTCCTACGAAATTACGTAAGGGGGCTGATAAGGGTCACTCTAGGGTTGTTTACCAAAGTTCATTGTCAAGAATGAAACTTGAAGCTGTAAATAACCCAGACCTAATCAATAGAGCAATGTTTTAGGAGCATTGAAGAAGCAAGTTTCCTGAAGAACTCACTATTGCCTTCTGTTGTGGCATCAGTGGGACAAGTGGGACCAGTAACAAAACCATCGATTGACAAAAGTACACATACAAATGCGTTTGAAATTGATAAAGGAGAACATGAAAGTCAATTTCTCAAAAGTTCTGTTCATAGATGGAACTGGTGCAACACTTGATGACCCTGTTAACTTAAGCAATGGTTATGTCGTAAATGGACGAGATCGTCATTAAAGCTTGAGGCGCAAACAAGGGGGAAGGAGGTATTATTATTTGGGATGGTATTATTAGAGGTATCATGGTTGGTCCGTAGAGAATACGTGATGATAGAAAAATAACTGCAGATGCTTATATAGACTTTCTAAAAGAGCACCTGGAATCCTGGCTAAAAAAGCAAAAAATCACTTTCAGGAGAACCGTTATATTTATGCAAGATAATACTCCTTTGCATTCAGCATATAAACTACGGAGTGCCTGTAAAAGTTAGGCTTTGGTAGACTTTGGAAGATGAACTGGCGGACCAATTCTCCTGACTAAAACCCAATTGAAAACTTGTGGAGCGTTCTGACACGACGTGTTTATGAAATGGACGCCAATTCAGAAGCAAGGATGACTTGTGGCAGGAAATAGTAAACGTATCACGTGAAATTACATCAGAGGAAATGCAGAAATTGACATATTCTATGGACCATCATTTAAAAAAAAGGATTACCCATCTCATATTAAGCAACTCCATCATTTTTAACTTTGTTTTTTTTTTTATTTCAATTGAATTTCATCTTTGTCCCTGTATGTATCCATAAGATTTGTAAAGGAAGCAAAGTTTTCTTTTCTTTTTTACAGGTTTTTTTTATTACAACGCCCTAATAATTTCACTAATTAATAATTTGAGTAAATTAGATAAATGACCATATCTTTTGTTCCCTCCTTTAGAACCTTATTATTTTTAAAGAGTACGTGATATATATATATATATATATATATATATATATATATATATATATATGTTGTCTTTATTCACAGAAAATGTCATTAAATTCCAACAACTAGTTTTTGGATAGAATGGAAAAATGTTATTTTGTTAATAATTTGAAACGCAATATATATACTTTGTGTTTCTTACATATCTAGATTACAAGACTGTGAATTCCAGTGTGAGATGTTGTCCGTTCAAAATATTTAGACACTCGGTTCAGAAAATCTTATTTCAGGGCAGGTATATGGCTGGTTTTTCCTTCGTAGTCGACATCTTAGATCAGCAATATAAAGAAGATAGAGAAATCGGTTACAATTAAAGAAAGAAAAAAAAATGATCCAATCAACTTTTCGCGGACTTTGATATTTATTCCGAGTTGGTGAGTAAATAACAGGAAATGAAATTCCCTTTGACGTCAGATATGAAAAGTCGAGCTTTAGTGAAATGTCCAGTCTCCCCGGAACAGCTATATTAAATTAAAGATCTTTTAAATCAATACATCAAGGGACATAACTCTGTTTAATGTTTGTGCTTTTTTTGGTACACTCTCACTAAAAGAAAGTCTTAATAATTCCAATGCAGGTGGAAAGGAAACCCGTTGACACTTGTTTCGGAAAAGTCTGTATAGGAAACTTGGAATTTTCAATCTCCGCAAAATGTTCCTCGAACCATTTTACATTTTTAAATATGAGAATTCCTCGTGAAATCTGACGCCCAGTGTAAAAGTAATGGTTAACAAGCCAGTCAGGCTGACTGACCATGAGTTAACACTTTCACTGATGAGAGATTTGGTTTGCTTCAAAAAGTCAGTTGGTATCCTGACTAGAATTGAAGCAGTTGCGTAATTGAATCTTAACATTGTGACCCTCTCCCACACACCCACACTCTCACACCCAACAAAGGACCAAAGTTCACAGGGACTACTATGAAATGACTTGTTGTCTGAATTTTTGAGACGAGGTTTGATCATTTGTTTTATTTGGATTATTCAGACTATTGTCGTCATCTTCATTGTTATATACACAACGTTTCGGCCGATGTACACTCGGTTTTCTTCAGGCGTTTCTTATCGAAGTAGGGAACATTCTCTTCGAACTCTGGAATCTTCTCTTCGAACTTGGAAACCTGAATGTCGTAATCGGGAGCCTTCATGGAACTTCAAAACGAACCCTTTTTCAATCTACGGGGTAGACTGTTCTCATTCCACTAACCATGACCGGGTACAAGTGTTAAGCTCTGTTAAGTATTCTATATTATTATCATAATCTAATCTAGCCTTTTTAATTATTGGTTCCCATATTGTGTATATAATAATAAAGATGAGGACAACAGTCTGAATAATCCAAATAATATGAAATGACTATGTAAAAATACTCCTCTCTTCGAAATGACAATGAAGAACTTACCCCCCGAAAAAAAGGAACTGGGGCATTTAGGACCAGACTAAGAATAACTAGAGTAGGTATTTATCCAACCCGTTCGCTACAGGTAGGATGTGACACAAAGACACAAATATGGGTCAGCAAGCGAGGATCTAACTCTGCAAAACCTAAAGTAAATGGTAGCACACAACCAGTCGCCTTCATACCAAAGCCCACTTTTCTAACCATGAAGCTATAAGTGCAAATACAATTCGAACTCAGACTTCGTTAAAAATCAATAGAGTAATTATGAGTCAGAAATAAAAATAAATGAATTTATCTAAAGTGTAATTGAGTTGGCGCACACTGTCTAAAAATAAAGACAGACACCATTAATTTTATTTGGAAAGCAGACAAAAAAAAATCAAAATTGAAAAAAAAGAAATTATCAACGGCATAGCAAGACTTGCTTAAGCTGAATTTGATCATGTTGGAAAAGTTGCCGAGAATATTTAGCAAATAATTAAACAGTCTTTATTTTTTTAAGTGAAAATCTTTGGTTGGTTTACATATATTTTTAGATAAAATAAATACAGTATTTACACAATGCCATTTATAGCGCTGATAACACTTTTAATACACATCTATCTATCTATCTATCTATCTATCTATGTGTGTGTGTGTGTGTGTTTGTATGTGTGTGGGTGTTTGTATGTGTGTGGAATCTTATAAAAATGAAACAACAAATAAATGAAAGCGTCTCGGTTTGTTTATCAAACTTTCGTCGGGGCCTTCGTTTATTTGAAAAAAGAAATTATTAAACAGCAGTCAATTATTTTTTTAAATAGACGAAGGCCCCATCGACGGTTTGATATACAAACCAAAACGCTGTAGCGTCGGCTTGATAAACACCACCCGTTAATGAAATTTGTTTTTGTTTTTTTCATTTTTATAAAATTACATATTGTCGGATACACTTCGATGTTTTCCGGACATATATATATATATATATATATATATATATATATATATATATAGTGATCTTATTGGTTTGGTTGGTTGTTTTATAGCATATCAACCCTTTTTGGGGTAATTTAATGCCGAATCAAATCCTTTTGATGAATAAAACACCCTGGTTTCTTACATTCCTTGCTGTTGCTTAAGTGGTCACCCATCTAAGTACTGAACAGACTCATCACTGCTTAACTTTGGTGATGTAGTGGGAACTGACGCTTTCAACATGACTTGATCATACTTAAGACTTATTGAACAATATATTTACTATTTTGTTCATTCAACTTCAACCATCTTGTAAGCCTGGGTTGGCATGTAATTACTACCGAAGGGTTGACATGCCGTAAAACCCAACCGACCTCCTAAACAAACTAGTTTGAATGTTTATCCAGCAATTGTTATTTTAAAAACTATTGTAGCACAAGGAAGTCGAATTAGGATCGAATTCAGCCATTGGTGAAAGTTCTGCAAGACTAAGCTTTAGATGACTGCCCTGTGGCATTGGGCTCGTCGTGTGCGATGCGATATGGGCCGTAGTCAGATCACACCGCTATAAACACTTTGTCACTGTTGGCAGCTAAGATATTCGAAAAACTATCGGAGAGATATGGCGCCAACTCGTACAACGATACCCGGATGATGTATAAAGAACAATAAGAGACGATTCGGGTATAACTATCGGTGTTAACATACTAAATGACTGTTTTGGCAAGAGTTGTGTCAACAGGTGTCAACTCAAATCACATAATGGCACATCTGACTGGTGTATGGTGTCTATGTCTATAAAACAGACGAAAATCACTGGACCAAAGAAATGTCCATTCACAGAATTTAAAAGGATGATTGCACCGTGTGGGTTAATCCGAAAGTTCTCTTCCGTAAAATACCAAATGCTTTTAATGTATCATAATATATGTGACTAATATACAATGTGTACCAAATAATTTGACATCATTTCATTAAATGTCAACTTTTTTCATCATTTTATGAAAAAAAAGAAAAAATAATGAAAAAATTAGACATCATTTTCTGAAATGTCAACTTTTTAAATAATTTCATGAAAATTTTTTCATCATTTTATTAAAAAAAATAATGAAATTTTTTGATCATTTTATAACATTTTTTCATCATTTTCTGAAAAAAATTTTTTTTTAAATTGACATTATTTCATGAAATGACATCAAATTTTGGGGACAATTTGTAGTTCCCATCATTTTAGACATGATTAGTTACATATTTATTTAGCCAAATCCTCTGATTGGGACAGGATGGGATACAAGTTCAATTTTTTAGCGGATTAAATCTGGTTTGAGTTAAGTGTTTTCAAACAAAAAGTCTAAAGAGCCCGGTCTACCTACTAACTATCGCAATTTGTTCATATCTACCCATCTGTCTGTTTATATCTATCTATCTATCTATCTATCTATCTATTTCTGTCTGTCTGGTGATCTGTCTCAGTATCTATCATAAATGGATGAAGAAGATTATTAGCGAGAAGTGAAATGCAAACTGTCTCGTCCAGGATGTAAACTTGGGACACCGTATTCATTTCTCTGTATATATATATATATATATATATATATATATATATATATATATATTGCTGTGTTAGTGATCCTGTCCCTGCAGGTGATGCCCAGTATACGTCTAAGGCAGCGAAGGTAGAAGTTATTTGCCGCCGCTCTTGGTAGGAGTATAAAGTCCATGTTTCACTTTCATACATGAGGGTGCTGATAACACATGGCCTATACACTTGTACTTTGTACGGATAGTGAGCTTGCTGTTGTCCCTTCTCTACTGAGGCAACATCGTCTCCGATGGCTGGGTTATGTACGTCGGATAGATGATGGACTAATCCCGAAAGACATTCTTTATGCAATGTTTATGTCTGGTAAAAGACAGATTGGTCGCCCCCAGCTGCGATTCAGGTGCTTTAGCATTTCCCCTTTCAGCTGGGAAAATTTGGCTCAGGACCGCCCACGGTGGCGGCAGAACCTCCGTAGAGGACTGTTCATGTCAGAAGTCACCCTGACGCAACATCATGAAGCTAAGGGGTCTAGAAGAAAGCAGCGGCAACAAAGCACCGGTACATCAACATCTTCAGGAACAGCCTTCTTCTGTGGTTGAGAATGTTTTTCAAACATCGGACTTCACAGTCACAGGAGGCGCTGTAACTTCAGGGGCACAAAAGCTTTATTATAGTCTTCCGAGACTGAAATGCCAATAATAATAATATGACATATATATATATATATATATATATATATATTAGAGAGAGAGAGAGAGAGAGAGAGAGAGACAGACAGACAGACAGACAGAGACAAAGACAGAGAGACAGAGAGAGACAGAGACAGAGAGACAGACAGACAGACAGACAGAGCCGAGACAGAGACAGAGACTGATAGACAGACAGACAGAGAGAGAAACAGAGACAGATATATCAACACAGACTGATATATATATGTAAGTAAAGTCGCCGGGATGGCCTAAAGTAGGTATTAGCCAATCAGCGAGGGAATTATCCCTTTTCAATAGCGCTAGACAAAGGAGATTGTTTTTGCGTCTGAGGGGGAAGCACCACACCTACCATCAGCTCCTTCATTTACCGCATAGATCCCTGTGCTACTCACACGCTGAGTTGGCGAGGGCCGGTATCGAACTAGTTATCTTGTGGTTTCTAGCTGAACGTTCTACCGACTGAGCTAACCCGGCCCTTGGAGAGAGAGAGAGAGAGAGAGAGAGAGAGAGAGAGAGAGAGAGAGAGAGAGAGGGGGGGGGGGGATAGATAGATATTTGAAAAAAAGTCAGTCAACTTCAGAAAAAAAAAATGCATAAGTTATTTCTTGTGTATTCAACATGAAAAGATTTGCTGCCGTTACCAAAGAAACAGCAACGCATTTAAAAGGCTGCGTTCCAATATTTCAATAAATGTAAGTTGTTTTATTTTCTTTTTATTTCTATCTTAAGATCTGATAATGCATTGGCAATGAAGTTGAGTAAATAACAGGTCAGAATCATTATACAAAGTGAAAGTAGGAATAATAATTAAATGACGTGACTTGATTCCTATTGTGCGTTTATAATGATTCCTAGGAATGTCAACCTGGCGAATAGGCAGACCGCTATCAACACGACTAAATGGCTAATAAATGTGTTTACTTTTCCGGTGAAAAGAAGAAAAAAATAATGAAATAATAATAACGTTGTTCTTAGCTAATGTGGCAGCTCTCTAATTGAATTAATAAAAATGAACAGCTCATTTTCTCTCTCTCTCTCTCTCTCTCTCTCTCTCTCTCTCTCTCTCTTTTCTTTTTATATTTGTTTCGTAAATGGAATAAAAAAAGATCTTCAAGAGGAACACTTTAACACTATTCCGTTTTTTTTTTTTTTTTTTTTTTATTGAATTTTTATTTCTAGTTTTTTTAATCCTGAAATGTAGACGGACATCGACTGCATTTTTTTATGCATTTGCGTAAATGTTACCGAACGCAAGCCTCTGTCTGAATATATCACGGAGTCAGTTCATGGGAGTCAGTGAAAAAAAAAGGCGTTGTGGTTATGTGTGTATCACTGCGTATGAAATTGCGCGCGTGTTTTGGCTTGTTTGCATACGTTTCGTTTTTTAGAGGGTTTTTTTTCTCGTGTATTTTTTCTCTCGAGATTTTTATTAATCAAACAACGCAACTAAATTTGACACGACGAAGGAATTGAGGAGGGGGAAGTCAATTCAAATGCAATTCACCAATTGGAGACACATCAGAAAGAAGAAGAAGAAAAAAAAGGATTTCATGTCATTTTTATACATGACTATGAAATGATATACGAGTAAATATAAATGACAAACTGTTTGTTGATAGATAGATAGATAGATAGATGAGACTGATAGATAGATGGATAGATAGATAGATAAATAGAATTGACTGATATATATATATATATATATATATATATATATGTATGTATGTAAAGAGAGAGAGAGAAAGAGGGAGAGAGAGATGAACAGACTAACATAGATAGTTAGATAGATATAGATAGGTAAAGAGAGAGAGAGAGAGAGAGAGAGAGAGAGAGAGAGAGAGAGAGAGAGAGAGAGAGAGAGAGAAAGAAGATAGATAGATAGATAGATAGGAACATACTGAGAGATAGATATAGATAGGTAAAGAGAGAGAGAGAAAGAGAGAGAGAGAGATAAACTAAGATAGATAGATAGGAACATACTGAGAGATAGATATAGATAGGTAATGAGAGAGAGAGAGAGAGAGAGAGAGAGAGAGAGAGAGAGAGATAATTAAGATAGATAGATAGGAACATACTGAGAGATAGATAGAAAGAGAGAGGGGGTAGAGAGATAAACTAAGATAGATTGATAGAAATATTATATATATATATATATATATATATATATATATATATATATTTGCCCTGATGAGCTATTAAGCGAAACTATTAGTAGGTATATCTGACCCATTATTTTATATATATATATATATATATATATATATATATATATATATATATATATATCAGTCATCCACAGACACGTGTTTCAAATTTACTTCTCATCATCAAAACTCTTATTTGGCTTTGTGTGCATTGAACATTTCTCTTTCTTACAGAGTTTAGTGCCGATTTAAAATTTTATATATATATTTTTTTTATATACGGGGGGAGAATATGTGCTTAATTGAAGTCATACCTAATTGAAAATTAAGTAATGGATAATTAATGAATTAGGTGAATATATCTGTTCAAATGTAAGGCGTAAATAAATCGAGAAAAAGTCGATCTCTGTATGTACATTTCAGCATATTATGCCTCATCAGCAGAGTTATAGACAGGAAGCCGCTTTGTATGGGATTCGAACCCTTACTGCCAGGCTGACAGGCGGGACTTCTAACCATTACACTAACTGTTTTTTTCCAGATTTCTCGTTTGTTATTAAACTGATATATCCTACATTTTTGGAGACTTACTGCACGTCAGTATGAGAGTACACAGACAGTTTGTTTGAGATGGCAGTCGGAGTTCGACCCTAGCCAAGGTTAGTTGTGTCTAGCCACACTGAAGAGGCGTGAAACGTCGAAACACATGTCTGTGGATGACTTATTAATATATATATATATATATATATATATATATAATATATATATAGACTGCTATGGACATATTATCGATCACTCTGATTAGATAAAACGATAATTCTTCCAAGCTATAATCGTGTCAGTGCTACTGTATGGCTGCATCACTTGAGCTCAAATGAAAGGCTTAGAGAAATAACTAGATGGAAACTACACATGGGTGCTGTGTGCTCTCTTGAAAAAATCTTGGAAGTAACATCCCACAAAAAGTATCTAAATGTCCACGAACTTATAAGTGACGTTCCCCTGTTGACATCTACACATGGACATACTAGTATAGTTGAACCAGCAAAAAAAAAAAAAAAAAATACATCAATCGGACCTGTGCAGATAATGTATGCCACGCATAAGGCTTACCTGCGCGCAATGACCGATAAAGATGGGTGACGAGAGAGTCATGCGAATCCGTGTTATCAGGGCGGCCAGGTGATATATATATATATATATATATATATATATATATATATATATATTATGGAAAAGATGACTTACCGGTGAATATGGTCACGGTGGTTGATGTGAAGTTCATAAAGGTAAGGCACTGATATAACAAATAAAAAAGTGCTCAATACGTTAGTAGAGCAAATTTATTTTAATATAGGTCCAAGCGATAACCTACTCGAGTTTCACCATGTTGAGGATCTTCAGGGTTAACTCCACTGTGTAAATCAAGATATATATATATATATATATATATATATATATACTGAGTCCCAGTGACTTGATCTTTTGTATGTCTATTAACTTGATCTCGAGGTTCAACAGACTATTTGGTCATTTAAGGAGATCCAAAGTTTATAAAACTTTTTTTAACCAGAGTGAGACAGATATTTTGATATGAACAAACTAGTACTATTTACCCATTGCTAAAGGGAGATCAGTTGCATTCATGCCTTTTATAAAGGTATTAGCGCTCTGTTAAATATATTTAGAATTATTTTAACGAAATAATTTGGTTCTCTTTTTTTTCAGTGTAATGATAAATACGTATGCTAGTATAATACATATATATATATATATATATATATATATGTGTGTGTGTGTGTGTGTGTGTGTGTGTGTGTGTGTGAGAGAGAGAGAGAGAGAGACAGAGACAGAGACAGAGAGGGGAGGGGAGAGAGTGGGTTTACATCTTAAATAAGGGATTGTTGAAATAAATAGTGACGACTTTTTTTTATTACCTTTTGTTGATATTTTTATAGAAAAGACTTATCAAGTAAACATATAATGAATAAACTAAATTAATAACTGTATGCAGTGTATCCTCAATTCAATCGAATTGGATAATTCAATTATCATGATTGATACAAACATAACTTTTATTACTTCCCCAAGTATTATTATTATTATTATTATTATTATTATTATTATTATTATTATTATTATTAATCGTAGTAGTCGTATTATTGCTATTATTGTTTTGGGGTGTTTGATAACGAGTTTCTTATTTTCCAAACTGTTTGTCTCGGATAATTATATTATTTTTCCGACAAATAATTAAATTAATTGTGGGAAATTATGACACCGTATCACTCTGCGTGTTTGTCGATATTAATGATGAAACATGCTTTCCATCGTATAGACTCGCTTATCAAAATATGCATATTGGACTGTTGTGCGCATGTGTAGCCGGAAATGGAAACATGGCGCTTATCATAAAGCTAGCCATAAATAGGAAATATTATTTTAAAGTTTATGCCTTGTCGTGTGCCTATTCAAATGAGACTTCCGGTTGTGGTCTTTCAGAATCAACGTCTAAATATCAATTCATCTCTAAAGTGAATTGTATGAGGCCAAAAGTTGCCAAACTTTTCTCCACTTTGGCTCTTAAGTTAGACCGGCGGTCGGAGAGCCCCACTCTGATCAATCTGCGGGTCATGTCAAGCCCTAGCACCTATATGATTTTCCTGACCCTATTGTCTTTATGACAAGCCCCAGCTCTTTTTTACTACTGTGTGTGCTAGAAGATGGTGGCTGAGGGTCTTAGTTTCCTGGAATGGCGTTAAACTCAATGGTGAAGTTCTAATTCTAGTGTTCTAAAAAATGTGGAGTACGCCTTTATCCCCATTACTCCCAGGTACACTCTGACCCGTAGTGGTAGTACATGTTAGGGTCCCATCTATGGGTTCAATAGAGAGAGAGAGAGAGAGAGAGAGAGAGAGAGAGAGAGAGAGAGAGAGAGAGAGAGAGAGTTTAAGAATGTATTTTAAAAATAACTGAGTTAAAAGAAAGTTGTGTACCGATCAAGAATGAATAAAACAAAACGTCTTCAGCATCAAATAACCCAACAAGATTGACATACTGTAAAACCAACCAACCAACCAACCAACAAACCCAAAGTTTTCAAATTGAACAAAATTTTCACACACTTTCTCCGTAAATTTAAATTGTGCTCAGTATTTAACGCTAATCGTGACGAATGTTGGACAAAACTTCCCCAATTTCGTATATAATATACAGGATTTTAAAACCATATTATTACACTTAAAATATAGAGAATAAAATCCAATTTAGGTTCAATGACAGCCCGGTCGGCTGGCGATTTAGAATACACCGACTGCATATGTTGAGGGTCTTCATGTCCTGGGTATGACGGTAAACTCTATCTGATGGTGAGGTTCCAGTTCTGGAGCTCTGGGGAATGTAGAGCACCCCTTCTTCACCATTACTCCCAGGTCACTCTGAGTGGTAGTACCTATTAGTACCATCCATTAGTTAAGTAGAAAAATGTGTTTATAAAAAAAATGAGTACCCATCAAGAATGAATTCATTTCAAAAGATTGTCGGCATTATATGACCCACCAAGGTTGATATGCCGTAAAACAAAACAAAACAAACAAACAATTCAATGATCATATCTTGCGGTATCAATGTTTACGCTTCTCATTTTAATTTCAATTTTATCCATAAAAAATATTACCATCGTGGATCAGAATTTTGAAGCTTACCAAAATCGAATATATACGAGTTGTCGCGCCAGTGACCGGAAATCATCCACTCCACGTACCGGTGCGCGTGCGCAATGGCCAATACGATCGTCAAACCATACGTGAAAATGTACTGATACGTGCTGTTTACTATATAGACATTATTGAAAACGGTGTTAGTGCAGATCCAATTCCGAAACTGACTTGAAATAATTTCCCCGTGTTCAAATCCAAGACGAGCCAGTTTGTATTTCACATAACGCACCTCATTTCGGAAAGGTACGCATCCAACTATTCTCCCTCCAGCTATGAGTAAATACCAGGGCAGACTCTGATCTTTACCCTTGGTTAGGCAGCCAGATGTTTTTTCACCTTTTCTCTCTCTCTCTTTCTCTCTCTCTCTCTCTCTTCTCTCTTCCTTTCTCTGTCTGTCTGTCTGTTTATCTCTCTCTCTCTCTCTCTCTCTCTCTATATATATATATATATATATATATATATATATATATATGAGTATAGATAAAAGGATATGAAAACAACACAATATGCTGTTAAAGTGAAAACATTTTATATCATATTCATAGCTAATATTGAACAATATTTCGATTTCTGAAGATGATTTTTATAAATCGAAATATTGTTCAATATTAGCTATGAATATGATATAAAATTTTTTCACTTTAACAGCATATTGTGTTGTTTTCATATCCTTTTATCTATACTCATACCGTCGGATTCATTTCCTTTCTCTTAACTTATATATATATATATATATATATATATATATATATATTATTTTTACCTCATAATCCGTTTGATTACTGTTACTGGCAGTTGCATGTGCTCTTAACAACAACAACAACAACAACAACAACTCAATCGTCAGACAGATTTTGATGATGTGAATAATAAGACATTTTCAGTGCTGCTCTCGATCCGTGGAATGAAGAGCTTCTTGTTTAGTTCTTCCGCATGAAATGAGCCGATAAAAGATGGACAACATGGACGAAGCTTCTTTTTTTTTTTACTGACGACGACGACGCGGTCATCACTGCTGCATAAAATTGGCTCACTTCCGGTGGCGCAAATGTTTACGAGTGTCCACATGCAAGTTCTGGTTCATCGCAGAGAGAAGTTCTTACTTTCTTCTTCCTCCCCACCCCACCCTCTCTCTCCCACACTCTCTGTCTGTCTGTCTCTCAGACACAACCACATGCTGTAGAAAATGGACTCTGTGGGTCAAGTTAAAATTCTGGAATTATTTAACAGCTGATAAAGATATATATCAATTAAAGGAGTACAAAAATGTAATATATCTATCTATACATATATAAAAGTAAGTAAAATCGTCGGGGCAGCCTAAAATCGGTATCTGCTAATCAGCGATGGAGTCTATCCCCTTTTCAGTAGCGCTAGACCAAGGAGATTATTTTAGCGTCTGAGGTGGAGTGCCACACCTACCGTCAGTTCCTTACTTTACCGCACAGATTCCTGTGCTACTCATACGCTGAGTTGGCGAGGACCGGTATCGAACTAGGAACCTTTTTGTTTCTAGCCGAACGCTCTACCGACTGAGCTAACCCGGCTCATGTATGTATGTATACCCACAGGAAACTACGTAAATAAAACAATTAACAACAAAGTAAATATATTCATACATGCACTATCATTTGCTTTTTGAGCAAAATTAAGGACGATTGTTACACACTGGACCCGTCAAAGAACACAAACACTTGTATTTAGGAAAATGTAAGACGAGATGTTTATTCCCTCGGTTGTGTACAGCTGAGAGTCGTTGGCAGGGTTACGGAAACGTGGAGCCTTAGCGAGTTCTTTTCAAGTGATCTCGAACCTGATCTTTGTCTGTCTAATCGATCTCTACGGGCTTCTTTTATTGTAGTTTGACCCATCAGTGTCACGCCTCTTTGTTTGTGACACCTACGCAGTTTTTCTGTAGACATGTCTCTTCGCCCATGCAGGCTGTTTTCATTGGCTATGGGCTACGCCTACAGATTTCTGCACCTAAATCATGTCAAATGTTCACCTGCATTTCCAGGTGCAAAAGATCAGGTCAGGGCCACACCCTGTTTTCGTTTTCAGGCTGCACCTGACCCCCATGCACTTCTTATTCAGCCTGGTCCTTGGGTGCACTGATCAAACAATATATTACACGATTTGATTTATATTCCTGAACATAATGAAAAATAAAGCGTGGAATTTTCTGTTTTTTTTGTTTGTTTGTTTTTCTTTTGTTGCATTTAATATTTTAAATAGGAGACTTTTTTTTCCTTTTCAGAAGGTCTGAGAACTTTTTTCTGACGCCCTACACAAAGTCTTTTTTACATAGGGATTTAATGGGGCATCCTGCGAAGATCCAACTCGTGATTCAATAACAATGGATCTGTGTGACTAACCTTTTTGACCCCCCACTCCTCTACCCAGGCGACACTGAATAGCCGCTTCTAGTACGCATAAAGACTAACATTCAGAAAATCGTCGTCTTATAGAATAACATTGTGGTTATAATTTAGCTGTTTGCACAAATACCTTGTAATCTGCATTAAGCCATTTATAAGAATATACAGCAAATGGGTGAACTGGCTATGGTGCTTAGACGTGATAGGGCAACCAAGCAGGGAGAAAGAAAACCAGCTCAATTCTGCTTTTAAAAATAATCTTTTGTCGTGTACTGCTCGTGGCAGAGGGTGTGGTTTAATACATGCATTAACACACCACACATATAGAGAGAGGGAGAGAGAGAAAGAGAGAGAGAGAGAGAGAGAGAGAGAGAGAGAGAGAAAGAAAGAGAGAGAGAGAAAGAGAGGGAGGGAGGGAGAGAGGGGGTAGGAGAGATTATATAGAGTAAGAATGAGAGATAATAATGTTAGTTATATGTTTATTGAATTATTTTAGTCACTTATTTAGCAAAGATATTAAATGTTCAAAACAAAATCTACATGTCAATCTTGGACAACAATTTTGGCAGATTTATGTCTCAAAGGGTTGGGCAAATACAAATATATATATATATATATATATATATATATATATATATTATATATATATGTGTGTGTGTGTGTGTGTGTGTGTGTGTGTGTGTGTGTGTGGAATCATACACATGGGCACACATGTGGGCCGTTCAGCAAAGGACGATATCGATCAGCTCTATGCGTATTCTGGATGCTGTGCAGTGGACCTCCCGGAGATGATAGATAGAGATGGTTGGCCAGAGATTGTCATGGGTATCCGTGCTGCCAAGGGGACTTGATGATGATGATGATGATGATGATGATGATGATGATGATGATATACATATATACCCATTTTTCAAGTACAAAATTGGATAATAGCAACGGGATAAAACTCACGACTGATTTTCACGTTGCCAATCCTCAGTTGTGCTAATATTCGACACCTAGTTCCCTTGAAGATAGTCAACATCGTGAGGGTTTATCTAGTTTTTATTATTTTCCTATTTTATACTTGGAAATATTGCTCTGAATTTTTCTCCATATAGCACTATAAAGATTTTACTAATTAAAATGCTTTCAGCGTTGAATTTTAATCATTTTAACCATAATTATATATACTAGCAAGAAAATTCACCCACCATTATGTACGTATTTAAGTTTTAAGGAAATAAAATATATTAAATTAGAAAGACTAACGGAATTGAATAAGAACGCGTATAAAAAGATCACAGTTATTTTTATTATATTTTAATTGGTTTCTATATAGAATAATTCATAGAATTGATATAAATACGTTGGAGAATAAAACAATAATATTAGAGATCAATAGTACCAAGTAATTATTTAATAAACCCGGTTTTGTTAAAGTCAGTATGCAAATTAACCAAACCATATATTATGTAAACTTTCATTTCTTAGAGATATATAAGACACATTGCATGATTTTAAACGCACTAATAACATGGGCTCTTTTGAGGCAATTCTTACTTAAATTTTCATAGACATCGATAATAAATAAGATTTATTCTATGTATTAATGATTTTGATTAAAAATTAAACACTCATTGATAAACTTACGCAATTCCTGAGGGTATCGGGACTTAGGTTCGGTTACAGACAGACACCGAATATCCTTTATAATAAGATATATATATATATATATATATATATATATATATATATATATATATATATATGTATGTGAGTGCGTGAGCGAAGGTGTGTGTGTAAAATTTATGGCAAATACATTTGACAACTTCAACAAATTCGGGAAAAGAAAAAACGAAAAGATATCATTTGATTCGTTTTCCAATATTTGCCGGAAAAAACATCCGGTAACACACACACACACACACACACACACACACACACACACATACATACATATACATACATACATACATACATATCATCATCTTCATCATCAATGAAATAAACGTCAAACAAATTCACGTGATGAACACTGTGAACAACAGTAATAACAACGTGGAGCAATAATTCAATCATGTCTGCCTATTGCAGCTCTTTGGCTTAAAGAGATAAAAAAATGGAACTAAAAAAAAAATCACCCAAAAAACAACAACAACAAAAACAAGAGAGACTTCGAACGTTTTCGTGGAATTGGATGCCGCAGTATTTAGTTCCCATCTTGGAAAAACGGCGGGAGTGTGCGAAGGTGTCAGGACAGCGAGAGAGAGAAAAAAATGTTGGCAAGTAAATCAATCGGCTGGATCGTGTCCAGCAGAAATTCGAGGCAGTTGCAAAAGGTAGATTTAAACATCAAACAGTTTTAGGCGGGAATTTATAAAAATGGTTAAAGTTGGCTAAATGCTAAAAAAAAAAAAAAAAAGAAAAAGAAAACGAAAAATAAAACGAAAAATAAAAATAAAAATAAAAAGAATGATCTACAACAATAATAATTATAGTTTTTGACAGCAAAGATTATGATTACATGGCTTATGACAAGTTGTGCTGCGAGGAACGCCTATCGACGAGGAATTGTTAATAAACCCAGTCTTATAAAGTATTACTAGTAGAGCGAGTTCAATCCCAACTAGGGGTGTCCCACTATTTATGGCCCTGTGCCAAACAAAGCTAGTAAGTCAAGGTTAGCGTAAACACACACACACACAAGCCCCCATATATATATATATATATATATATATATATATATATATATATATATATATATATATATATATAAAGCTTTAAAATCGGTCATTTTGCGGCTATAAATCTCTTTCTACTTACAGGTATCAGTCTATACCTATGAGAACCATCGAATCACTGACTTTATTGGAAATGGTAAAAAGAAAATTCATGAGGCGTTATATATATATATATATATATATATATATATATATATATATATATATATATATATATAGTGTCTATAATGTCCAGAAGTAGATTTAAAATGTAAAAGCAATGATACCAGTCTTGTTAAAATGCAATAATCAAAACGTATAAAAATAAAACTACAAGAGTAGAACTTTCATTTGGTTGTTACTAAAAGATTCTATCATTTGTACAACGATAGTTATTAAGTTTTGAATTTAAACATTCCTAAGAGTCTTTATGAACACCCTGTATATATATATATATATATATATATATATAGATAGATAGATAGATATATAATTAGTCAAGAAAAAGGCTTAAAATCGACTGTTTTGCGGTTATGGATCCATTTCTACTCACAGGTATCTGAATATACCCATGAGCTTCATGAAACTACTAACTTTATTTAAAGTGGTACACTGATAAATT
Organism: Doryteuthis pealeii; assembly: GCA_023376005.1. NCBI lineage: Eukaryota > Metazoa > Mollusca > Cephalopoda > Myopsida > Loliginidae > Doryteuthis > Doryteuthis pealeii. Next base: position 118,430,649 of record CM042148.1, read on the forward strand.
CTTAGGTTTCTTTTATATATTTTATTTTTGCCATTGATGGTATCGGGCTTCAATTCTTATCTTTTTAGGAGATGGTTATGTTTCTGACCTGGGGGAAGATGTTTATCTGGGGGTTTTAAAGCATTACATCAACATAGGGAAGGGCTAGTGGGTCACTTATTGTCTGCTCTGTTGGTTTATTTTCGACTGGTCATTTTCAGTTCAAAGTTTTATTTTATTTTTTCATTTTCTCATGTTTCTTATCATGTGGACACATCACTTTTAATCCTTTTTATATAGCATTAATCTGACAAAATAGAGGCCTATTTTGAGCACATTAAACTAGTATCCTATAATATACATAAAAATCAGTAGTAGTTTTTAATTAAGGTAATCAAATAACTAAATTTAAAATTATTAAAACCAAACATAACAAGAATTAGATTACTACTACTACTACTACTACTACTACTACTACTAATAATAATAATATATATATATATATATATATATATATATATTATATAAAAGCAATTCGAATATGACGTGAACTGGATGGAGTCGCACTTTAAACTACTAGGTGTCCCAAGTCAACACTATACTTAGCCAGTTGGTCATGTGGTAAGATTATAAGTTGATAGACGGGTTACCTGTGGCTTTTTTTCTATATTGTGGAGTGTTCAGTTGATTCTGTGTTCATGGAATTATAAGTGGGCGTGACATTATATTAAAGTTATATCTATACACAAACATATATAATGGTTATCACCTCAAATTCAAGAATAGCCATGATGTTCAATTTGAAGGAAAATCTCTAAAAATGAACATCCCATTAGAAATTGGAAATCATTTTATTCTCTAAGAATTCTAAGTGCATTGGTCTAATAGAAAATGTAAAACGGTCTAATAATCTTGGTATAATATACTGTTTTTTTTTGTTTTGTTTTACGGCATATCAAACTCAGTGGGTCATTTAATGCGGACAAAATTTTGAAATGAATTCATTCTTAATGAATACACACTTTTTTTCAACACACTTTTCTATTTAATCCATAGATAGGACTCTAAAAATTACGACTACTCAGGGTCAGAGTGGACCAGGGAGCAATGGTGATGAAGGGGTGCTTCACATTCCCGAGACCTCCAAAACTGAAACCTCACCATCAGATAGAGTTTAACGTCATTCCCACGACATGAAGACCCTCAGTCACCGCCTTCTAGCACATATATGATAAAAATATTGGGACATGCCATGAGGGCAATAGGGTCGGTGCAATCATATAGGTGCTAGGGCTTGATATGACCAGCCATTGATTGGAGGGTGCATCCCCGATGCCCGTCTAGCCAAGGTCAGGACTAACGGGGAGTGTTGCATGTCATTGATTACTCATCCACAAGGATTCCATCCTTAAGCATCACAGAAAAGTGAAGGGGGAATAATGGCTGCCGCCTCAAATTCCAGAATGGCTATCACATGATGTAAAAGAAATGTTTTATTGTTTTCCATTATAAATTTTTTTAAATCCATAAAATAAGCACAGATTTGTTAGATACTGCATTTTCATGTTTTTTTAGGAAATATTGAGGGTATCCTGAAGTTGATGTGATATTTTTTTTTAAATGGAGTCGTTTTTGGATTCAGAGGTAAAAAAAATATTCAAAAACAATTATCAGATTCAACTCAATAAAAATGTTGTCACCCAGTGTTATTAAGCACTTTGTAAGTAATCAAGAGATATAAAGTATTTAGCAACAATATCACACGCACAGACACAGATACGCGCGCGTGTGTGTGTGTATGTATGTGTATGTGTGTGTATGTGTGTGTATGTGTGTGGGAATGTGTGAGTGTGCATTTGTATGACAGAAATGTGAATATAATTATGAACTCTTGAAGTCCGTTACTTGAAGTTTCATTGTGATACGCATGATCAACAGATGGAATGTCTTCACTTCATGTAACGGGCTTTGAGTCTACATGATTATATATATATATATATATATATATATATATATATATATATATATATATATGAGGTTAAGTAAACAAACAAATGTGTTTATTTTTTATATGGCTTTAAGCCGAACATTTTTGGAGGATATGAGCTTAATTGAAGTCATACCTAATTTTGAAAGTTAATTAGTTAATAATTAATGAATTTAGGCGGGCATATATGTTCAAATGTAAGGCTAAACAAATATACAATATATATATATATATATATATATATATATATGGCATCAATCCGTCTACTATAGACGATGGTGTACTGTCCAAAAACTAGTGGAACTAAGTATCCTGGGCGGGTTGATATGGAGGAAAAGCTGTCAGCCAAGCAGCAGTTGCCCCTCTTCACACTGCCGTTGTGGTCTAAGGAAAAGGAGGAAAACAAATGCAGTTTGGCAACGATAATGCCGTGGGATTTACTGGATAGCGCTGAAGTCTATCATCACACCACCATAGGGACTCCATCTCCGGATTTGATTTCAGGGTTTACTCCCCTAGCCTTTCCTTGTAATGACTTTTCCTTGTCTAGATAGATTGCTGTCCAAGACTAAGGACCCCCATATATATATATATATATATATATATATATATATATATTATTTTTTTTTTTTTTATTTTTCATCCTTCCGTCTACTAAAGACAATGGCGTAGAGTCCACTTTTTTTCCTCCTGCAACTGCGTGAGTGGTTGAGCGGCACAATTTTGAATGGCAATATCTGGAATCTCTGGTGCAGTGACTGTGAACACTTGGGTGGCCAGGTTGGATGCCTTCGTTAGGTCCGTCAGTGCGGTGCAGAGTGGCATCTGCTCTTCTAGCACCCCTTCTGCAGTTGGTTGCTCGGAAGTCACACTGTGTTCCTGGATAGGTGCAAGATGCAAAGTCTGCAGACGCGCCAGTGTAACACGTGCAAGACTTGTCAAGCTATGCTGAAGTCGCTCCGATCTCCTTTGTTCCTGTATAAGGGGACGATGGTCCTGGGGGCTGTGTCCATGTTCCCAGCAACTGCATATATATATATATATATATATATATATATATATATATATATATATATAGTGAAATGAACAAATCGTTATAAAAACTTTAAAAAAATTAAAACAGTGCTCAACTACTTGCCAGTAGAAAAGAAAAAACCTAAAATGAATACATTTTTATCATCATCATCAATATGTCATTCTCATTACTCTCAGTTTTCTGTATATTATAAATGAAAAAAAATACAATTATCAGATGAAACGTATCATTTGATGATTGTATTTTATTAATACAATAGCAGCGGTTACCCGGCATCACCTAGGTAGAGTGTATTTTCAAAGTTATTATTACTGAATCGTGAATTGAATCCTCGTTGGTTGCTCCATTTAAATACCTACGTAAAAAAAAAAAGACCTTGCATTGATCCAGCTACTCTGAAAAGAAATGTTAATGTCTACTATCTAAAATATCAAATGAAAAAAAATCCATGCTGTTATCATTTAAATTTTATTTTTTAATTATCTTCACGAATATAAATCAATTCTCTATTATTTTTGCTCAAAAACCAAGCTCTGGTGATATTTAATGTGTATATATATTTACATTGTCGTTAATTGTTTTATTTTCGAAGTTTCCTCCGGACATACATATACACACAACTAACCTTTATATATGTATAGATGGAAGTTATACTCGCGAGACAGCCATGATTGATTGATTGATCTTAAGGGTATGTCAACCCATCTATTGTTATTTTATACCTCGAGGTTAGGGAATTGCGTTCATTGAACGTTCATATTTACATTTTTTTGTTTTGTTGTTTCTTAATATATTTTGGCACACGGTCGTATAGAATAACACGAATAATTTTTAAACTGATCTATTTGAAACATAGATGGGACTCTAACAAGTAATACTTCACTGTGTCAGAGTGACCTGGAAATAAGGGCAATGAAGAAATAATCTACACTCTGCAGATGTCTAGAACTCACCATCAGATGCAGGTTATACAACCCGACAGACTGGACGACGAGCAATTGAGAATATAGATATATATGGTAGAGGCGGTAGTGCCGTTTTGTGTGTGATTCGAACCCTAACTGCACACAAAGCGGCTTCCTGTCTATAACTCTGCTACATACTAATCAACTAATTAATTTTCAGATTAAGTATGACTTCAATTAAGCACATATTCTCCCAATATATATATATATATATATATATATATATATATATATATATATACATGGTTACCAAGTTTAAAGAGCCTAGTCTTACCTACTATTTTCCCATAGCTGGAGCTGGATACATACCTTTCCCAATGGTATTAGCGCCATGTGAAATGTAAAGAATCTAGTCCAGGATTTGAACTAAGGTCGACAAGTCTATTTCCTACGGCTCTAACCATCACACCAGGCGCCTTCACACGCACCCCCCATATATATATATATATATATATATATATATAGTTGGCTGATGACTATCATTCTCAGAAACTGCATTCTACACAATCCGGTCAAATCTCAGTTATATATGCATGTGATGACACTGGTTTTATAAGTCAGTTTCGCCGCTGCTCTTGCCGGGGAGCAAAAAGGCAGCGAAAAGTAGAGTCATATCGGGTGGCGGGGGTGGCGTGGGAGGTAAGGCGGAGGATAGATCGGTCGTTGGTGGTGGGGTGAGGTGGTGGTGGTGGGGTGTGGGGTGTGCGGACACAACTGACTGAAGGTGAAGGGCAGGGGTCAGGGTAGAGCCGGGCGAAGGGGTAAATCGAATGCGCGATATTTTCATTGAAAGAACGTCGCCCGCAATTGTCGGGGGAAAGCTCGTTGTGTAAGAATTTCTTGTGCGTCTGGTTCCACCCCTTTCCGCTCGGAGAATAATCCTACAGCAGATCACGCACATATCTTCCGGGGGGTAAGGGGGCGGGCGGAGACCGACTACCATTGCCCCCAGGTATTTTGGATGGAAAAGACGTGGGTGGGTGGTGTGTTTTTATTTCGGCTGATATATTTGCATGTCACCCACGGCTTTCTTCTTGACGTTGGTCATTTTTATTTATTATCTCCTTTTTTGTTGTTTTGATTATTATTATTATTATTATTATTATTATTATTATTATTATGCGTGTGTGGTGCGCGGGAGACTCCGAAGTCATGATCGGTGTACCGCATTGGCGAAGGTGTTTATTGATGGATATGGAAGATAGAACGAAGTATGACAATGATAAGTGTAAAAGAGTTTCATGGTGTATGTGGTAGAGGCGGTAGTGCCCCTTATGTTTGGGATGTGGGGGGCTAGTGGCGAGAGATAAGGATACTGGTGGAAGAAAAATTATGGGTTGTGGAGGGGGGGCACTCGGATAAGGTGAAAGGCAACGGTGGTTTGGTTATATTTGAATAATGTTAATGTCTGAAGATCTCCGATGGTAGGAAATGTGAACAAGCGTGATGGTAGGAGGAGTATGGATGTGAAAGGGGGAGAATTAACAGTAGAAGTAGTGGTGGTGGGAGGTTTTCGTGATGGCAGATGGACGTGGACGGGTTAAAGAGCATCGTTGTTGGGGCATTGTGAAACCATTAAAAGAATCCTAATGACAAAATTGGAGACAAAAAATGAAAAATTAATTGTAGAAGTGAGCAGGCAATTGTTATTGGTGTTCCGTGATGTGGGAGGTGATGAAATATGATAGTGACTGCAATGGAGGAAGACATTATTGAAGATAAGGTTGTATGGTTAAAGGAGTAAAAAAACTAACCATTCTATGGATTATACCAAGGTGTTAGGATAATGAACGTCACAACACAACAACTGGCTTCAGGAAAGCAACTCTTTTCATAAGTAAGTAAAGTCGTCGGGGTGGCCTAAAGTCGGTATCAGCCAATCAACGAGGCAGTCTATCCCTTTTCACTAGCTTTAGACCAAGGAGATTGTTTTGTGTCTGGGGTGGAGCACCACACCAACCCTCAGCTTCTTACTTTACCGCACAGATCCCTGTGCTACTCATACGCTGAGTTATTCGAACTAGGAACCTTGAGGTTTCTATCCGAACGCTCTACCGACATGAGATAACCCGACCCTAAGATCCATTAATCTGTTGATTTTAACGGCATGTCAACCCGTCTAGGGTTATTTTATGCATCCAGTTTAGGGAATTACGTTCATTGTGCGTTCATATTTATATTTTTGTGTAGCTATTTCTTTATTTTTTTTGCACACAGGTGCGTGATATCAAATGTTTATATTCATATCTAATAGAAATAAATTATAAATTCAGGTAATTATTGTTAATACAAATAAATTACAGTTATATCAAGTAAGGGTCGGTTTAGCTCAATCAGTAGAGCGTACGACTAGGAACTACAAGCTTCCTAGTTCAATACCGGCTCTCGCCAACTCAGTTCATGAGTAGCAGAGGAATCTGTGCAATAAAGTGAGAAGCTGAGGGTAGATGTGGTGCTCCACCTCAGACGGCAATACAATCTCTTTGGTCTAGCGCTAGTGACAAGGGGATATATTCCCTCGCTGTCTAGCTGATACAGACTTTAGGCCAGCCCAATGACTTTTTACTTATTCTAATACTGATAATTTTCAATCAGTGTTATCTGATCTATAGATGAGACTGTAACAGGTACTACTACTCCGAGTCAGATTACACCTAGCAGTAATATCAATGAAGGGTCATCCACAGTCCCCAGAGCTCCAGAACTGGAGACTCTGTCAGATGGAGTATAGTGTCATACTCAGGATACCATTTGGGGCTGGGGTCTTACTCCCTCGGCAGGAGAGGCAGTCCGCGTATTCTAAGCCCTGTCAGCGGGACGTTTTTTTTTTAAATAAGGATTTATAGCCCACGGGCTGATTTTTGTGCCCTATGCAATTTTAGCACCCTTAAGAATTTCAATGCTCTAGGCAATTTTCGTGTTTTGGTGATTTTTGAGTCGTAAGCGGGGTTAGCATCTTCAAAAGTTTTCGCACTCAAAGCGATTCTGGTGCTTTATGCGACTTTTGTACACCAGACGATTTTGCGCTATTTGCGATTTTCAGACTCGAAGTGATGTCAACATCCAATGCAAACTGCCTAGTTTATCTAACCAATAGATGCCGGTTCTGATTATATCAATTCCATATTGACTCATTTATAAAAGATAATTTTTAGTTTTCGACTGGATATTTATGTGTCTTCTTTTGCATTCTTTGAGCAAGAATGAGTCAACTTCTGACGCCCGACAGCACCAATTTCTCAAGATCAGTGGCAACGAACAAGGTTAGAATTTTAAACGTGGAGATATTATGGAAAACAGTTGCTAGTGATAAGTTTAGGTAAATAAATAAATATATTGTAAATCTATATGTTTGCATGCAAAAGTATTTTAGAGATGAAATATGGAAAAATATACATGCGTGTTCTGTGTAGTTGCCTTTGGCTCAACAGTTATCGTTGTGGGAAAGTTCGAATCTTTGACGAGAAAATGTGTTAAACGTCGCTCTAATTCCCTTAGGAAAGACACGAATCCAGTTGTACTCCGCCCTCATGGGTACACTACAGGACTCTTTGTATGGAAAACGGTCTTGGAGAAGGAAAACTGATTTCAAACGAGTTGAACTCCATTATTTACTCTAAGAAAAGTATGCGTCCCTTGGGCGCAAGTATTTAAGTTTTAATGTTATAAAACATTAGATTTAATTAGAAAGATTAACGAAACAAAATAGGAACGAATATAAAAATATTAAACTTATCTTAATGTCATTCTAATTGATTTCTATATAAAATTATATATAGTGTTGCTTTTAATACGTTAAAGAATTACATGATACTATAGGAAATCACTAACAGCAAATAATTCTTTATTCAACCCAGTTTTGTTAAAATCATTATGAAAATTATTCCCACCATATACTTTGTAAATCTTTATTTCTTAGAAATATACAACACATTATCAGGATTTTAAATGCATTAATAATATGGGCAGTTTTGTGGCTAATCTAACAGCTAGACTTTAATAGAGACATCGTTGATAAATAAGATGCTAATTAAGATTAAATAATGACTATTTCATAATCGTTGAGAATATAACTTAAATAACTAAAGAAGTCATGGTGTCAGTGTTGATGTAGTTTCGGTTACAGACAGACAGTTACATAATCTCCATTATAATAAGATGTTATCCTCTTTTTGGTTGTTATTATCACGAAATTTCGGTCGTTGTACCCAGTAGCTTCCTTCATCCCTCAATATCTAGAGGCATCTTGTTTGCTTGTCTAGTCAATTTGTGACTTGTTTCTATTCATCGTGTTGGAATATTTTTTGTATATAAGGTGTGCTGGAGGTCACAACTTAAATTTATAGACTCTTCGTGGCCGTGTGGATTCAATCAGCCAACCAACTCGAATACGTGGTTGGTTAACTATTTAAAGGCCTTGGTGGAAAGGCGTCCAGTTGCTTGAGCTTAACTCGGACGAACGGACAAACAAACAAGGATTCTGCTTAACAATGAGAAACTCAAACTTAATGCCACAAGGGATCTCCACTGTAAAGTGCTCCTACATGCAGCCTAAAAAGGGCAACAAGAATCTTAACAAACCGAACTGAATTATAGTTCGCACAACTGAACCAAGAGATTGAATTCATGACGACAAAAAATGCTTACCCAACGTTTTTATTCACTATTCTGTAGTGATTTCAAGGAGCCTTAAACCTAATGTAATTCTTATCACCCCCACCCAATAGGGGTGAAATGAGGTTTACTGTGAGTCACCATTGGAGGCTGCAAGTTCAATCTCTGTAACCTCCCCCTACAAATGTAGATGTAATTTACTAAACCTTGCTTAGTTTAGCATAAGGCCAAAAGTATGGGACACCCAGTGAGAGTCGAACTCACTAACGATGGATTACTAACTAGGTTCGCTAAGCATTAAACTACACGAGTTGCACGGAATTAAATGTAGGAGATGCTACTTACTAAGATTTGTTTAGTTTAGCTTAAGGCCAAAATAATGGGGGCGCCCAGTGAGAACCGAACTCACTAAGAATGGACTGATAGCTTATTAGACTATACCATTATGGAACTCACCAACAATGGACTGATAGCTTAATTCTCTAACCGTTAGACAACACGAGATGGACGAAAAAATTAATAGATGTCATTAACTAAACTTTGCTGAAGGCCAAAAGTATGAGGCACCCAGTGAGAATCGAACTCATTATCAATGGATTGTTACCTTAATTCTCTAACCGTTAGACTACATTAGTTGCTTGCAATCAATTAATATATATCATACATTAAGCTTTGCCAAAAGTATGGGACACCCAGTGAGAATCGAACTCATGGACCATGTTCTGCTAACCTAGTTTGTTAACCATTGTACGACGCGGGCACGTGAGGCTAATTAACAAGTTGAAGGAAATAAAGTGGCAGATTTAGATTGAGTGAGTGAGATAAACGGAAAAGAGAGACAAACTGAGAGAGAGAGAGAGAGAGAGAGAGAGAGAGAGAGAGAAGAGACAGACAGACAGACAGAAAGAGAGAGAGAGAGAGAGAGAGAGAGAGAGAGAGAGAGAGAGGGGGAGAGAAAAGAAAGCTATGGCAGAGATGAAGAAAAAAAAGGAAAAAAGAATGACAATAGAATATAAAAACTAAAACATCCTAAACATCCCAAACCAGACCAAGATTTAGCGTTTAACATATTCGTGTAGAATATTTGCTATCATAGTTCAGCCATTTTCGTAGAGTTAATTTATTTCGTATACATAAAGATGGAATCATTAAGACGGCCTACGATAAAAACGTTGGAATTCCTAAAAACCTAAGTGGTATCGTTTCATCGACTCTGATTCTCACAACTAACCCAGTCATTCCTTACCCCTAACACCACCACCCTCCCCCCGACGAATCCAGAAAAGAAAACCAACGAATTTCATAAGTGTGAAACGTCTGCGTGTCTGTACATCTCGTATTCCGTAGGCAGACGACTGTTTTTCACCTCAGCGCCACCTACCGGTGGCTTTATGCAGCGTTGTCTTCCTACCGAGCGTACTTGGATATGTGTTTTATGCACAGGGGTTTTGCGCATGTCCACAGGGGAGTTAACACTTTTGCTCTTGTTAAAATGTCTTAATCATCCAGCTGCGCGCTATGGTTGCTCTTCGCGAACAGAGCGAAAGAAAATCGGCGCGTCTTTTTCTTATCTTTCCAGTCACTAACTTTGCTGGATAATAAGAAGCGGGTTTTATTGGAAAGAGTAGAAAACTGAAGATGAAGAAAATAAAAAGAAAAAAAGGAAGAAAGCTCAACTTTGTAAAATGACAACTCAGTAGTGTTTATCTGTTAACTGACTATGAGAACGGTTTTAAGTTGCAGGCGAAACAAGATTCTACAAGTTGATAAGAAAAGAGCGGGTTTCAGAAAAAAAAAAGAAAAGAAATAAAGAAATACAGATCTCCCCATTTGGGGGGAGGTTGTGATGATTGACAGTGACAATTAGCGGCTGGTTTACAAAATGATATCTTGTACTGTCGAAGAGATATGTATCTTAGGCCACCGACAAATTTACGATTTCGCACATTAAGTAATCTCACTCGATGCTGGAGTGTCAAAAACTGACTAAATGCTCACATAAGCGCTAATAAATAGATTGGTTGGCTAGTTGGTTGGGTTTTACGGCATGTCAACACTTGCTGGGTTATTTAATGCCGAAGACGTTTTTGTTTTAATCATTCTTGATGGGTACTCAATTTGCTTTCAACTTTTTTTCTATTTGACCCATAGATGTGACCCTAACAGGTACTACCACTCCGGGTCACAGTGGACCGGGGAGTAGTGGGATGAAGCGGTACTCCACATTCCCCTGAACTCCAGAGCTGGAACCTTACCATCAGATAGAGTTTAACGTTTTACCCAGCACATTAAGACCCTCAGCCACCGCCTTCAATCACATACATTATAAAAGGGGTTGCGGCTTTCGATAAGAGCAATAGGGTTGGGACAATCGTATAGGTGCTAGGGCTTTACGTGACTAGCCGATTGATCGAAGAGGTTAATAGATGGGTATTTTATAGTTTGAATCAGACTGGTTAACGACAGCCTCATCAATCAATACATTTTAACATCCTATGTCTTAGCAAGAATATGCACCTTCCGGGCGTAAATATTTAAGTTTTAATGTAATGAATTATGTTAAATTATGTTATTGATTTTACTATAAAAATCATTATAAATAGTTTTAATACAGAATGTTTGTCTCTGTTCAAGAATTAATGTAAATAATACTGACAAAATAGGAATATGACACGCATGTTACTGATGATTTTATTATAGAAAAGCATTGAAAATTATTTTAGTTCACAAATAAGTTGATGACAAAGCCAAATCTTTGGATTATTAAAATGAGAATTAAACTAGCACAAATAACTTGGACTTTGTCAATATTAAGTTTTCAAATTTCTCATATTCCACTTTTTTGTTAGTTTTTTCTTTGCTTTTCATTCTAAAATTTTAATTTAAAAATGTCATCTATACTAGAAATCATTTGCGCCCTCCAGTTTTAAGTGTTTAAGTTTTAATGTAATGAAATGTATCAAATTAGAAAGTCTAACGAAATTAAATAAAAAACGCATACAAAACGAGTACACTTATTTGGATTAAATTCTAATTGTTTTCTATATAAAATCATTCATCAGATTTATTCTAATATGTTGGAGAATAAAACAATAATATTACAAATCAATAACACCAAGTAATGTTTTGTTAAGATCAGTATGCAAATTAACCACACCATATAAATTAAATGTTCATTGATAAACTTACGCAATACCTGGGAATATTGTGACGTAAACAGTGACGAAGTTTCGGTTACAGACAAACAGGCACCAAATGTCCATTATAATAAGAAGGTATATGTGTGTGTGTGGGGGGGGATAAATACGATCACAGGAGCAAGAAATAACAGATCAAAGAGAAATAAAGGCCATTTCGACAAAAATGCTTCAATCTGATTATCCAGTCGGTGGGGCATAGAATACGCTAACCGTATCCCTTGTCGAGGAGCGAAAAAAGGAGGGGGTCCTGGATATGACACTAAACTGCATCTGTTGATGAAACTCCAATTCTGAAGATCAGCTGAGAATGGAGTACCCCTTCATTGCAATTACTGGTCATTACCTGTGAGAATCCCATCTATATGACTAATAAGAAGTAAGTCGTCGGGGTGGACTAAAATCGGTATCAGCCAGCGAGGGAGTCTATCTTCTTTTCACTAGTGCTAGACCAAGAAGATTGTTTTTGGCATCTGAGGTGGAGCACACCAACTATCAGCTCTTCACTTTACCGTACCGATCCCTGTGCTACTCATACGCTGAGTTGGTGAGGGCCGGTATCGAACCAGGAACCTTGTGGTTCCTAGTCGGAGGCTCTACCGACTGAGCTATGTGCCTAATAGATCTGTTTTAAAACTATTCATATTTTATAGGACCGTGTGCAAAAAAATCTATTAAGAAACAACTACACAAACAAAATGTAATCATTAACGTGCAATAAAATAACATCCGTGGTGTAATGGGTATCATCGTAGGAAATGGACACGGCGACACGAGTTCGAATCATGGACGAAGCTGGTTGCATTTCCTAGAGTGCAAATACCCTTGGGAGAGGTATAGATCCAACGATTCTTCTTCCAGTTATGGGTTTCGACTAGATTAATAGCACAAGGATCTGTGCGGTAAAGTAAGGGGCTGATGGTAGGTGTGGTGCTCCACCTTAGACGCCCAAAATAATCTCCTTGGTCTAGCGCTATTGAAAAGGGGATAGACTCTCTCGCTGACTGTCTGATACCGACTTTAGGCCGCCCCTACGACTTTACTTTACTTAGTAGAGCAAACTGGGCTGATTAACCTTTGCAATGAGTCTGGGAGAAAGAAACCTCCTACGGGATGGTCGTAAATACATACTGTAAAATAACCCTAGCTTCGTTGATTTGCCATTAAAATCAATCATTTATGAAACTGCACAACATGTAAATATAAACATACAATGTACGCAATTCACTGACCTCTAAGTATAAAATAGTCCAAGATAGGCTGAAATGCCGTTAAAATTAATCAATCAATTTTGAGTATACTGAATTACCCCCATTGTCAAGCCCTAGCACCTATATGATTGTTCCAACCCTATTGCCCTCATGGCAAGTCCCCAACCCTTTTTATCATATATGTGCTAGAAAGCGGTGCTTGAGGGTCTTAGCCTCCAAGGTATGACGTTATACTCTACCTGATGGTAAGGTCCCAGTTCTGGGGGTCTGGCGAATGTGGAATACCACTTCATCACCCTTACTCCTAAACCCACTCTGACCCGGAGTGGTAGTGCCTGTTAGGGTAATGGGTTAAATAGGGAAAAAATGAGTAAGAAAAATGTGTTTAAAAAAAACTGAGTTTGAAAAAAAAATGTTGAATATCCACCAAGAATGAATAAAACAAAATGTCCTCAGCATAAAATAACCCAATAAAAGTTTACATGCCGTAAAATCCAACCAGCCAACCATACCGCCGTTGTAATCGGCACGCACACACACGTGTGAGCTTGGACAAATAGGAAACTTAGGTGAAAAACATTCGTCTGCCTACGGAATACTAGATTTATTGTCACGCAGACGTTTCACACTTGTGAATCTCGTTGGTTTTCTTGTGCGGATTCGTCGATGGCTGAAACTGATTTAGTTGCGAGAACCACAGTCGATGAAATGATACAGCTCAAGATTTTATTGTAGGTCATCTTAAAGATTCAAATATTTATGCAGGCGATATAAATTAACTCAACGAATATGACCGAACTATGATAACAATATTCTGCAAGTATAAAATTACAAAAACTGGGTCGTCCAATCGTAGTGAGATGGTTAGCAAGCTAGGCTCGCAGCATCCGTCACTACTGTATAACGAGCTTGATCCATGCTGGATACCCCATACATGCGAGCTTGTGTCATCCTATCCACAGCAAAAAGGTTCGCACTATTTACTTATAAATATAGCACATTATATCATGAATATTATATATACATATTAATATATATATATATATATATATATATATATACGCACAAACAAAAATACGCACACGCACAAACAAAAAGAGCATCCGACATCACGTAAACACGCAAACATGCAACACGAGAATACAGTTAAAAAACGCACATATTTGACCATTTACACCATTTCTGTCATTAAAAAAAAACAATTTCGTTACCTGATGAATGCTTTTAGCAGGAAACCATTGGTAGTAATATCGTTCCCAAATAAATGAATAAAATATAACACTTTTATTTGTCACTTCTTATATACTATATATATATATATATATATATATATATATATATATATATATATATATAAGATTTTCTTTTCTTCCATATATATATATATACATGTGTGTGTGTCTAGGTGTGTGTGTGTGTGTGTGTGTGTGTGTGTGTATCTAGGTGTGTGTGTGTCGGCGTACGCCAATTCTGATGCAGTTATCCCTATAAGGAAACATGACAATACAATCTTCCGTATTGTCTTCCTTTGTTCATTCCATCGGATTTTATTCGAAACCATAAACCCCCCACACACACGCATAAACACACAAACACACACACACGCACACGCACACATACACACACACACACACACACACACACACATACATATATGTGTGTATATCATCCACAGTCACTGTGTTTCGACATTTCACGTCTCATCAGTATGGATAGACACATTGAAACCCGACTGAATTTTCACCAGCGCAGTTAGTTACCCTCTTGGCCATCGATAGCTACTATCAATGAGTGGTGTTTTAACTGTTAAATACATACATCTATATATGCATACATCTGTGTATATATTTTACGATAATCAGAGAGATCAAATCTGTAAACAACAGACGATCATTGCTTTATGCTGGCAGTGAAAGTCAATTAAAATCGGTCCTAGAGAGTTCTACCTAGTTTTGGGAGCATATAATAAGTCATCCACAGACACTGTGTTTCGACGTTTAACGTCTCATCAGTGTGGCAATACGCAGCAACTACCTCCGACCAGGAGCGAAATATATATATATATATATATATATAATTTTATAGGAAAAAGATGACTTACCGATGAAATTGGTCACAATGGTTAGTTGATGTAAGTTTCACAATGATAAGACAGCAATATAACAAATTTAAAGTGCTCAATACGTGAGTAGAGCAAATTTATTATTATAATAATTATTATAGGTTATTCCTGCATATACCATAATACTATAATTATTATAGGTTATTCCTATGTATACCGTTCTAATATATATATATATGTTTGTGTGTGTATGTATGTGGCTATGATTTCAAATAAAATTCGATGGAATGAGCGAATGTAGACTATATATATATATATATATATATATATAATATATATATATATGACGAGTTATGGTAGCATGGGGTTGTGGGGATAGCTGGGATATAGTCTACAATAATTTTACCCCCATCTCTTCCTGCCCGTGTCACAGATTCGTTCGTCTCGATTTGATTCCATTTGACAGATGATTTGCAAATTTCATCACGTCTTCGAGTCTGTTATAAATTGACAACATTTAAAAAGAAAACTGAACCATTTAATGGAATCTATTATGGTGTTTCTTTAAATATGCTAATCGAAATGTAATGAAAGAGGTCCAATGCGTGACCGTACATTTTACAAGAAGAAGAAGAAGAAGAAGAAGAAGAAGAAGAAGAAGAAGAACAACAACAACAACAACAACAACAACATCTGCAAAAAATTATAATTCTCACAGAATCGTAATTTTAGTGTTGTCGATTTTAATGAAGGATGAAAGGCAAAAGTTGACATTTATTGGCTGTTCAGCAGCATAAACAGAATAAACGATAAAATCTTTCCACAATTTCCTTTGTGAAGATGACCCCCATTTACATATCGGTGTTTAAAAAAGGGGTTCACAATATGGATGAATAAAAAGGCGGGAAAATGAAATTAAGGGTTTTGGCAACACTCGATATGCAATCGAAAAAGCAAGAAAAAAAATGAATAACTGTATTAAAAGAAAAAAGTAAATTTTAACATTATTTGCTTAAAGGTTTATTTCGACGTCCATTATGCTCAGTGTCGAATCCCATCGCATTTTGTAGAATCTATTATATAACACGTATTGAGCCCTGTTGGCTGGGGCTTTTGAATATGCCGACTGTACCTCTGCAGAGGGGTATGACCTATATGAAAGTCCCAACCCTTTTTATCATATATGGGTGCTCGAAGGTGGGGACTGAGGGTCTTCATGTCCTAAGTATGACGTTAAACTCTATCGGATGGTGAGGTTCCAGTTCTAAAAGATCTGGGGAATGTGGAGCACCCCTCCATCACCATTGCTCCAAGGTCTACTCTTATTCGGAGTGGTAGTACCTGTTAGGGCCCCATTTAAGGCTTAAATAGAAAAACGTGTTTATAAAAAATTGAGTATCCATTCGGAATGAATTTATTTCAAAACTTTGTCGGCATTAAATGCCCCACTGAGGTTGATATACCGTAAAACAAACCAAACCAAACCCACTCCAATATAACTAGCATTGTAGCTGTAATAAATGACCATATCCTCATCGTAGCCCACTAGTTGCACAGATCTCCATGAAAATTTCTCACCAGCCATCCCTATCATTAATTGTTCTTGGTAAGGCCCTCCATTATCCACATAGCGTTGTAAGTATTTGCATATTCATACTAGTTGCGCTCAGCGTAACGGTTATCGTCGTAAGCAATGAAATCGGTGACTCGAGTTCAAATCACACTGGGTCAACATTTTTTTTCAGTTGATTCAACGACTTTCAAATTAATCCAAATATCTAATTTCCCAATAAATATTTTGTAATCGTGTATGTATATTTACCAACACCTCTGCACGAGTAAGGATATGGCACAAGGTCAGTTTCTTAAGCGGATTTTAACAGGTTTGAATTCAGTTTTTTTCTATTTTCTGGGCCATTTGCCGTACCAAAGTTACAAAGTCCAGTCTGTCCTACTATTTAAACATAGCTGGATGGAAAGCGATTTTCTCCCTTGTCTTGATGCTTATGTGTGGTCAAGCATTGTCATGCAGAAGGAGGACATTGTCGATTGACAATTTGGGTCTTACTCGTCGGATTCTTGCTCTGAGCCTTGTTAGGGTCTGGATGTAGGCCTTAGTTTTTTTTTAACTTCATATCAAATAAAGAAAATGGTGTTATCTTTTTACAAGAGAGAGATTAATGATCTCTCGCCAGCCTTCCCTATCATTCATTGACTCCGGCAGCTCCTCTGCGCTGCAGCCAGTATCCCTACATAGTTGGTCAATGTAGGTCCTGGCTGGGCGGCCCACATTAGCGCGCCCATGTGCTGGCTTCCACAGTAGTGCGTCGCTTACGATCTCGTCCTTGTTTCTCCAGCAGTGACCTGCATGTCTAGTCCGTCTCACTCGTATGGTTTGTGAGATGGGGGGCAGGTGGCCATATAGTTGCTCTTTTGTGGGGTTGCTTGCTNTCACCCTCGTATTAAACATACAATGAACACAGTTCCCTAATCTCTAAGCATAAAATAACCGTTGATGGGTTGACATGTCGTTAAAATCAATTATTCAATCAATTTATCTTTTCCTGAATGAAAATGGACGATATGTTGGTGATGGTTTACCTAGGATATGATATAGAAATATAGGGTGCCTAAAAAGAAATCGACAGTTTTAAAAATCTAATTTAATAAAACTATTTAAGATTTTTCTAGAGAAATACTTGTAAAATATTGCTACAACTAAAAGTTTGACGCTATTATTCACACGGTATATATCAATGGGCAGTGTTCCTTGCTAAACACGTGTTAACATTGTTTGTCTTAATTTTTTAGATAAGGCTTGATACATTGTATTATTACATTTTAGTAATTGTGGTCCTCATCATAATTGTTACATACCAAGCATTTTGGTCGATGTGCTCTCCGGCCTTCTTCAGATGTTTCTTGTTGAACTCAGAAGCTTTCATATCGGATGAGGAACCTTCATGGAACTTCGAACCAAACCGAATCATTTATTAAATCCATTAGGGGTAAATTGTTCTCATTGCGTCAAACATGACCGGGTACAAGTGTTAAGCTATATTAAGTATCTTTTTATTTCGTATGTAGTCAGGATTGAACCTGTAACCTCTAAATTAAGTAAAGTCGTCGGCGGTGGCCTAAAGTCGTATCAGCCAGACAGCGACGGAGTCTATCACCTTTTACTTGACCAAGAAGATTGTTTTTGCGTCTGAGGGGGAGCTATGATCAGCTCTACTTACCGCACAGATTCCGTACTACTCATTCGCTGGGTTGGCGGCGGCTGGTATCGAACCAGGAACCTTGTGGTTCCTAGTTGGACACTCTACCGACAGAGCTAAACCGGCTTTTGACCACGTCTATATCCTTTAAGCCATGAATATCTTCTTATCACAATGTAGATTCGGTGTCTCTCTTGTCTGCAACAGAAACTACGTCACTGCTTAAGACAGAATACCTTCAGAATTGGTTAAGTTTATAAATTAGTATTCAATTTATAGCCAAATAATTGATACATAGAATAAATCTTGTTCATTAACAGGTTTCTATGAAAATCGGAATTAGATTTACTACCGTCCATGTTATTAGTGCATTTAAAGTCCTGCAATATGTATGTATATTTCACAAAGAAATAAAGAGCATAGAGTAAGTGCGTAACTGGGTTCAACAAAACTGGTGGTTGAAAAATGGTGTCATTGATCTCTAATATTATTATTTATTCTCGAACGTATCAATCGTATGAATGATTTTATATAGAAACCAATTAAAATCTAATTGAAATAAGTGAAATCTTTTTTATACACGCTCTTATTTAATTCTGTTAGTCTTCATAATATATTCCTTGAATTAAAACTTAAATACTTAATCCGGTGGGCGTATATTCTTCTTAGTAACAATAAGATGAGGACAACGGCGCCGAAAAATGTTTATAATAGCGTAACATATCTTCACTTCAGTAGGACAACGGATATAGTTTTTGACACAAATGACCACCTGGTGCTGTCAAAAGCCTTAATAATAAACTTCAAGTATTTTATTGCAGATACATTTTTTTCTATTATTTTCCTTCTTTCATAATTAAATATGCTTCGATCTTTTCGTTTTTATTTACTTTACTTTCTTCTTACTCTTTTTTTGAGTAGATTTCTTTTATCTTTTTCTATTTTTTATTTTTCCCTCTTTATTTATTTATTTATTTTTTGTTCATTGTTTTTATTTTCTGTTGAGTATATCACCTTTTTGTTTCTTTCCCATTCTCGTCTTTTTTGTTCCTCCTTTTATTTATTGCTTTTAAATAATTTTATTTCCCCTTTTTTTTTCTATTTCTTTTTCTCCTTTCCCTAATTTAATATATTCTGTTCTTCTTCTTTGTGAGTAAATCCGATCTGTAGTCGAAGCCATTATTTCATTTCTACTTTCACTTTTACTTTCATTTACCAATTAATTGCTTGCTTTTATTTCCCAAGGGAATACAATTATTCATCTTAGCAATGCTGATATATTGTTTAAAATTACTCTCACAGCTGACCAAATAGTTAATGTCGAGAGAGTGAGAAAGAAATAATAATTATGTTTCAGAAAGAGAGAGAGTCGTAAGGTGGGGTTGAGGGACATTAAAATATTTCTCGCAAGTATCGTTATCGCTTGAGAATTTATTTCTCGATGTTTCTTTTTTCTTTTTTCTTTTCGAACGACTTTATTCTTATCTTTCCTTTCTGTTAAAATCCACGCTTTCCACGACCTATCCAGGACCGTCCGTAGCATTCTCGTACAGCTCCCATCTAGCTTATTCTCAAGACGCTTCGTTAGGGTCCAAGTGGTACAGCCATACAGAAGTACCGACACTACCACAGCCTGGAAGAATCGCCTCTTTAGCTGTTGGGAGATCGGATTTCCATATGACTGATAGTTTGTGGTGGCCAACCATGCCTTTCCTATTCGAGTGTTAACATCGTTTTCTGTGGATGAGATATTACTCCCTAGGTATGTGAATTTTTTCTACTGACTTAAGAGGCTTGCCGTCAAGTGTGGAGATGTCCCCTTGCTTTTTGAAGCTCATGAACTCAGTTTTATCAGCGTTCACATAGAGGCCGACGTTCTTTGCTGCCTTCTCCAGGCTGTGTAGTAGTGTCTCAGCCTGTGTCGGCGTATCGGCAAGGAGCGCGAGGTCATCGGCATAGTCCACATCTGTGACTGTTTGTGCGGGGTATCGCCTGCTTCTTGCTTTCCTTAGTGTGAGACCTTTTTCTTTTAGGGTATCTAATGATGTTCTGAGTATGTAGTCTAGGCATATTATAAATATATATGGTGCTAACGTATCTCCCTGCAGAACACCAGCGGTGATGTCAAAGAAATCTGTTGTCGCCATCAGGTGAGCGTACCATTGCTTTAGTGTCTTTGTAGAGCATCATTTATGGCGGCAACAGTTTCTTTGGGGAGACCATATGCTAGTAGTATTTGTTCCATTTTCCCTCTGTGTATAGAGTCAAATGCCTTAGAAAAATCTACGAATAGTAGCGTTGCCTCTAGGTTTTTTGCTCGGACCCCCTCTATGATTCGTCGTATAGTCAGGATTTGAGAAGTTGTGGATCTGTTTCTACGAAATCCGTTTTGGTTTTTCCTTAGGATTTTCTCTATTTCGGGTCGGATTCGATTAAGAAGAAGGGCATTATATATCTTAGCTGCAATAGCAGTAAGAGTTATGCCTCTGTAGTTTTTGGCGATTCCTAGGTCTCCCTTTTTGGGAATGGGAGGATGCATCCTTTCGTCCATCTATCTATCCTATTTTGTCTATACACAGCATTGCATAGCCTAAGCAGTATGTCGTTGAATTTCCCCAAACTTCCATACCTCTGGGGGTATTTCGTCAAGGCCTGCTGCTTTTCTGCTTTTTAGTTTCTTTAATACTTCATTGAGTTCTTCAGTTGTAAAGTCCCCCAGTTTTATGTCTAGTTGTCTATCTATGATCTTTGGGTATTATTTTCCATGATTTTAGGTGGGTTTCCTAGAAGTTTCTGGAAGTGTCTTTTCCATTTCTGCAGTCTATCTTTCTGGTTGGTTGCCCTTAGTTTTGATCTAGAGGTACTTTTTCTATCACTAATTTCATTTACTATTTGCCATGCTAATCGTGACTGTCTGTCTTCCACTGATTGTCTGATGTTATTTATTTGTGCTTGTATATATTCTGTTTGTTCTTTTTTGATGTTTTGGTTAGTTCTATCTGGGCTTTCCTAAGGTTATGTAAATTTGTGTTAGTTGGGTTTACTTTATTACGTTGAGCTGCTTTTTGGTAATATTTCTTTTTCTCTAACTTCTTCTGTCTCCCAGGGAACCTGGTGCCTAGCTCTTAGTTTCGTTGGTACGCACTCTGCTGCTGCTTCTAGGTGTGCACTAACAAAGTTTTCGTATTCCTCGTTTGGTGAGAGGCATTCAGCTGTCTCTTGGAGGATATCGAACCTGTTTCTTACTGCGACAGCGTAGCGATTGCATATATCGCTGTTGGCAAGTGTCGACCATTCATATCGTACAGATCTACTAGTTTGCTTTTTATTTCTACGCAAGCTTAGTCTTAGTTTTTGCAGTGACTATTCTGTGGTCAGAGGATACTCCTTCAAAGGAGGAGTATGCTTCGCAGTTCATTGCACTATTTATCCATTTCTTGTTTATTAGGATGTAGTCTATTTGAGCGTTTGTGTTATTTGGGTGTGTGTATGTCCATAGTTTGCCCTTCCGTTTTTGGAATTTGGTGTTTAAGCAAACGAGTCTGTTCTCTAGGGAGAACTCAGCTAGGAGATCGCCGTTTCTGTTTGAGGTGTTGTGTAAACTAAATCTATTGTGTTCTGTTTTTCCTATCTGTGCATTCATGTCTCCCCCAATGATCAGCACATTATGTTTGGGGGTGTGTCTGCATAGCGAGGATAGCCCATTGTAAAATGTTTCTATATCTGTTTCATCGCTGACATGGGGCTGTAACACGAGACTACGTCATGCATGGGTTGCCATTAAACGTAGCACTCATGATCCTGGGTTGGATTTTTTCTATGCTATTCAGTGATTTTAGAGCTCGAGGACTACGATCAAAATAAGTCTCTATTTTTATATTTTGTTTTAAAATTAACTTTTTTAAACGACTAACCGTCCAAAATAAATTTTGTTCTATGTTTAAATACGTTGCAAATCAGCCATACTTGTACAAATGTATATTTTTCTTTTCCTGTGTGTTAAATGTCAATCTTAAGTTTCAAATGGAATTCATAAATCTATCGCGTTCGCTCTCTCTTCTCTCTCTCTCTCTCTCTCTCTCTTCTCTCTCTCTCTCTCTTTCTCCCTCTCTCACCTTCCCTAGTAAAACCTTCCAAAACTAGCATCCCCCCACCTGTATGTTTATTTACTTTAAAAAGCCATATACGATACCAACTTGTAAAAGACACTTGGCGGATCGTCTCGCAGACTACTGATCAAAATAAGTCTCTATTTTTATATTTTGTTTTAAAATTAACTTTTTAAACGACTAACCGTCCAAAATATAATTTTGTTCTATGTTTAAATACGTTTGCAAATCAGCCATACTTGTACAAATTGTATATTTTTCTTATCCTATGTGTTTAAAAAATGTCAACTTAAGTTCAAATGGAATCATAAAATTTATCGGTCGCGCGCTTCTCTCTCTCTCTCTCTCTCTCAAATTGAACCCCCACCCTATTCTAAAAGACTCCAAAATCACAATCTAACATAAAAGTAACTGCTATAGCAATTATATAAAAAAAAAAAAAAAATAAATAAATAAATCCACCACCCACACTCTAAATCCTATTCCAGGAGGGGACCTGTGGACTTATACTAAGTTAAAACTTATAATTGACATCCCCCACTCTTTTCTCTCTCTCTCTCTCTCTCTCTCCCTCTCTCTTTGAAAAATCAACCTGCCACATCGGCTTGTAAAACGAAACCATGGGTAGCAGCATGGTGGATGTGAAAACGCGGCGGAAGAACCTCCATAGGTCAACGGCGTATATCACAAGATGCTGGGCGGAGGAACCCAGAATGGGTCAACGGCCAGGATCAACCAGTTCAGTCAGGTAACTACTGCTCCTCATCTCTAAGACCAGCGCCTATTGATGAGTAACTCCACAGCTACCGATAGATATCTATGACCTCGACCCAACCGAAACTATTCATGACAGTGCAAAAAGCTGAAGAATCATGCAGCGTCGTGCCTCCTGCCAAAAGCACGCTATCAGCTGAGGCTCGAGCTCCGTGCCTCACCCCCATGTCGATCTCTGATTAACAATACACGACCAGAGCCGTCACTCACAATACATCGCACACCACCTCCCAGAGCACCTCAGCCATCTGCACATTACTTACAACCAGCAAAACAGCACAAGGCACATCTTACGCACCTGTCAACCGATAGCATCCATAACAGTCTAACACGCACCCCTACTTACTAAGACAGAATCAGACCCCAAAACCAATACCACAACTACTTTCCACGCACTGTCCAAGCACACCCCTCACTGAAGCATCAGCCAACATCTAACGTCCGCTAGCAACCATTCAAACAACCACGCACCTCACGCGCCAACTCACGCAACTCTACGCCGTCGCAGCGCACACACGAACACTACGCATCATCACTCACTGCTGCTCCGCCCACGCACACAGCCCTCTCGACTCTCGCCGTGCCAACTCATACACATTAAAACCTACTGGGACACTCCGGCAACATCGCGCCTGGACATTGCTCGCAGCCTCCGTCAATCCTCGCACTGGAACACAACACTCCGTACGACATTCCGCCTCACAGTAGAGCAGGGCACCTAGGAAAGAAAACGCGGAGCTATACTTTTCACCCTAACCCTATCACTACTATCATCTACACGAGTTGACTGCTCAAAGATCTTACCAACACTTTCATTCTAAACTCTTAAACTCACTTCGATACCACTACTATCAGCTGTACTTAACACAAATATCTAAGAAACTAAACCAAATATGTACACAATACTGTCTCTAGACATGAACCCGCACATCTCCCTATCAAGACATGATACTCCAAGGTTTGACATGTCGTCACAAAATCAACATCCACATAATCAATTACGTTCATTCGCTCATGAGAAGTAATTACTCTTTCTGTACTTCCGCGCCACTGGCCTATAACAATGATGGACAGCTAATGCTCGCGCACCCCTGTTCCAAATCCCCTGAACTTTTACACACATCACCCTCCGCTATACCATAAATGATACACCATAAATCAAACACCCACAAAAATCATAAGCTTTTAGAAACAAAACAGCAGAAAAGTATTTTAAAGAAAAACACCACTCCGGTAATGTAAAGTAGATGAAAGTTCATAAAAAATAAGAATTAAATAGATAAAAAAAAGAAAGAAAAGATTGAAAGAAAGGAAGTAAGAAAATAAAGGCAAAAAAAAAAATGAAGTAAAGATTACAGAAAAATGAAGGGAAAAAAAGAATAAAAATGAAAAATTAATAAAGCAAATAGAAAATGGCAAGAAAAAAATGTAATAATTTACAATAAAAGGGATGAAAAAAAAAAAAATTAAAAAGCGACTAAAAAAACGCCAAAAAATAATTGTATGACAATCGTTGGTCAAAAAAAAACGACAAAGAATGGACACGCGCCAAATAAAGGACGAATCATTAGATAAAGCCTTTGATTTTTTAATTATCTCAATCAGGTCAGTCATTTAAGTATATGCCGCACTTTAAGTCGGCTATCTGTTAAAGAAAAAAAAATAATAAAAATTCGCGACGACGAAATAAAAAATGAAATTAACATATAAAAAATAAGGCTAAACAAATCTATGAATAACATCAAAAACTAAAAATAGTGCAACAGCAAATAAAATAAATAAAAATTTTTTTTGATCACAGAACCAAGCAGAATCGGCTTATTAGCGACCGGACTCCCTTCCCTTAATAAATAGAGCTGACGCGTCTTCTTATAGTCTATGACCAACTAACAGTGTCTAACACTCTTTGGACCTTAACTGTCTTTTGGTGGATCCAAATTTTGCAAGAGAACGACAAATTTATACAAACCCGTATAGCCACAAGTAACTAGAGAGGACTGGACCAGATAAAATCTGGAAAGGGAATACAATTATTTATGAAAGGGTCATTTTTCTAGGATATTTTATGAAATCAGATGATGAAAGGTCAGTGAGCAAGGTTAAAGAGGATTTCAACAAAACCTTTTCATCAAAGGAAAAATAACAATCGTCGAAGCTTAGAATACAATAAAACATTCATCCATGCACAAAAGGATCATAGACACCTCCACCCAATTCCAAAAATAGAGGTGACATTGCCTGATAACAATTATACCTGTAATCTGAATAAGTGCAGGCATTCAATATGGCAGAGCACGTTGATCTAATTGGTTAGCAGTTCAGGGGAAATGGACTCGTCGACTTCAGAGTTCAATTCCTCTACGAAACTGTTTGCATTACTCTCAATGCGCTACATATACCCTTGGGAAATTATGCACATACCAACTACTATTTCCCTCTAGCTATGGAAAAAGTAGAAGACTGGCTCTTTACCATGGCTACGGTAAGCAACTATAAGGAAACTCCTGAATTCAAACCTGGTCTAACTCACGTTTAAAAGAAATTGACCTATGTGTCACATTGCTGCTTGTGCGGAGGGGTTGGTAGATATAGTATATCTAGGAGTCTCTATGGAGTGTTAGAGAAACCCATTCCTAATTACCAATTACTGATACTAGTACCTCCTAATACGGAAAGTGGTAGTAACTTTAGGGTGTTTCTATGGCGGTTCAAATAATTTTTTAAAAATCATTCATATGTAAGGACTTGATTGCCCCACTATACAAGTATTTGTATTACAGAAATAGTTTTGAAACTATAATTGGTTACTATTTCATTACAGTTAATTGTGAAACCGTATATGATTAATGCAACTTATTCGGTGATAGATAAGAACACATGAAAACAATCACTGTAGTTGAAAAGCAACTAATAATATAAAATAATAGATAATTACCGCCGAACCATAATAATACATATATTAGATAGAATACATGAAACCAATATAATATTGTAAACAAATGACTTAATTGATTAATAGAAACATACATGAAACCATATAATTATTTAGATTAGATTACAAATACATAAACTATGAAACTATATTGCAAATTATTATGTAAATTAGCTAGGAATACTTGATATCATATAACTGATGACTGCAGATTATTGCTATATCAGGGTCAGGAATACTTTATATAGACTGTTAATCTTTGAATAAGTGTAGTTAATTGAAGCAATAATTCATTTTACGAAACCATATAAATATCCTATTAGCTAGATAATAATCACTCTGAAACCATATAAAATGTTAGTATTAGATAGTCATAGATGAAACTAATATAACTATGTGCAAATTAGATAAGGAATACCTAAGATATAAACTTTGTGGCAGAAATCCAAATACAAACACTTTAGATATATCATACAAGGAAACGCAAATTCCTAACATCTAGACACAAATGCGACCTCTCAGCAGGTATATACCACTCCTATGTCAAGAAGTGGTTTCTCCACTGGAAAATAATGACAACAATGAAGCTGACAACTGCATCCCCTAGTAAAACGCTTTTTTTTTATTGAGGTGGGTGTTACCCTTTTGCACGGGGCTTAATAGGTTCATTCTCTCCC